>JBCNYH010000023.1:46837551-46852559 GCA_039654325.1 Tandanus tandanus
CCACATTTTGGCTAAACACAAGAAGCCTTTTACAGATGGGGATTTGTTTAAGGAAGCAATGACTGTCACTGCAGAGATTGTTTGCAGCAATTTCAAAAACAAAGAAGACATTAAAGCCGCACTCCGTGCTGTACCACTTGGTTCGGCAACAGTGACAAGGAGAGTCGAGTTATTGTCAGACGATGTGGATCAAAGGGTATTAAAGGACTTGTTAAGCCACTACGTGGCTACTGGACCTGGGGTTTCTGACAGACCTAATGGCAAAATTTAACTCCCTCAACAGCGAGCTTCAGGGAAGAGACTGACACCCCCACATGATAAGCGCAGTGAATGCATTCAAGGCCAAGCTCAGTGTCTGGACCACACATCTCAAGAAAGGAAGGCTGACACACTTTCCCAACCTGGAGAAAATGTCACAGGCCATCAAAGACAACTATGAGTTTCACCCTGAGCAGTACTGTGCACACCTGGACAAACTGGCAGCAGAGTTCAGTTGGCGTTTTGGTGAGTTAGACATCATGGAAGATATTGATGCATTTGTCTCAAATCCATTCCTGCCTATTGATATAGAGGAGGTAGCAGCCTAATTCCAGCAGGTATTTGCTCTGCCATGTGGAGTTGACTTGGAGATAGCTGATTTGCAAAATGATGTGGAGCTGAAAGCCAGATCGCAGGACAATGACTTTTGGGAACTTGTCAGCAGAGAGACGTTTCCTCTCCTCAGTGCATGTGCAGTGCCTACTTTGGATCAACGTACCATCATCAAATCAAAGTACAGGAGCCGACTTACAGACAGACACCTCACAGATTGCCTCAGACTAGCTGTTTGTACTCATGAGCCAAACTACAAGGCCCTCACAGACAGTGTTCAGTCACAGCCATCACACTGACTTAGTAATGATGCATGAGATGGGACACAGAACTGCACTTACCTGAAGGTTCAGTTGCTGAACACAACAATATACGAGTAAGTTGTATGATCTGCTCACTGTGTATTTTTTTTCTTTATTGTTTGTTATTAACATTATTATTTAATAATGTCCTCAGATGGGAAATAGGTCACATGCTTTTGTTTTTTGTGAAACACTGATATTAAGTGTTTAAGAATTTAGGTTGTGTTACAGTGTGTTCTTGGTCACATCTGTTTGAAACCTGGTCCAAAATTGTGTGATGTATGTTATTTACAGTTAGGCTGAATAAAACGCCTCAACTTGTAAGTACAATCTGGACAGTATTTTTCTTTCAATACTTCAGTAAGTAGATCTTGTCTGTCACCAGGGCTGAGGTAAGGGATCTTGGGATTAAAAAGGTTGGTGACCACTGGTCTAAAGGTAATGTTATGTATATTAACACAGTAGCTGGAACATAAACATGGAATGTGCACATAGTGTTGGACTTCATTATTTATTAAATAAATGTGGAGATGTGGAGTTTATTACTTAGAAATATTTAAAATTTACATGCATGCATATACTACATACGTACAAACAGACAAACACACATACACTTTTTCAAATATAATCTGTATATATTAAAATAAAACATTAAAAGTGCCATTCTCCATTAAAATAACAGCAACTCCTGCATATTTGTAACAACATACCTTCCTGTGTACTGGATAATATGCTTTAAAATTAATAATGAGAAATAAGATGAAACTTTAATTTATAGACCAAATGAAATATGCTCTAGAGCTCAAACAACACTGATAGAACTGAACTAACGTGAGCTCAATAATAACTTTAGGGTATTTGGACAGCTAATTGAAATGAAAGTAAGTGAAGCTAAGTATTTATTTCTACTATCAAAGCATATAGTAACTGTTTTACAAACTGCCATAACTGTTTCTAACATTTCCTTATTTTATCTGATAACAGTTTAAATCTCACATTCTTAAAATTCACTTTTTGCTTGGCAGATCAATCTGGAGGTATCCATTACACATGGCTCCTCAGGATCCTGTTGGTGAAGTAACATTAGGGTTATTTGGATTATTTATTTTTCATCTCACCATGTCTGCTAAGCAATTCATGACGAGTCTGTAGCTCTTACCTAGACTTATAGCTCTTACCTAAAATAAAAACAATCATGCCAGAATTAGAAAGAGAAAATCTATAGGTAATACTGTTTAGGTGTATTACAGCATAAGGTAAAATGTTTATGTATTAAAGTTGGACAGAAATACAGTTTTTTTTAAAAATATATATTTTTTTCTTTTTTTTTTTTTTCTTTTTTATGAAACTTTGATGTGAATTGAACATTTATGGGTTATGTATATGTGTGTTACTGCTGTCATTTTTGTTCATTGTTCTAAAACTTAGTAAAAATATTCATTAAAAAAATGTGTGCATGTATGTTCTTCTAATCACCCCTTCCACAACTAAATGCTATAGCCCACAGTGTTATCAGATTGGGCAGGTTTCTGCCCATTTGGGCTTCTTTTGAACACATTGGGCTGGAAAAAATAGCATTGGGCTGGTTGATAAAATTTGGGCTGCTTTTTACAATAATACATTACAATAATAGGTTTTTAGAATATTTTCTGAAGAAAAACATTAATAAAGCTGCTTTCTTTATCTGGATAAAACAAATAAATACGTACACATTTCAATAAATTTCTGTGTTCTTTCACTCATATCATTAGTTCATTTATTCTAAAATAAGAAGGAATCTACTGAACTTGATTGCATCATCAGTGATAGTTAGTGGTTTACCAAGTCACTATCAATTGTAAGTGCCCCAAACAAGGTTAAGAGTTCAATCAACCTCCCCTGGCCTGCACTGGCCTGAAAGGCTTTTCTTCATAAGCTGGAAGTTGGTGTGAAGACATCAAGCTTTTCTGAGAGAATGTGGTCTGGACATCAAAAACATGTTGGGGATTGCAACAGATGGAGCAAGTGTTAGACTTAAAAACTTAGAAACTTTT
Source organism: Tandanus tandanus (assembly GCA_039654325.1). Classification (NCBI taxonomy): domain Eukaryota; kingdom Metazoa; phylum Chordata; class Actinopteri; order Siluriformes; family Plotosidae; genus Tandanus; species Tandanus tandanus. Next base: position 46,840,478 of record JBCNYH010000023.1, read on the forward strand.
CACGGCTTTGTTTGATAGAGAAATGTTTGATTTTAGTGTAGACCTCGACACTGGGTGGGAATATGTGTGTCCATGTGTGGCCGTGTGTGTTGGTGTGTAACAGCGAGAGAGCAGGGGTATTGAAAGCCTGCCAGCATCATTTTACCCTATATAGGAAATCTGTTTTTGTATTATGACATGTTATTAAATTACCCAAGAAATAGTTTTATGGCTTTATATTGCATTTCTAGAGAGGTTGTGTTTTGGGTGGGTTTGTATTGAGGTGAGCAGGTTTCACGTTGTGTTTGGGCTGGAAACTGTCAGCCAGATCTGGCAACCCTGTTGGTGAAATCTACAAATATAACCACTTCACCACACCTTGACATTTTGATATAGCCGTTATTTCCCCAGCCAAGACCCCAACTGAGAAAATAAATGAAAAGTAAAAAAAATGTTAGTGTGCAATTAGAATTGTATTTGGACCAATGTGTTTGAAACTCTCCAAATCAAATAATATGATAAATCTATTAGTCTTTTAATTATATATATTTTTTCAATCCGTTTCAGAAGTATTGGAACAGCAAGGCCAATTAATTTATTTTCGCTATGCATTGAAAACATATGAGGATCAGATCAAAAGATGAATATGAATAGAAAGACTATATATGAATAGAAAGACTATGTGTCTATTCACAGATGTATTCACTGGTTATCACATGTAAATATATTAAACAACATGGAACATGACAAATTTTGTTTTCAGACCACCCAGGTTTTTAAGTGTATTGGAGTAAAAGGTGTTCTTTGTTACAGAAATGTGTCATCTAAGATTGATTGTTTAATCCCTAAGTAGCCCTGGGTTTATAAAACTGGCTAAAATATCACCTCAGTATCACTGATTAGCCTACACCACCTCATAAGATTTCCTGTACATAGGTTAAACAAAGAAATGCAACTCAGTGAAATGCAAAGAAATTCAATCACTTGGTGTATCTGCAGTGAGGAAGCAATGGATGTCCTTACCACTAGAGGGCAGTGTCTTCTCATTAAACTTTCCAGAGCAGCTTAAAAACAATAAGGATTTAACAGTAAATTTCTTTAATTCATTCATTCATTCATTCATTCATTCATTCATTCATTCATTCGCTGAATCACTTAATCCTACTAGGGACGTGGGGAGGCTTGTACAATTCTGTGTTGTTTATATAGCATTAACAATGGACCTTGTCCCCATGTGGGTTTACAGAAATATAAAATCCAAATGGAATAAAAATATAATTGAGACAACAGAAAGAAAAAGAAAGAAAGCTTAATAAGAACTGGACTCAGAAGGAAACCAGTCTTCTTCTCAATGACAGCGGATAGTTCAATTATAAAACATTTCTTGTCTATAAAGGTATATTATATAGTGAAAATATAGGGATTAGCATGCTCCACATGTGACTAATAAATAAATGCATAAAAAGTACAGCTCTCTGAACCTTTATTATACAGGTTAAACCCATGAAATGTTCCTGGGGAGCCAATAAAAAGCATGCACACACACACACACACACACACACACACACACACACACACACACACACACACACAAACACGTCAATGCTTAATTGTTCAGTAAGTATCAGATTATCTGAGCGAATGATCATTTATTTTATTAAAGCAGGCTGAAAAAAGACTTTATTTATGTGAATAATAATAAATACAGTAGAAGCTTAATACAACAAATATTCCAACTTCAAAGTTCTAAGAACAAATATAATATTTTCAACATAGTAGCCTTAAAAAGTTTTATTCATTCACATATTTAATTTTCAGGATTTTTTTTTTTAATGACAGTTTTATTTATGCTCTTTTTTGTGTTAATTTATCCTCGAAAATAATTTTTTTTTTCCTGAGATCACAGGACAGTGAAATAGTAAACAATTAACCATTTTTATTCTTAAATTAATGATCTACTTAATTTAATGATATGAAAAATGATAAGAAGCATCTCATATTGTTGCTTCGAACAACAGTCTGAGTAGCATTGAGGACGTATTGATTAAAACTAACATAAAAAGGGTGTTACATATGTACAAATAGGATTGTGTTATGAGCTTGTGTTACTATTTCTTGGTATTGTTCTCTGAGCCGACTTATCCATTATTATCATTGAATGAGTTAAATGACTACTCATAAATATGATACAAAATAGACAGGCTACACCCCACGGCAGACCGCCCTGCCTGTCCACCATCTTGGTTAGTTAGTACAGTTTACAGCGAAACACTGTGGCCCTGAGCTGTCAAAATTTTTCATTTTATTTTCTCACTGTTTATGCTGTTGCCAGCCATATCTAAGAGTGAATAGCAACGACCAAGACGGCAGCACGACGTTCCACCTGCCATCAACCCAATTCTGTACACGAGCCGCCTTTCATCTCCACATGGAGATGAGCTAGATCACGCTCCTGACATATTGTAAAGAAAAAAAAAATTGCACTGTCAGTAGTATGTAGCCTATATATCTTATTCACTATCTATGTTTCTCTTCTGCCCCTCCTCCCAGAGAAAGCTAGTGAGAAAATCACTGCCAGTTGTCAAGACTAGACGCGTGCTCCACGCAGCAAGCCGATAAAGTCGAGTTTAGTGGAATGAAAGTCAAATTTTTGAAAATAAAACACAGGCACATACTATGATGCACTGTCTTCTGAATTTGAAAATATTTTGAATGAAGAATAAATTAATTATAGAATTCGGGTTTTTGACAAATTAAATGAAATGAAACGAATTATGTGAATTTTCTGCCATTCATTGGCAGAATTTCTGCATTGATTATACATGAAGAAATGCCACATACAAACATATAAATGCATATAAATTTTATATACTGTACATCATTTCCCAACTGAAGCTACTTTAGTGTGAAAGTCTTCTGAAGAGTACACTTCTACAAATCACTGGCCTTCAAGTGTATTCAGATTCAAACAATAAACAAAACAATACACTTAATTAATAAGAAAAACAAACAGCCATGATAATTCTTTTGGCAACTTACATATTTTCTCCATATCCCACATATTATATAATACAAAGTGTGATAAATACTGTATGAAAATCCCATCACAGACCTGGAGTATATATCATGAATGACTTACTATTAACCTCATTTATTTCATGCTTGTTAATTCTTTGTCAGTGTTTGTCGTTTCTTTCTTTCCATCCTGATCCATTGTTCACTCCAGTCTCTCGAATCAAGTGACTATCCTGGAAGCAAGATGGGCTTTTTATTACACCACACAAAAACTAAAACAAACAAACAAACAAACAAAAAAAAAACATTGGAGGGATTTTAAAAGAGAGAGAGAGAGAGAGAGAAAGAGAGAATGGAAGGATTAGAGGGAAGGACAGATGCACAGAGCTGGACCACTCTCATTTCTCTGTTTTCTCTCCATCCTCCTTTTATCTCCATGGTGCACAGATAAACCTGGCAAGGCCGAAGGGGTCTGATAGAGAGGAGCTCGGTTACAATGGGTTGGGCTTCAGCTCTCCAGAGCTTTAATTGGACGAGTTGACGATCAAGATGGTCGTTAAAACCAGTAGAGCTCCTTTCCTTTCTTATGCGGCTGCAGCCCTGGAGTGCAAAGCAGACATGGGCACAAAAGACAAAACAATAAGAATACAGGAGGACAGAGGTCTCCATGGATGCTTGATGACAATGAGCACAAACACTCGCTCGCACTGGTTTGTACCGGTTCTCTATTATATCTTCTCAGCATATCATAGTGTTTAAGAGCAAATGCAATGACATCGCTGTCAGATTTTTATCAGGCCATATAGGTATACTTATAATTCTTACTCCGAACATCAGGGGGAATGATTATAAGACTTGTGTCTGAATGAAAATGTCAGAAAAAATAATGGTCAAAGATGTGGCTCGATGTGATAGAGTTACTGTCACCACTGCAAAGATGAATCATTTCCCATAAAAGTAGGTCTTGTTTTATTTGCATTGTACCATGACCATTTTCCAACACTGACAAGTTTTAATGACACATCATACTGTTCTATCTTTGTCAGTAAAGCTTAATGCTATGGATGTGGGTAAATACTGCTTTCAGCTGCCAACCATGACGCCCACTACTTCCTGTCCTATCCCTGCCATTATAAAAACTCATTTCTCTAATATATATATATTTTTTTTTTATCATTGAGATTGACAGGAGAAAAACACAGCTTTTCATATTACAAAGAATCCAGAAAGTGCAATGCCCTCTATCATAAACATATAACTGCAACAGAAGCCTTTACTATGCAACCATTCATTCATTCATTCATTTATTCATTTGCTGTACCATTCCTACTAGGGTCACAGGGAGGCTTGAGCCTCTCCACTAGGGGCAATTTGGAACATCCATTTGGCCTAATGTCCATGTCTTTGGACTACGGGAGTAAAGTGGAGTACCCAAAGGAAACCCACACAGGGACAGGGAGAACAAGCAAACTCCACATAGAAACACCCTCACTAAACCCAGAACCTTCATGCTTACCACTACACCATCATGCCACCCATTATTTGAACAATTCTACATTCATTTTTGTAATATCACCATCATCAGGAATCCCTCGAATCGAGTACTATTGTCCACTTGAATCACTTATGCACACTTTGATGGCTAAACAGTCCAATGTGAGAGGCACAGACTCGCTTGTAAACTAAAGAGATATGGGTGGGACCTGTAGCTGGCAGAGAGTCCTTGTGCCACAGGTGTTTCTCCTCGGTCTTACGACGCCCTTCCTGTTCAAAATGTGAGACATCCTCTGACATCTCGGACCAACTTATGCCATCCTGTCCTGTCACGAGCAAGTGCTTCCCAATCGTCCACACTAATGTTGCATGATTTCAAGGACGTTTTGAGATTATCTTTGAAAGGTTTCCATTGCTCCCTTGCGATCTTGTGCACAAGGCGAGTTCGCCCTACTACATACTTGTATATGGAGGGGCTGCCAATAAACATCTCCTGAATCTCGAATCAAAGCTCAGTGTTGATGTCTGTGTCTATGGTGAAGCACATTAATGTTCAGGTTGAAGCAAGTAAGAGGAATTGAGGTTTACATAAGGAAAATATTGATATTCCCAACAGGTTTTTATCTCACATAGAATGTTATTTTGCATTTACATTATTACAGTTAAAAAAGAAAACCAATAAAAGCTATTTTATTTGTATCATAGTAACTTTTTAACTGTGTTCTTATGAGAAAAGCTCAAATTAATGAGTTTGATTTTAATGCACTGTTAGGATTGTATACAGGAATGTTAGAAGACCATTTTTAAATTTCTTTTAGGATCTGGCCCAGCCAATGCTTTGTTCATAGGAGGGTGTGGGTACCATGGTCATGAAAAATATTCCCTATGTATGAACCAACAGTGGTAATTAGATAATTAGTTTGTACACAGGTTTTTACAGTATTAGTACATTTCTCTATTGGTACCTCCACCAAAGAGGTTATGTTTTACTTTCAGTTTGTTTGATTGTTTGATTGTTAGATGTGGGGTTTTGAACAAGGAAGGCTCCATTAGATTTTGGAGATGATCTGGATCAACTTCCGGGAATTTTTAAAGGATTTTTTAACATTGTAAGCAAGGACCATTTTTGACATATGTGACCCACTCCAGCATAATACGGATTAAGTCACAAGGTAGTGTTTTGAGTAAGAGCCATAGTAAGTTGAAAATGGCGTACCTGGACGAAAATGTCATATCGCCAAAAATACATCCTTCAAAGCATAAGCTTCAACGTGACCATGTTCAAATATCCATAAACACAATCTATCCATGCTAAAATGCTTGTTTAAGAAAGGGTTCCATGTCCAAATTGTTGTAAAACAATTGAAATATCCACCTATTTTACAGATTTTCAAACCGCTTTTGTGATTGCTCAGGGTATTTCCTTATTGTCCGTATCTGGTACCAGAATACTCTACCTACTTACAGAATCCCAGAAGGATTCCCAGAATCATACAGCAGTAAACCAATGAGAAGCCTCAAAACAGACATGACTCGGTGTGCAAATAGAACTCATGTTGCTAAGAATATGCTACAATGATCGCACTGATTGGCTGAGAGCCAGATTCATTTAGTGTATGGATGCTAGAGAGTTTCAGATGCGGACATTCAGAAAATGGTTCTGTATTTTCTCAAAATTAGCATTTCCTGATTAGCGACACATTCAGTGTGTAACTCAGTCAAATTTCATGCTATAATCATGTATTATCCCTTATTTTGAAGCATATCAAATTCTATTTCCAAATATATCAATATCTCACTATGTAAAATTTACTACTAAATCCGTATTATGCTGGAGCGGGCTATATTTTGGTTCATATGGGGGATTTCTGGGCTTGGAGGAGGTCTGTGCTCTCTGACTGTTTTTGTTTGCGTCTTAGTTTTTGATGTCATTAATAGGCATTGACTGAATATGAAAACATTGTTAAAAATGAACAGACACACTTGCATTTACAGAGCTCTTTGTAACCGATTGGTCAGGGTCCATTAAATTAGGCTACTATTAGATTACTGCTTTGTTCATATTTTAGAACTCAGTCAATTCCTTGAAAAACGACAGAACGGTAAAATAAAAACTTTCTGATCAGGATCACAACAGTAAACTCATGCAATAATGAACTTGAATGATATGGCTGAGTTTGAGGAACTTTCAGATCCAGAATTCGCAAACCAGAACTTGATCTTTAAAACTTTTTTTACACTTGTTTTACTGATCTGGGATTCAGAGTCTTACAGTGAACTGCTCCTACCTGGGTCCATATTTAGGGCGAGTGCCATGTCTCCTGGTGGTAGCAGTCCAGGCCACGTTGGTGTAGGTTCTAGTTTCGCTACATCATAATGGCCCGGCAAGGTGGGGGGTAGGTGGGGTGGCCTGACAGCAGGCATGAGCAGGGGACTGTATTGCGCTTCCAGCCCCGGCGCAGAGTAGAGTTCATGAATGGACCGTGGGGGTCCATACACCTGACTCTGGGTGTAGCCCCAGGACTCAGAGGGGTGCGCGTGAGGATGGGCATGTGGTAAACCTACATGTAGAGCTTGAGTGTAAGGGTCCACGGAGTAGGTTGGGGTCCCTGTTGGGTCACAATGGGGACGTCTGGGAGGTGGCGGGTAACTACTGTCCCAGAAGGATGGAGGAAAATTTCTCCGACTGTTTGGAGACGTTGGTTCTTCAGAGAGCAGGAAAAGTAGAGAAAGAAAGTTAGCCTTAAAAAAACAAATCACAAGGTAGAGAATTTGATATACTGTAAGTCAAAACCATAAGCAACTTTATTTTAATGCAGGTGCTTACGAATAGCAGAATTAAAATGACTAGTGACACTAGATGTTATCTATTGGACTCTATTTTCACTGAAGCAAGTGTAATTTGCTGTTACAAGTGCAGGTAAAATACAATTTTGCATTTTGATTGCATACAGAGTAAGGGCTAGATTTGCTAAGCAGGATGAGTTAGCATGAGGCTGGAATGCAAAAAAGAAAGGCTCTGACGGGTGTGGCTCATTCTGCACATGATCTACTATCAATATGTACTTTAATGAACATAGCTGCAACTGACTTTAATAATAACTGACTTAATCTACCCAAAGCAGAACAAATTAGCACTGAGTTGCAGACAGGTTCAGAATAACGTCCCTTGGCACTCAATATGTTTTAATGACATAAAATTACCACGAGAAGAGAAGGTTTTCTTCCCTCTATACCACGTGCTGTCTTTTTTGAAAGTCGTTCCTGAACACCTAACATTTAAGGCACATAAATTATATCTTGAAGAGAAAATACAATCTGACAAAACAAGAATACAATCTGCCTGCAGACTCACTGTGCTGACAGACAACTGCGCAGTCACTGCACAATGTCTTTTTCACTGTCTCAACAGAATCGCATGCTTCTTTTCAGCATAAATTAAAGGACCAATTAATACTGTCGGGCTGGTGTATAGTGGTTAGTGTGCTGGGCTCATGATCGAGAGGTCATGGGTTTGAATCTCCGTTAGACCCCCCCACCATGCTAAGATCCCTGGACAAAGTCTTAACCACAAGTATGCCTCTGTCCACCCAGCAGTATAAATGGGTACCAGTAAAAAATACTGGGAAGACAACCTGCAATGGAGTAGCATCCTATCCCATTGTTTCACGCTATGGAAATCAGAGATAAGCTCTCGCCTGATGAGCCAGTAGGCTCGGGTGTATAAAGCCCAACAGACGTACCTTACCTATTTAACAGAAAATTGACTAAGACAAACTTCAGGTCAGCTGTATAGCTTGTAACCTGCCTTTCCATCACTAACATTTCACGGTGCATCTAGTAAATTGGTAGTAAATCCCACCAATAGTTTTTTTTTAACACAAAAAGAGAGTTTACTCCTGCTGGAAGGTGCTCTAGAACTAGGTGAAGAAAATAAATTTGATTTTCTACATAATCTTCATTTGCAATGTAAGTGACTCACAGTAAAATCTCACTCACTCACTCATTTGCTCAACTGCTTACTCCTGTTAGGTTTGTGGAGAGGCTGGAGCCTGTCTAGGTGGGGTACACCCTGAACAGACCTTCACAGGGCCAATACACTTACAACCATTCACTGTCACATCAACACCTAGGGCCAATTAGCCTAATGTGCAGGTCTTTGGACTGTGGAAATGAAACCAGAGTACCTGGAGGATACACGCAAGCACCGGGAGAACATGCAAACTCCATACAGAAATGGCCAGGCCCGGGACTCAAACCCAGGACCTTCTTGCTGTGAGGTGGATGTGCAAACCATCACAGTTCATATACAGAAATGTAACAGAATTTTTAGTTTGTTTTCTTAATTTGTGGTGTTTAATTGCATGTCTATGATTTTTGTATATCTTTATATAAATATATATCTTTATACAAATATATATTTGTGCCCTTGCCCAGAGTCTGCTGAGATGGGCACCAGCCTCCCCGTGACCTTAATTAGGATTAAGCGGTTTAGAAAATGAATTAATAATAATAATAATAATCATAATAATAATAACAAATGCTCCGGCAATGATCTGCGTGGCGTTTGGCAACAGGATGAATATTGCCACCTTTTCTTCCGAACTTAAAAGCAACACCTAAAATATTCTTAGTCTGTTCTTAAGGTTTTGTTTTGTGAATGTACAGACGTCTGTAAATATAAGACTCTTTGCTCACCTAGCAACTAAATAAATCACTTTATCAGTATGGTATGGCATGCTAATATATGATTTCATAACGGAAACAACAGGCGGGGTCGGAACGCAGCTGACTGTCAGTAGCAAAGTGTGTCCACATTAGGACCCCTGCTTTTCAGTGAGGTCATGCATGTCACATGATTGCACCTCATGTCTTTCAGATTGCATCATATGGTGTTGCATGTACCTCCAATGTTCTTATAATAGATCACATTAATAAACAGTGATCTATTATGACACAGAGAGATGACACTGACAGACAGACTTGATAAATACGAAGCAGAAAACTGAGTGAAGAGGATAGCAGGTAGTACATAGAGTAAAGGACAGAGAGGAGCCAGACCCTTCTCCCCACAGAGCCTAAACTTCAACTATATAAGGTAGCAGATTCCTGCTGTTTGCAACACAGCACAAGGATTTCGCCACTTTAAATCACCTCTTGTGATGACATCTCTCACTCTTAAGTTGAGGGAAACAACCCAACAAACCCCCCTCACCACCACTACCCTCCTATTACCACATAGCACCTCTCCTCTTCTGCTACCCTCCCCTGTTCGTGTCCACCGCCTTCTCACCCCACCAGTTGTTTTCACTAGCCTGCTGTCATCCCTTGTAGAATGTCAGGGGGCATTTTAGGTTTTTAGCCATTACGTTTATATTTAGAATTCTTCCGAAAAAAGACACCGGTGATGTAGTCTGAATCAGAAGAGGGGGTGTCAGCCATAAATCTTGGTGCGGGGATAGTTAGGCCGCCTGAGCTGTTTGAAGCCGATACAGCCTCGAGCCTTGGAGCTTACCACCATATTTAAACATAGTATCTGTTGGGAGGCAGGAAGCCACATGGAAAGAGTAGAATGTAGATGGCAAAGTGAGCAACATAATTAGAGCGGGGGACGAAGGCAGTGGTATTGTCACCGAAGCCTGTACCCAGGCTCTTACAGGTCGGAATGATCAGTGCTTGTCCTCCACCAATAAGCATGCAAATGGTTAAGGACATTTGTATATTTTAAAGATCCTCTCAGTCAAGAGGACAGGTAGTCGATTAATGACATGATAAATAGGTCTATATTTTATACATTTTATAATACAGGTCAAATTTACATAACTGAACTCACTTGCATGTAGCAAGGCACCTTCGTGTCTTAAATCCAGGCTGTGTTTATTAAGATATTGCACTCAAATACATAATGCTTCAATCATTTGGGGTCAGTTTTATGTTTTTGGAGCCCAACAAACACAATTCCATGCTTGTTGAAAATGCATATTTACATATAAAACTTAAGGGAATGCAGTATGCTTGTGTCTTCTCTGAGCTCACCTGTGGTTGCTTGGCTGCTTCTCCTCTTCCCTTCCATCCCTGTGCAGGAGCTGAGCGCTCTGGAGAAGTGCTCATCCACCACACTGCTGATGTCCCCTTGGTAGTAGGTAAAAAGGACGCATCGGGAACTTAGGTATTCGGCTTCCCCACCATGCTTCTCCTTCTGTCTGCCTGAAGAGTATGCAGACGAGGACAGGCTCCCTGGCACTGGGTTCCCTCCTAAAACTGGGACCTCCTCTGACCCAGAGGCGTCCATTAGGTTCTTGTGCCGAGGCGATTGACTGCTGACACGAGTGGGAGTCTGGGAGAGGATTGAATGGGAGACAGCCTTTGCCAAACAATGTCGTAATAGCCAAACCCATCAGTGTGCATGTGTGCATGACTGACACCTAAGCAGTGTTTAGTGTTTTTAGAATATAGCACAGAGAATATGCTTTATCCACTTATCAAAATTTGCACTTGGCCAAGCAAACCCGGGTTAGGAGTAAAAAAAAACTACATGATTAATTTCTGATTACTTTCTAATTGATAAAGTGGGGAAACTCACCGGAATAAATGCGGCGGCTCCGGGCGCGCGCGGTGCGTAATGGCCGTAAAACGGGCGCATCACGTCCGGGCAACTCATTATAAACGCAGCTGCGCGCCGCTCCTGTGCCCGAAGCGAAAGCGCGCGCTGTTCTCCGGTCCCCGCCTGTCCTCCAGGTATCCGTGCAGGTCGGCACAGCCTTCCCGTAGCGCCCGTTTTAGATCTCTCTGTGCCGCGCTTTTTTTTTTTTTTTTTTGCCCCAAGTCCCAGGTGGTACAGTTCAGCTTGGAGACTCAGACCCAGAGCCTGTCTTCTCTCTTCAGGGTTGTCGATCATTTGCTTCTGGCCAATCACAGCCATACAGGGGTGTGCTGGAAAAAAAACAGGTGGGGACTCAAACGGAGGTTCATGCGCGTCTGGTGCACAAATTATTTGAGTGATAGTTGTTAGGCGACGCGGCACGGTGGCGTAATGGTCCTGTTCGAATCCCGAGACCCGATTCTGTATGGACTTTGCCTGTGCTTGAGTGGGTTTCCTCCAGATATTCTAATTTCCATAATCCACAATCCAAAGACATATACATTAGGCTAATTGGCTGCCCCTAGGCGTGAGTGTGAATGGTTGTGTGTGTTGCCGTGATGCTCTGGTGAGCTGTGCAGGGTGTACCCCACCTTCGCCCAGTGTCAGCAGATAGGCTTCAGTGTCCCTGCGACCCCAGTATTAAGTGATTAAGTGATTCGGCAAAAGAATGAATGAATGTTAGTGGAGGTGAAAGCTGGGACTTTGCATCGGGGACAAATGGGACCAAGTAAACTGTACAGAAGTGGACTGTGAATGTTGCAGTGCCGAAGGGGCACCAGGTAATTTCCCACTTCCAAAAATGAAGCTGGTGGACACCCATCACAGAGCTGAAACATGTAGCATTCAATTATAAGACAAATAAGTGATTTCAACATCAGATTTTATTTTAAAATGAAAAATATAGTGAAATTAAAGTAGTAGTATGTTTGCAGTATAGTGTATAGAATGGAA
>JBCNYH010000023.1:46853370-46864857 GCA_039654325.1 Tandanus tandanus
TCTATCTATCTATCTATCTATCTATCTATCTATCTATCTATCTATCTATCTATATCTGTCTGTCTGTCTGTCTGTCTATCTATCTATCTATCTATATAGTGTATGTGTAATTAATTTGTAATTAATTAAAAAGAGCTAATGAGCTGGTCTAGCAAAATAAATATCTACCTAAAGAAAAAGTAGTAAAGGCTGACTCAATACTTTCTTGAAGTGGAGTAGTTGACATGTACTGCTCTATGTGACACATTGTTTGACAAGCTTTATAGAATGTTAAGAGAACAGTGCAAAATTTTTGCAGAATTTCATCCCTTGTTGTTAGGTGAGGTGGAATGTCTCTGATTTTTTATTTTATTTTTTTGTTTGTTTTTTTTTTGTGCGAGGGACATTACAGTAAAACATATGGTGCATCAAACTTGAAGTGACCGTTATGTCTTTTTTAGCTATAGAAACTTTTTATAGTGCTCTCTTTGCTGAAGACAAGCTGATGAATCTATAAAACGATTACCTTCATAATGTATGACTGAGTCAGCTGGGAATCGGTCCAGCTTCCCCGCGATCATTACAGGATAAACAGTACAGAGAATGAATGAATGAATGAATGAATGAATGAATGTAGATCTATTAGGTAGTATGAACCACGGTTTGCATTGTTGTAAAAAAAAAAAAAAAAGAAAAAGAAAAGAAAATCAAAAAGTGGCTAATTTCTTGGGATTATAATAGACAGACAGACAGACAGACAGATGAAAGTGAAAATAACTAGCCCGAGAGAGCATTGGTGGGGCACTCTGGGATGGAGGGCTGGCATGTGTTCCCTGTCAATCGCAGCAACACTAGCCAATCATGTGCATCTGTAAGCTCGTGCATAGGGGTGGATAGCACTGATGCAAATCAGCAATCCATAATAGCCAATCAGCATCAACTCAAACATGGACATGGGACAACCTTCGAAATCATGTTCCATGTCTAGAGGCTCAGCTCAGGATAAATCACAAGTTAAATTTATCAATCAAAAAGGGATTTAAAGCCATGTTAAGCTTATGAACTCTGACATTATACTCCATGAATGTTGGTTGTAGCTTCTTGAGGCACATTACACTGGGACTATTTGACCTGTCAGTATATCCAGGTGGGATGTAAGTTTCCTGAGCAGGCAGCCTTATGATGGGTTGGTGTTGAGTGAGTTGGCCTCCATCTCTGGCTTTTTTTGGACATGGCAGTGTGATGAAACACCACAGATACAGCATGACAAATGACTGCTGGTGGAAACATGCAGAGCTGTGAGCTCACCACTTCTCTTACTAATGGCACTAATGTGTGTAACCCACTGCCTTCAGCATTGTACTACAATAGGTAGAGGCAGCATGACATGTAATGATCTCCTGTTCACAATAAATAAACTGGGGGGAAAGAAAGAGAAAAGAGCAAACAATATCCCTAATCTATCAATCCTCCAATGTGATCTCATATCTGACTCACTCTTTCTCTGAAGTTGTGAATCCAGTCTGTGTGTATTTACTTGTCTATGTGTTTACACATGTTAAAATAAAATGCAGGTCATGATTGGCCTTGCTTTCCTTTATTATTACCTTCTGTAATTCATACAGTACTCTGCCAGTGGGATTTTGAGCTGAGTATCCAAACACACCATACCAGGGATTAGACAACAGAGAGCATAAGCAGCTAATAAAATTAGCTTAAACATGTAATAAAACAAGAAGCAACAGCTTACTCATACCATAAGCTGGTCTATTGTCACTTGCTCAGAACAGTTACTACTGTTAGTGTGAGTGAGATATATGAAAAGAAAATTCTTTCATTCATTCGCCGAAACACTTTATCCTTCTAGGGTTGCTAGAACCTATTTTAGCCTACTCAATCAAATTCAATTCATTTTTATTTGTACAGCACTTTTTACAGTCGACATTGTTGCAAACAATCTTAACATAGTAAAAACAAATCTGATGAAGAATTTAAACATTTCTTCTACAAACACTATACATCCCCACTGATCAAGCCGGCGGCAACAGGGGCAAGGAAAAACAGTCAACAAAAATACAAAATACAACCATGTAGCAGAAACTTCACTATAGTTTAACATGAAGTGTTATTTTATAACTGTAATGGTAACTGTAGTCATAAATCATTTTAGTAAAAGAGTTTATATCACCAGCAATGAAAAGTCATCTTCACAGTTTCTGAGTGTATATTTAGGGCCATATGGATCATCATCAGCAGGAGCGAGGGGTTTCTAATATGAGAACTCCACATTAGTAGCACATCAAGATAGATCGTAGGATTCAGAAAGCAGAAGGAACAGTATCACTAGTGTCTCAGAAGTAGCATGTGCACCTCAGCAAAAGTAGAGAGAGAGAGAGAGAGAGAGAGAGAGAGAGAGAGAGAGGTTGTTAGGTATGCTCATTAATGCTGAGTACAAGTAGGAACTCCAGCATGACTGACTATGACAGCTCAAGTGAAAAGAGAGAACCAGAAGGAAGACAGACATGGGGGCATCTTGTAACATGAGGCAATCAGCCACTCCACGGCCTAATTTTTCCTACTCTGGGCATAGGCAGGGTACACCCTGAATAGCTCACCAGTTCATCACAAGATCAACACACCCAATCATTCTCAATAACACCCACAGCTAGGGGCAATGTGGAATAGCCGAATAGTCTAATGTGCGAGTCTTTGAGCTGTGGGAGGAAACTGGGTTACCCTGAGGAAACCCAGACAATTGCTGGGAGAACATGCTACTCCACACAGAAACGCCCTCACCAAGCCCAGGACTCAAACGCAGGACTTTCTTTCTGTGAGCCAGATGTGCTAACCACTACACCACCATGCCACCCTCTGAGATGTCAATTACTAAATACTAATTTTTTGTATAGAAACATTGTATAAAAGTAATCACACTCACAACTGTGTGGGCATACCGAAAATCAGCACTCTTGCTTGTATAAGATTGGTGGAAGAGTGGTTTCACTCTGAGAGTAACCTCTATTGATTTGTAAAATAGGAGTACTTAGTATCACTCACTCACTTCCCATTCCATACCCATGATGCATTGGGCCACTTTTGTGGTTTCTGTTGCAATGTATGTTTTTATCTGAGAGGTGTGCAAGACCCCTTCAGTACCTGTTCTCTAGGACAAACATGTATTGACATTCACACCTATGAGTAATTTGGAACAGGAAATTAACCTAATGTGCTGTCTTTGCACTGTGGGAAGAAACCAGAACACCCTGGGGAAACCCCGGGAAACTCCACACAGAAATGCCATACAGGTCTCCAACCCAGAACCTTCTTGGTGTGAGGTGAGAGTGCGAACCACTATGCTGTCTGGAACATATTTAGTATAATACCCTTAAAATTCAAACAAAATATTTAGATTTATTTCATTTCCAAGTCACCCACACATTCCAAATTGTCTGTCACAATTCTTTGTAAAGCTTCTTACTTCTTGGCTGGTTTTCTGAGTCTTTTTTAAACAGTAGCTCTGTATTCTGTTTTGGATTGCCACTGTTAAACTTAGACTCTTAAGAATTTTGCACTTGCTTACAGTAAAACCTTATCCTGCCTCATCGAATCAATAGTTACAGAAGACTTTGCCAAATGCAATAGCAATAGGTTCTTGGAAGGGAAACGCAGTGAACTTCACAACACCATGAGTGGGTTTAAGTCTACTTAATCCCGCCAGTTGTAGCACATTCTGCTTTGGTAGGATGTAACAGAATTAAAGAGATGCTTAGTTAGAGACATTTCCCCGCTACTAGTCATGACAGAACCCTGGGACTCCTCCATATCCACATTATGAGAGATCATGAAAAGACTTTTCACGGTACAAACAACTGTAATGAACCTTATCCTGTCTTTTTGCACTGATTGCTTCCAACTCTGCAGGGAAATTAAATTTTGTGCTTTTAATTCCCTCCAAATACTATCTATATTCCCATTCTGTACCCTGCCACCCTGCAGGACCTATTCCCTAAAACAATAAGCCATTCACGCCTATAGGAGTCTTAGATTTAGAGTAGTGTTGACCTGATGGACTGTGGTAGGAAACCCATGCTTGTATGGGGAGAACATGCAAACTCTACACAGAAACGCTCTTGTCAACTGTTGGGCTTGAACCCAGGACTGTCTTGCTGGGAGTCGAGAGTGCTAACCACTATGTCATTGTGCTCCCTCCCAAAAAATAAAAATAAAAATAAATAAATACCCATTTCGTCACGCCAATCAAGTCTCCATTCTTACTCTAGATCCAAAACTACTGACGGCAGGCATGGTTATGTAAGCCATCCCTTTCCCAGCTATCCATCTGTCCGATGATTGGTCTCTAGAAATGATCTTCCTGTCTCTGCAGTGCCAGAGAAATTATCAAATTAGCCATTGCATCTACCCCATTAGTATCAAACAGCTCAAGAAGCTTAGTGCTGCCCTCAAATTTCACTGCCCCAGGGACTGGTTCATCATTATTCTTGCCAGAGTTACTCCTCTGTGCAAGTAATTAAGACAGATTAATAAGAGAACATGCCCAACACTCACTGAGCCACTTGGCATTCTGGGATATGACATTGTCTTGTTTCCAGGGAATATAGACTAGACCAAAGTCCTTAATGTGTTTGGAAGGCTGCTAGTGATTTGCTCCAGTCATCTGCTGCCAAAGGAAACAGTTCAACCACCACTACAGTAAGATCCACTGAAGACGTCTTGTTGGATCCCATCAAGTCCCACTAGAGACATTGGATACCCATAACCTCTTTCTTTTTTCCAGTTTCTGTATCTGATTAAGCCTCCCTTCTCAGTTTATAGATCCTGATGACAGGTTGATGTCATCAGAGGTTCTCTTGGATTTTGCTTCCCACTGTCTTTGGACATTTTGACCATAATCACTACCTGTGGTTACCTACATAAGATACATGGAACCAATGCCTAAGTGGTGAATTCATACTCCTTGCCCCAGGAACAGATCCCTGTTTGGGGTAAATGACCGCAGTGCCTCAATTCTATAATAAGTAGAAATGGTTTGCAAAGTGACCCTATGCTTTCGGAGGCCCTTCTCCAATGGCACCCACTTCCACACGTGCTCTGACTGTAGGTTTATGGATGGTAGGGTCACACACAAGCAGGGAGGCACTGGTGCATTTGATTGTATATTTCACAGCAGACCGAGAGGCAGTGACTGGTCAGCGTTTTAAGCACTATTTAGCATAACAAAGCCACTGTCATGCCTGCCGCCATGTTCTTCAGTTGCAATGACACGTTCTGTTTCACCATCCCTCCTTGTGCTTGTTAGCACCATGTTCTTTAGCACACATGACACACACCAGACATAATAGCCACCTAGCAGGTTTCTGGACAGTACACCAGAGACTAGGGTCACTAGGGGAACCAGAGTCACTAGGGGAACATGCAACACTCTGCACAGACAGTAATCTGAACATATGGGTTTAAATCAGGAACCCTAGATCAGAGGTAGAGACTGCAGTGATGTTCTAATGTGGAACATTTTTTGTCTTGGATAATAATCATTTTGATTACTAAACTTACAATCCAGGGCAGCATGGTGGTCAGCTATCGAACAAACTGCAGTGTCCAATGTCCTTGTTTAACAGATCAGACTGTAATAAAGCTGAACATAGTTTTTACAGGGCTCATGCTCTGACACTTCACTCTTCACTAGGCTTCAGAGTTGGGAAAGCAGATCTACCTTCTTCTGTTACCTATTTATTAAAAGCTAACCCTCTCACATTTACAGCATGCAAAGAGACAACATGACAGAAGTGGCCTATGGGTGCTACATTCCCCTTTTGGCCTCTGGCAGGCTGGAATATCCTAGCAATGCAGACTAGGCACTGATGTCATTTGAGTGTGTGAATGATGGACTCTGAGATTGTCACCCCACTGTTGAACATTCCTGTCGTACAAGCACATGGGGGCACTGCTGATAGAGAAACAGCGAGAGAATGAAAGATCAGAGCGGACGGAGTAACAGAGCGGTCACATCAAGTCAAACAGAGATGATTTACAGGTGTAGCGAGAGAGACAAAGAGTGGCTTAAACTCCATTTGAGTGAGACAAAAGACAACAAAGCCAGTTGAAAATAATGGAAAATGGTCTGAGTGTGCATCCAAAAACAAGGAGTACTTTTATATGTAATATAAAGAATATAATAAATATTTCTTTGGCCCAAATGGTGGTGATGACACTTTTAGTGTATGGCTAATTTTGCTAATTTATAATAGTAATACATTGAAATAAAAATAATAAGATAAGATAAGATAAGATGATAGGATAGGATAAGATAATTTAATGTGAGGTCAGCATGGTGGTGCAGTGGTTATCACTTCCACCTCACAGCAAGAAGGTCCAGGGTTCGAGTACCATTCCCGGCAAGGGCTTTTTGTGTGGAGTGTGGATGTTCTTCTTGTGCTTGTGTGGGTTTCCTTGATGTGCTCCACAGTCCAAAGACATGCACAAGTGCACATGCTATGTTGATGTATATGGTGTGAATGGTTTTGTGTGTGTTTTGGCCCCTGGAGCTCAGGGTGTACCACCCAAACTTGGTTACACTCTCAAAAATGGAGGCTCGAGACAATAACATCTCTGTACGTACAGATACACTTTTGAAACATGTTCCCTCAGAAGCACAGCATCTTTCTGCCTTACTGTGCCTTGTTCACGATCCACAATGCTTTGCTGGTCTGCCTTTGTGCCCGTTGAACCAATCTAGTGGTTTCCTCCACGCAGTCCACCAGGTCCAGTCTTCGCATGCGTAGCTAGACAAGCCCTAACTCATCAATGGTTTCAGGCCCATCGGCTACCCTCACCAGGTTTGGCCAGCCAGTAGAAGCCGTTGTCCGGGGTGTGGCTGCTGTTGCATGCAAACAGCTACACAGAGCCATTAGTGAGAGCTGGGTGTCAGGTGTAATGTCACATGGGTGACAAAGGAAAAAAGACAAAGGGTGACCTAAGGCCATGTGGAGAAGAACATTGGAAAAAGAGAGGAGAGGTGGCGGCTGGGGTGTGGGTTTCCTCCGGGTACTCCGGTTTCTTCCCACAGTTAAAAAAAGCACATTAGGCTAATTGGCTGTTCCAAATCACCCCTAGGTGTGAGTGCGAGTGTGAATGGTCGTGTGAGTTTTGGCCCTGCAATGGCCTGACGAGCTGTTATTAGGATTAAGCGACTGAGAAGATGAATGAATGAATGAAGATGGTGGCTGGGGCTCGTGGTATGAGGTGCGGGTCGTAGCTGCTGACAGAGAGAGGTGGAAAAGCTCTGTGAAGTCCTATGTGGCATGAGGGTAGGTAACAGGTAATATATAGTATTAATATTTCTTAAACTCACTTTGAAGAATGTTACTGTTTCCAAATGGATGGATGATGCAGGCAGGGGAGAATATAGTAATTTTGTTTTATCACAGGACTTTTAATCAATACAGGATTGATGTAAACATGGAGAGCATGTTAACTCAGTTTGTTCTTGCAGGACCTTATTGCAATTATCTCCTTTGATGTGACAAGAAAGAAACTTTTAAAAATTGCTCTAATTATTCAACAAAAACCGGGTCGTGGGAAGGCTGGCTTATCTCAGCCGACTTTGGGCGAGGGCGGGGTACACCCTGAACTGCTCACCAGACCATTGCAGGGCCAACACATATACAACCATTCACTCACACCTAGGGCTAATTTGGAGCAGCCAATTAGCCTACTGTGCATGTTTTTGGACTGTGGGAGGAAACTGGAGTGCCCAGAGGAAACCCATGCAAGCGTGGGGAGAACTCCACATAGAAACGCCCCGAGCCTGGGAATCGAACCCAGGCCTTCTTGCTGTGAGGCAGGCTTGCTAACCACCGTGCCGCCAAAACTGAATTTTATGTCAGGGCATTTTAGTGGAATGTCATGTGAATTAAGTTTGAGAGAGAGAGAGAAAGAGAGAGAGAGAGAGAGAGAGAGAGAGAGAAAGAGAGGAATGGAGTAAGAGAGATGTCATCTCACAGTCAAACAGCGATGATTTACAACTTTTACTGTAGTGAGAGAGAAAGAGTGACAGTGGGAAAAAGAGAGAACGTAAGAAGAAGGATTATCCGATTTCGCATGAGTGAGATAGTGAGAGTGCTTCAGAATGTCAGTTATGAGAATCAGCTCTCCCACTCTATCAAACTGACACCCGGCTTTAAAGGGAACGTCCACTGAAACCTTCGACATCACTGTAAATTTTACTTACATTCAAAAGTGTTTATTTTGATTTTAGGAGTGATCAGTTTATACAGTAGATCGGGGTATAAGGCGTCACATGACTTCTGAATACACTGGACCAGAGGCTATGGGTCTTCCAGTCTTTGTGAATACAGAAATGGACATTCTGAACATAGCAGAAAGAAACACTTGTGTTTGGGCTAATTTACAGATCTTCAGATCATTTTTTCAAAGGAATGCTGTGTATCATAAGATCCGCATACTACATGTTGCTAAAATTCGCCCACCCGTGACCTCTTTGGATGCAGCCCATGTTTCCCTACGCACAACGCACAGCCAATGATTTACACAGCAAAGACATCATGGAGACCGCAGCTATTTTTATTGGCCAGTAAACTGGCAGATCTACTCACCAACAGCAACAGGCCAATCAAACCAAGACAAGAAAAGAGATGAGAATAGTGTCAGCATTATTTTGTAAATACAACATTATGTCTAAGATAAAACAGCATGAATGCATGTCGGAAACCTCTCTGTGTTGTGTGGAAACCCGCGCAACACAGAGAGAACATGCAAACACCACGCAGGGACTCGAACCGAGGACCTTCTTGCTCTGAAGCGGAACCACTATGCTACCCTGCTGCTCGTCATTATTATTATCCATTATGTTATGGATAATATGAGCCTTGTAATAATTTCATATAACAGCACGTAGCTATTTGTTTTATTCCATGTTTATTATATGACTCATTTAAATATTTGATTCTGATTATTCAGTTGAATGTGCAGTGTGTAAGATTCTAGTAGTGAGGTTCCAACCAAATGAAGCTACTGTGGAAGCATGGTGGTGCAAGATGGCAGCTCCATCAGACCTGACCCACTCTCATATGCATATAAATAGGTTATTCTAAGATTCTGAAAACTCAACCAATTTTTTTAATGATTATAGAATTATGAAAACTCATTTATTATTGATATACTAAATTTCTGCCAATAGATCCTCCAAAAAAATTACTCACTGTTCCTTTAAGGTATTCATTGGTGTGTTATTTCATTATGATCACTGCTATGGAGCAAGTCATAGGATGAGGCGATAAAACCATTTTTTAAAGCAAGAACACCTGGAGAGTGCAAACCTCCACCAAGCCCATCAATCCTCCATATCAAAAATCATCCTACAGTATCTGACAATGTTAAATAATCTTTAAAAAAATTCCAAAATCCAGAATTTGATCAGGATCATCTCCAAAATCTAATCAAGTCCTCACTGTCCAAAGCCCCGACTTCTGGAAACATTTCTCCTGTGCATAAACATTGGCATAATCCTGCTAAAAAACAAACAAACAAACAAACACACAAACCATGGGTAAAGCATAACCTTGTCCGTGGTAACACTCACGCACTCATTTGCCAAACCGCTAACTCCTACTAGGGTTGCGGAGGGGCCTCGTGCTTATCTCAGCCAACTTTGGGGAAGGCGGGGTACACCTTGAATAGCTCGCTAGACCATCACAGGGCAACACACACACGCAACCATTCACACTCAAACTGATGCCTAGGGGTAATTTGGAACAGCCAATTAGCCTAATGTGCATATTTTTGAACTGTGGAAGAAAACAGGAGTACCCAGAGAAAACCCACGCAAATATGGGGAAAACATGCTAACTGCACACAGAAACATCCGAGTTCGGGAATCGAACCCAGGACCTTCTTGCTGCTAGGCACTACGCCACCCTCAGCAGTAACAGTAAAATCATATAAAATTATATCAATATTTTTTAAGTAGCCATGCAATCACCTGGATAATATACAGTGAGCCGGTCATTATATTGAAATAAAACCCTTCTGGGTGATAGAAGACCCTTCCTCTGCACGCCAGAGTCCTGATCCCCTTGTCAGGGTTTATTTTCAAGATATAGATTATACTGTGCATATTTTAACCTTTCTAACATCTAAAAGCTCTAAAATAAAATAAAATCTACAACTTCATTAGTGACATCAGTCACTAAGGAATGTTTGATTTTGTGTGTCACTGTATGGACTACCAAGCATCAGACTACTGATGTAGGATCAGCGTCCCTTTTCTATCTACAGCTCAAAGGAATAAGCTTCTATATGAAGGAAACTGATCCTAGATCAGCACTTGTCCTCCGGATATATATAAACAAGCTGAGGTCTTTTTCTAGCGCTTGTCTTCAGGGAGATGAGGGTAACGTCACCCCGGAGCCATTTCACCATGGGACTACACTGAGATCACTCCTCATGCGTCGTTATAAATATAAGAGCCACCTGTCAGAACAACCCCATGACCCATCACTCCCTGCATGGGGCAGAAAAGAGGCAGTGTTTCTGGTTCCCAGCCAGACAGCACAAGCCACACTTGGACACTTGCAGTCTCTGTGGACTGGAGGCTAACTATGTTGCTTGTTAGGGGACAGATGTCACTTTCCTCTCCTCTCATTGGTCACTGATTACGCAAGGATCTTACTATGGAAACGTGGACGGTGTTTGTTTTACATGGCAAGTTCCCTGTTATTATGTACCAAGAAGAGCAAATCAATTCGAAAATTATAAAACTGTAATTTTTTTAATGATTTCTAAGATTAACTACCCTTTCCATTTTAACCTTCATTCAAGACCTTAGTAATAGACGTAGATGTTAATGTTCTTAGTTTTTAGACTAAGAAAATCACTGGTAACCCTTGTTAACTGTATAAATAATTGCAGTGAAGAGGAAGAGCAGATACAGGAGGAAGGGGCCAGCCTTTATTCCTAGTCTTTAGTGCAGTAAGAGCACACAATGGCTTGTTCTCAATGCAGAATTGGCTGAAAGGCAGAACTAAGGTGTGCGAGGACCCTGTATGATTTTCCGTAATGAGAGTTTTTATGTACGAGAGAGATTATATCGGTAAACAGGATGGCAATCATAAAATAAACCTTGCCATTGCTTATCGAATAATTCATTGAGACTTAATTATTAAACAGTTCTTGTGGATTAAATGATCACTGTATTGTTGTGGAGCGACAGGGTGGCATAGTGGTTAGCACGTCTGCCTCACAGCAAGAAGGTCTTGGGTTTAAGTCCCAGACTCGGCAGGGGCATTTCTGTGTGGAGTTTGCACCTTCTCCCCCTGCTTGCATGGGTTTCCTTGGGGTACTCTGGTTCCTTCCCATAGTCCAAAGACATGCACATTAGGATAATCCGCTGTTCCAAATTGCCCGTGTGTGTGTGTGTGTGTGTGTGTGTGTGTGTGTGTGTGTGTGTGTGTGTGTGTGTGTGTGTGTGTG
>JBCNYH010000023.1:46864957-46878165 GCA_039654325.1 Tandanus tandanus
TGTGTGTGTGTGTGTGTGTGTGTGTGTGTGTGTGTGTGTGTGTGTGTGTGTGTGTGTGTGTGTGTTGGCCATGCGATGGAGTGGCGAGCTGTTCAGGGTGTACCCTGCCTTCGCCCAGAGTCGGCTGGAATAGCCTCAAGCCCCTCCGTGACCCTAGCAGGATTAAGCAGTACAGTAAGTGAATGAATGACTATAGCTTCGTGTTCATTTTGCAGCAGATCAGATTTTCTACACATGTATGCATACTTAAATGGTGCTACTTCTTAGTTGATTAAAAAAGGAGAAAAAATTTATTTTAAAAAAACCTTCTCGACTTACATTGTATTACATCCAGAACAAAGCTGTTATAGCTTTACCACAGCGACATCTAGTGGACAATGACACAATGACAGCAGCTGTCACAGGCCACTGTTTGCCCAACAGCCTTATATCCAATCAAACACTATATAAGAAGTGTAACTTCGAGCCACTGTCCTTCAAGATCATGAGACAGCGGTGGACAATGCTGGGCCACGTCCTCCGCATGAACCAAGAATCCCCAGCCCAGAAAGCTCTCGAAGTCACAGCGGTTGGCTGCAACAAATATCAGGTATATGGAACAAATCAGAGCTGACTTGGTACGCTTCATACAGAGGCACAACTAAATAAACTGCAGTGTTTTGCAAAGGATAAAGCGAATTGGTGCACAGTGTGAAGGACTAGCTGCGGTCACAGGATGTCTGTGACTACTGTGACTGTAGAGCCAGTTAAAAAAAGAGAGAGAGAGAGAGAGAGAGAGAGAGAGAGAGAGAGAGAGAGAGAGACAGCAGCTGTAATGAGAAGTACATTAATAGAATACATGTAGAACATTACATAATGCTTTATACTGTATAAATGCATTTTTATTAATCAAGATTGTAATGACTATTTATTTATTCATTTTCTATACCAATGATCCATTGCAGGTTGTGAGCGAGCTGGAACCAATCCCAGCTGACTTTAGCTGAGAGGTGGGGTACGCCTTGATCAAGTCGCCAGTTTACTGCAGGGCTAACACAGACACAAACATTCATTTATACTCATATTCACACCAAGCGGTAATTTCAAGCAAAAAGTCGACCTAATGTGCATGTCTTTGGACTGCAGAAAGAAATTGGAGCTCCTGGAGGAAACCCACACCAGCATGAGGAGTACACTCGAACTCCACACAGAAATCCCCAGTCAGCCACGAGATTGGAACCCGGAACCTTCTTCCCAAGTGCTGAGTACTGAAATGTTAAATACGTAGAACATTTAATCTACAAGAGAGTAATGATGTTGGGACAAAGTGGTAAATGTCTTTTCTTTAAGCATTTATAGCATACTAGGAATAGATACCGCAGTTGAAATCCACGTATTTCTGATACTAGTATCCACTGGTATTGACGTGAAACAAGACATGCTTAAAGGGGACCTGTGGTGAATTTGTATTACTAGCTCTTTAAAACGATCACGTATGACATCAGCGGTTCTGTCAGGCAACATCAGTCCTTGCTTCTTGTCAAGTACGCATGAATGCTGCCACACTACTATTACTACTATTACTAGGAATGCGCAGCAACATGTTTCCTTCTTCATTGGCTGTTCCAGCCCTGGTAATGTTGCAAATTCGTTGTTCCAGCCCTGATGAGTCAGAAGGCTCAGGTGTAAAAAGTCCAACAGACTTAACCTTTTAATTTTAAGGGCATATCTTCTATTAAATTTCTTATGAGTAAAAAGAAACCTGTCCTAAAATAATTCAGGTAAAAAGTAATCTTACAGGGTGTGTGGCATGGTGGTGTAGTATTTGGCACACCTGCCTCACAGGAAGAAGGTCCTGGGTTCGAGTTCCAGGCTCGGCAAGGACATTTCTGTGTGGAGTGTGCATTGTGACGGACTAGGGTGAGTTCCAGAAATGTTTGAAACGATCCAAGTAAGGCAAAGGAAATTGGTTTAACAATTTATTACAGATGAGCCAATGTGTATTGCAATCAACAATACATGAAGTAACCTAGTCGGGAGAGAGGCAGTCGTAGGCCGGTTGTAGTGAAGTAGGCGACAGGCGAAGGTCGGAGATGACTCGCAGTGGGTAGAGTCTTGGGTTCTCTTGAATATTCTTGGTGGAATGTTTTCAGTTATCCCAGTAATGATGTCACAGGTAGATATCTGTGACATCATCACTACATCACAATCGATTTGTTAGGTTTGTCATAGTAATGTTACCATGGATACGTGATCTGCTTGTTAGGTCACAGGATGTTCTCTCTGTGCTTGTGTGGGTTTCCCCCGGGTACTCAGGTTTCCTTCTACAGTATAAGACATGCACATTAGGTTCACTGGCTGTTCCAAATTGCCCCTAGGTGTGAGCGTGAATGTAAATGGTTGTGTGTGGGTTTGTTGGCGAGTTGTTCAGGGTATATACCCTGCCTTCTAATATATATCTTCTATATAAATTTAAGTATTTAATTAAATAACTGAATGAAATGTGTTGAAACTGAGTGTCTGGTGTCAGTACTTTCTTTGAATAATAAACTAGAAAATGCAAGCTGCCGTGTCGGGGTAATTTGTTCGTACAACTGCTACATGCAGGATGTTAACAGTGCGTCAAGAAGTTCAACGGCACCCAGCGAGGTAGTGACCTCATAGTGCGCCCCTACAGTGACAATATACTTTTTCTGGAATATCACTTCAAGTTCAAGTTCAGTTTCAAGTTTATTTGTCATATACAGCTAACAGTGGAACATCTCTACATGCAGTGAAATTCTTGGACTCAGAGCCCCCTCAATATTTCACATAAGAAACAAATATTGCCCATAAAATTAACATAAGGCTGGATAAAAAAAATAAAATCCCGGTTTCTCATCAGAGCCTGCACCCGGAAATCTATTCTATTATTATTATTATTATTATTATTAATTGAAAAACCACAAAATGCCTCAGACAATGTAAAAACGACACAGAGCCCGATTCCGTGATTAGATGCTGTGATTGTGATTCTAAGATTGGTTTAGTTCTGTTTAAATTGGTTTCAGAGTTTAATACATGTTAAATGTACATGTTGATGTAAAATACTGGTCATCTAGTGTGTATTGTATAGCTTCAGTCACTTTACGTACATTGGGCTTAAAAAAGCTTTTGAGCTTCGACAGTCACCTCATTTCCCTATTAAAAAAAAAACAACAACAAAAATGTGTGACGCTTTTAGGTTTTCAAAAAGTTCTGATGAGAAGCCAGGAATATTTTTATCCGGCCTAATGTGAAATATTTTTTTCAAACAGTTTTTAAAATAAATATTCATTTTAGAATGACAGAAAATTGTATTAAGAATTTGTTTTTACAAAATTACACACATTAAAAAATTTAACAGATGATTAAATTGTTTCTTTTGAACTGTTAAATACATCTAATTTTAGAAATAATGGTAATAAATGTAAAATATATGTTTTATATTATTATTATTATTATTATTATTATTATTTCAAATCTATATTATCATGACATATATCGTCTATCGTACAAAAGTATCACGAGGCGATATTTTAATCATACAGTCCCATAACCCGAACACTGACTCGACTCTGTAAAAAAAAAAAAAAAAAAAAAAAAAAAACCACTTACAGCCAAAGAGACCGAGCCCGTTGTAGCAACCCAGCGTGTTATCCGGAAGGGTATTTTTTGTTTTAAAAAAGTCCCAGAGGGTGAGGTTTTAACCAGACAGTCCCACAACCCCAACCCTCACTCCACTTTGGAAAAAAAAAAAAAAAAAAAAAAAAAAGACTCCTTGCCGCTAGATGGCGCGAGTCCGTTGTAGCAAATCAGCGTATTTTCCGAGCATCCTCTCTGCAGGACCGAGCCTGCTCAGCCATATTGAAGTCAAGCTTCTTACGCACTATGCTACTTTTCCCACCTGTGTTCCAAAAAACCTACCTCTGGATGACGATTGGCGGAAGCCCCGTGATTCTAACAGGCTATTGGTTGGGCTGACGATGAGTATTACTTAATAACCAATCACAATCCAGGAGGCGGGATTTGACCAAATCCGGGTAGGAAAAAACGTTCTTTCGGCAGAGGAACTGTAGCCCGCCATTGTGTAGACTCTTAAGCGTTATAGAGAGACAGGGGCACTTGGGTAACTATCTAAGACATTTCGTATACCCTGCCGCATTAACTTACAACAAAACGAAATTAAATACGCAGGCTCCAGCGAGAAAGAAATGTCAGCCAGCAGTCTTCTGGGACAGGTAACGAGAGGCACTTTATGAACCGTTTAGGAGCGCCGTAGCTAGCAGTGACTCTCTCTCTGTAGTGCATTGCTGAACGGTAGGCCTGACCACCTGCTGTCCGTCTGACTGGTCAATATAAATCTCTTTTATTTTCCCCTCTTTTCATCCTCACAACTCAAACCTTCATGAATCACCTGGACCCAATCCAGAGACCGAAAGGCCAAGGAAATAAAGGTAAGTGCAGACTGAGAAGAGGTGAAAGTTGCAAGTATGGTTTGTTGGCGTGGGGCTGAGGAGGCGCGCGCTGCGCTCATGCTAGCTACACGACTAGCACGTAGGCCTTGTAACTGACTCCGTTTTCTACAAGTCGCTTTTTTAACACTCCTGCATTTCTCACACAAACAGATACACCGGGCATTTAATGAGTATGTAGTCAGAGAGTTTGCTGTTTAGTCTCGGTTGTTGGGAAAGTGAGTTATGAACACGTTAGGTAGCCAATTAGCATGTTAGCTATCCGGCTAGCATTGCTAGCGGACAGGCCAGGTTTAGTATACTGTAGATGATGAGTCTGAGGAAGTGCTGCTAATAATACGTGTAGTGGCTTCACCATAGTTGTCCAAATTCATCAAATTATAGGGGTTTTCTTTAGACAAAATAATCAAAACTCTGAAAATAAGAACTTGGCTAACTTTTTTACGGATTTAGAAAAGCTAGTGAGAGGAAATAGTAATCGATAACTCGATTAAACGGTATGCTAGCTGGCTGTCGTTACCTCACAAATCCCTCCTTAGTCTCTGTGTCAATTAATTTATTCGGTCTAAAATGTTTAGTTATACCCCTGTGACTAGGGCATGGTACCAGGGGCTATTAAAACTAGTTTGTGCTCTCAGGTTCCTTGCAGTATATAAATCTTTCCATGGGCCATCCTTACAATCACAGCACTGATTTATTTATTTATTTTTCTCGATTTAGCTGTTCAAATACACACACTGGGCTACCTATAGTGTCTTTATTCCTTAAGTATTAACTTAATTTTAATACCAAGATCCCCAAAACCCTTAATATAACTTCACAAAGGGATCAAGTTCAGATACCAGCAGATCATCTCAAACCCCTGTCAAGAAGAACCAGAAATATGACATCAATGTCATTCTTTAATTCAGTTTCTACCAAACATCCTCATCCGGTCATTTTCCAAACGGTACAGTATTTTCCGAAATGATTAGTGGACACTTATCAATTCATCTGATGCACGTGCGGTGTGATGTCTTCAGACACATCGCCGTGCTTCACGATAAACCAAGTAAAGCCTTTTTCATCCTGGTAAGATTTCATTAGTCACAACATTCCGTGTGTCCGGTCGATTCTTTGTAATGCTTGTGAATCGCATTGACTAATATTCTATAGGAAACGGCTCATCATAAATATATCTTTATCACGGGAACATTAAAGACGCAGCCGTCTTTCATGCTTAGTGGGGTGTGAGATCAGATATAAAACACGAAGGGGATGGCGGCACCGAAAGTGAGGTGGACATAACAGCTTCATGATTATTAGTAGAGAAGGCAAGCAAGTAAAGCTCAGAGCTTTTTTTATTATGACGTATTTGGACCTGACCAGAACAGGAGGTCACTGTTAAATTACGCTTGTAGTAGCTTGAATGGTGCTGATGGTTCTTGATTTTGAACACTTTTCCATCATTATGTGAAGTTAAAAATAAAACCATGCACTGCTGGTTATAGTACACTGACCAGTGGTGCCGGCTTTAACATCTGTCACTGTGTGAGATAAATAATTCTTTGATGCTAATAAATAATTAAAACTGAGTTGACATGCATTTTTTTCTTGTCCAGAATGTTACTGTTGTGTTTTTTCCTGTGTGCTTTCTGCAGCACAGATTTGTCTGGGATGATCTTTTTCTCCACGTTTTGCTTTGCAAAACAATAAAAATTGGTATTTGAACCTGCAGCAGGCAATAATTTCCATATGCCACAAATAGAAGGGTTGAAAACCAAAGCATGTAATGATATTGTACCGTGCAATGCATGGATTAACTTGTTTTTCTTTTCGGGTTGTGTATTTTTATATAAATGTCTTTTCTCACACCCATCACTAATCATTACTGTGGTTGAGGTAAATGTGGAGTTTGTGTGTAGCTGTAGTGGAGGTTCAGTAAATCTAGATCTTACTCAGTAACCTCTTTTCCTCTTTCAGTACAAAACGGAGCTGTTGCCCAAAAGGAGACTTTAAATGATGATGAGTTCGAGCCTTATCTGAACGCTCAGCCCAGACAGGTAGGTCCTGTTACACATCCACACAATAGAGGGAGCCTGGAGACATAAATGGTGACTCAACTATTGTGGCTCCTTGTTCAGTGCCTATTATTCTCCTTAATTGCATCCTGGTCACAGGCCTTAGTTTCCTGAATAGAATATGCTGTAACTGCTTTGTTCGCTTTTTCACCGACAATTAACAATTCAGACTACGCACACTTTGCATATATGAAGGATGCAGGAAACAAGCCTTGGGTTAGTCTGTCGAAGTTTGTGCTTTGTCTTTGCATGCTGAGTTTAGATTTTTGATGAAATCTAGCCTTTGGTAGCAAATTGTGAGAAGTGGAGTCCAGAGGCAGAAGTCCAAGAGTCCTAGTGCAGATGTGCACCTTTATGTGTACTTTTACGGTGGTGTAGTGGTTAGGATGTCCGCTTCACAGCAAGAAGGTCCTGGGTTCGAGTCTCGGGCTCAGGCGTTTCTTTGTGGAGTTTGCATGTTCTCCCCGTGCTTGCGTGGCTTTCCTCAGGGCACCCCAGTTTCCTCCCGCAGTCAAAACACATGCACATTAGGCTAATTGGTTGTTCCAAATTGCCCCAGGTGTGAGTGTGAATGCTTGTGTGTGTGTTGCCCTGCGATGGTCTGGCAAGCTGTTCAGGGTGTACCCTGTCTTCGCCCAGTGTCAGCTGAGATGGGCTCCAACCTCCCTGCGGCCCTAATATAGGATTAAGCAGTTCAGCAGATGATGAAACGAAATTTCGACTTGCATAAAATTACTGAAACAAAAAACATCACTTGGGACCCCTGTAGTCAGTTACTGCCTCTGTTTCATACCTCTGTCATAAACCTGTACACAGAACCATATATAGTCTCTCCCTTTTTCTTTTCCTTGTGTTCTCCCTAATCAAACTAAGCTTGATTAAACTTGGATGTTCGTGTTTGATCAGAGACAGCACAAAGAAGAAAAGCTTTGAGTCTTTAGCCCAGTCCCTGAGGTTCACTGCTCTAAATTCTTCTTTTACATCATTTAATACTTAGTTGGGTGAATGAGTTTATAAATCTTCACGCTGAAATAAATCTGCTAATATCTTTCATTTTTATTGTACCCCGAGGCCCAGACTTTAAGGGGTTATTTATTTTCATCTATAGATTATATGTGACACTTGGATGAGAGGTATGGCGTCAGAACTGAATTCTTGTGGCTCTGTAGTGCAACACCTTGGGTGAAGTCATCCAGCTTTGAAACTTTGGCATGCGGTAATTGAGCACCAGAAGTCACTCGAGTCAGCTGAAGCGTGTGATTGAGGACATTGAGATTTAGTAAATTAGAGGTGGGGCTGTTAATTGCAAGTCAGTCCTAATGAAAATGAACAGGGACTCTCCTTTGCCTCAGGGTGCAGTCTTAAGGATTCCTTGCAAGACATTAGAGATTAGTGGGTTGTGTTAGGACTTTTTTTTTTTTTTTTTTTTAAGTCTTTTAACATTGTTTTGCTAATTTCGTTTGCTCAAAAAGTGTGTTAATGAACTACATTAGAACAAAGTAGGCATGACTTGCTGGGTCAGGGAATATTTCGGTCAATTTATAGTGAGTTTTTAAACGTTTGTGATTTTCAGTGTTCTTTTATTAATGGCCTTTTTCTCCATCCTTGCAGAGCAATGCATATACGGCCATGTCCGACTCCTATATGCCTAGCTACTATAGCCCCTCCATAGGATTCACCTACTCGCTTAATGAAGCGGCGTGGTCCACAGGTGGTGATCCTCCCATGCCCTACCTGGCCTCTTATGGACAGCTTAGCAATGGGGAGCACCACTTCCTCCCGGACGCCATGTTTGGCCAGTCAGGGGCACTTGGGAGCAACCCTTTCCTGAGCCAGCATGGTTTCAACTTTTTCCCCAGCGGGATTGACTTCTCTGCCTGGGGGAATAGCAGCTCTCAGGGACAGTCCACACAGAGTTACGCCTATGCACCCAGCTCTCTTGGGGGTGCTGTGATTGATGGACAGTCTCCGTTCACCGCCAATGAGCCTCTTAACAAAGCTGTAGGGATGAACAGTTTGGACCAGGGTATGGCAGGTCTTAAGATCGGAGCAGGAGACATGACACCTAAAGTTGTCGGTTCTGGACTTCCTGGAGGACCTTTGAATCAGGTATCAGCAGCCCCCAGCATGCCTGCACCTTCCATTGCACCTGCCAAAGTGGCATCCTGGGCAGACATCGCCAGCAAGCCTGCCAAACCGCAGCCTAAGATCAAGACTAAAGGCACCTTGGGGGGCTCAAACCTTCCTCCGCCACCAATTAAACACAACATGGATATTGGCACATGGGACAACAAAGGGGCGGTACCAAAAGCAGCAACACCCCAACAGCCAGCACTGCCCACCAATGGACAGCCTCCCAATCAGGCCTCCCCTCAGCCAGCTGCACCTGCTGGAGGGGTGCCGCAGCTTCCTCTCACCAACGGACAGCTTGCACCCCCTACTGTTCAATTAGGACAGCATCCCCAGGCTCCGAACGGGCAACCAAGTATGGCTCCACCCCAACTTCAAGGCCCACCCCCTCCACCCCAACCTTCCCAGCCGACCCGCTGGGTTCCTCCGCGTAACCGTGCCAACGGCTTTGGGGATGCAGCAGGCGGGGCCAGCCAGTCCCCTCCTAGTGCCGGAATAGGTGGAGTTAGTGTGCCCTCAGAGCCACACCCGGTCCTCGAGAAGCTGCGCCTTGTCAACAACTACAATCCGAAGGACTTTGACTGGAACCCCAAGCAGGGACGTGTGTTTATTATAAAGAGCTATTCAGAGGACGACATTCACCGTTCAATCAAGTACAACGTATGGTGCAGCACGGAGCATGGCAACAAGCGGCTGGACGCAGCATACCGCTCTCTGGGCGGAAAAGGTCCCCTGTACCTGCTTTTCAGCGTCAACGGCAGCGGCCATTTCTGTGGCGTGGCCGAAATGCGCTCACCCGTGGACTACAACACGTGCGCCGGCGTGTGGTCGCAGGATAAGTGGAAGGGTCGGTTCGACGTGCGCTGGATCTTCGTCAAGGACGTGCCCAACAGCCAGCTGCGTCACATCCGCCTGGAGAACAACGAGAACAAGCCAGTGACCAACTCGCGCGACACACAGGAGGTCCCGCTTGACAAGGCACGGCAGGTGCTCAAGATCATCGCGGGCTACAAACACACCACCTCCATCTTTGACGACTTCTCGCACTATGAGAAGCGCCAGGAGGAGGAGGAGAGTGTCAAAAAGGTAACCTTTCCTACTTACAGAAATCATTCAAGGTGTCTGGACTGCTGTAGAGTTTGTATAAATAACTCATGGCGTGAGAGTTTGCAGAAGCGTTGATCACCACTGTCATTTTAACACCGCTGTCCGTCATATGGTACCAGAGACGGGTTTCAGATCAATCGCTAAACTTCTCATTAGCTTGTTCTCGGTCGACGTAGATAGCAGGGGTAATGTTTTCTTTTCGCTGGGATAAGTGATCTTTATCCTGATATTTAATACTAAGCATGCTTATACCTCTTCACAACTAAACCACAGATATGAAGCACAAAATAAGGTGTTTTGAATATTCCGAGACCTCAAACACATCTGCGAGCCATGCAGAAGCAACTGCTGTGCAAGACAAATCACCTTTATTTATATAGCACAATTGTCAGCCATGCAGGTGTCGTACAGTACCAGTGGAACGAAAAACAAATAAAATGAAATAAATGACTAAAACAATAAATCATTAAGAGACAGAACCACGTAAAGAGAGAGAGAAGAATCTTCGGGGCACATCTTTCTTAGTTATCAGCTGCTTTTGTTTAAATATGGTGTTTGAATCAAATAGTTTGAAATTAGTATGCATGGTTTGCAAGTGTAGAATTTTTGAATGAGATGTTATCGCTGTACAATGTTGGATTAAAACAAAAGGCTTGGGTGTGTGTGGGGGGGTTATTACAAAAATACCACAACAGGATTGCACGTAGTGTTGACGATCAGTAAAAGCCATTTTCCATTTTTTATCAACTGCAAATACTGTCTTAAGTCGCTATTTTTTAAAAACATTTATTTATTTATTTTGCATATTTTAATCAGAAAACACAGATTTCCTTTTTACCTGTCTGCTTTGTGGCTCTGGTAATTCGCTTTCCGACATGTCGTGTTTACTGTGAGTTTCGCATGTGCGGTATTAAAGGGAGGCCTTAATTGTTCTATCCGTGCAGACAACACAGTTCTCTTTAAATTACAAATGAATTGCTCAGTAACTCGCTCGACCCAACCACCGGTAACTTGGGCGAACGGCACACTACCGATTCCCTACTCTAATTTGATGATTGAAAAAAACGTTATTGCAGTGAATCTCCAAAGAAAAGCTTAGTTTGATAGGTTGATTTGATTTAAATATCAGACGTGTGTGTGTGTATATACACCACAGAATACATGTACAACAGTCGCCAAGGGAAACATGAAAGCATACAATAAGCACGATTATTCCCGATGTGGTCCTCCAGAGAGAATAAAAGAAATCGATGCAACAGCACAATATACAGGAAGAGTAATTGACATTAAAGTAAAAATAATAACAAAAAACATTAAGAAGAAACTTATAACTGACTAGAATAAAATCACAGAAATAATAAATTGGGTTAAATACAATTGTAAAAATAAATAATAATAATAAACAATAAAGTACTTAGAGCTGACTAGGAAAAAAATTAATAAACTAATATCTAGTAGAGAACTGGGGGGACTAAAAGGTATATAAAACTATATATAAACATTGAATAATAAGTCCACATTAAGTAGTCTTGTTCTTAATTGTGCTTTTACAGAAATTTCTTTTAAAGAGCCTCATGCTAGCCCTGCTAGAGTTCTTTTTTGATCTCCGTCTCAAAAAGGATCAGGGACGTGGTATTGGGGAGCGATGTCTGTCCGTCCGTCCAAAAACTTATACATATAAGCTTCTGGACCGACATGGGGGACATGTGGACCCCTGTGGTCTGTTATTTGTTTTAGGGTATCTCTCTCAATATCTTTGCTATTTAGGTGTTTATAGGACCAATAGCTTTTTGATCAGCGGCTTATTAAACATTATTCTGTGTTCATTTTTTATTCAGAGGCAGTAGGTGCATGAGGCGTCTTGGCACGTTCATCAGTCATAGCGAAGACAAATCACCCATTTTAGCCGATTTGTAATTTAATTGAACCCTGTATTTCAGCACGGCTGCATCGTAGTTTGCCCTGGTGCTAAACGCTGTGTCTGTTGGGAGACAGGTGACAAGCTGCAGTTTATGGTAACTGATGGAACCCCTTTCCAGAAGACTGCAGAATGATATAATGGTGAAGGGTGAATAAATTTGGGCTTTGATGCTCAAAAAAGCCCACGTGGATGTGATGGTTAGGTGTTCCTAAATTTTTGGTCATGTAGTGTGTGTATACATGCTTTCTATTTACATTTACCTGGTTAACTGTCGACGTGAGCTGCAGGAATCAGTTGCAAGAGGTTTGCATGAGGCAGAGACTGCTGTTCCTCTCCAGTGGTGCAGTGGTAGCTACTCGTCCTCTAGAAATGTGTTCCGCTCCTTTAAGTGGGTGGTATTGTGGCAGTTTGCTGTCCAGAGTTTAGATACAGGTGTATAACTTTCTCCAGAGTGTGATTTCAGAAATCTTATAAGATCATTACAGATCACACTGTGCAACATGGATCTAATAAAGTTGGGTGTGACCACCTTGTGATGGTATGCACGAAGGTATGACAATAGTACAATGATATCAATTGAATCGCAGGCTACGACGCAAGTTAGTAAAAAAAAAAAATAACAGCTAGAGGTCGTATAAAAATATCTACTGCAACAAATCCAAGATTTTCTTTAACGCTATCCTACATACCAGTAGACCTTTGTTTTGCCCTCATGCTATTTGGGTGCTATATCGTGTCGATGTAAACATCAGTGCATCTCGTATTTATATCAGCTAGTCAGTAAATGTAGGTTGTAGCAGCACACTTTACGAGATGTTTGTCGTGAATTTCTGATACGGTCATAAGATTATTGCAGATTATCTTTGGTCGAGAGACCATGACAGTGGCTGTCTTTGAACCTCTCTCACTGTACATCGTAGGATCACCGTTAGCGAGCCACGATCAAAGAAATTGCCATGATTGTTTTATGTTCGTCAGCATTTTGTCTGGGACGTTCCAGAATCGTACCGTGTACACCAGGTTTAACATGCCTGAACACATCTCAGTCACTCTTAAAGCCAGAGTGATTGGAAAAGCATAACCACATTTTCATAAATGTGCTTGGGGAGCCCTGGTGCAAAGAGCCGCACTATGAATAAACATTTGAATTTAGAGATCACCTCATCAGCCCAAAATTTAACAGAAGTCCAACTTTGGGTTCTTGGCTTGCTGTGGTTAGATTTTAAACCCATTCTGTGTGAATGTTTTATTTCTGAGCCCTCTTTATACTTTTAGTTTTTTATATTGGTAAGAAATATGAGGGTACATGTAACGAGCACATTGTCTGTTTAAATTTAAAACATGGTCTGGGTTTAAATGAAATGAGAATGAAGGCAATGAGTGTCCCTCCAACATCAAACCAGTCGGTTAGGTGCCACGTATGGTGTTTTTTCTTTTTTATATATATATATATATATATATATATATATATATATATATATATATATATAGCAACACCGCACGCGCGGGGACACCTTG
>JBCNYH010000023.1:46928864-46943454 GCA_039654325.1 Tandanus tandanus
ACCGAGGAGCTTTTTAACTACCTCGGCGACCTCAGCCCCAGTGATGGGCAGACCCCCCTCTGAACCCCCAGGCTCTTCCTCTTCCACAGATATATATATGTGTATGTCTGTGTGTGTGTATATAAATATATATGTGTGTCTGTGTGTGTGTGTATATAAATATATATATATGTGTGTGTGTGTGTAAAGCTTTATTTTTTCAGTTGTCAACACTTCCCACTTTTATTTACCAAAGAACCCGAGTAAGCAATTTTGTTGGCGTTTTCACAATCCATCTACAGTAAATGATTTACACAAGGTACACTTTATTGTGTAAAACAAATATTACATGATGCTGCAGGTCATGGTTTATTATCTGACCTTTAA
This sequence comes from Tandanus tandanus, assembly GCA_039654325.1. NCBI lineage: Eukaryota > Metazoa > Chordata > Actinopteri > Siluriformes > Plotosidae > Tandanus > Tandanus tandanus. The sequence continues at coordinate 46,929,231 of JBCNYH010000023.1, forward strand.
ACTTCGGTTTTAAACTTCAGTCATGAGTTTAATGTTGCTAATAAATACTGTAAGTCTTATCTAACCAAAACAAATCTTTTTGCCAAAGATGCATGTGGTTATGTGTATGTAATGGAATGAAATAAAATCAGTCCGTTCAGTTCTTTTTAAAGCAATTAATGTCAAAGTTATCAAAACTGAGTCCAAGACCCTCAAAAGGTTTGTGAAGCATAGAGTAATTTCATTTCTTTAGTAAATTATGTTATATTTCTTTCTTTCTTTCTTTCTTTCTTTTTGGGTGGTGGGGGTGATTTTAAGCAGACTAAACCGTAAAGAAGGAAAGGGAAAGTTTAAAAAAGAGAAAGAGGAACAACCAATGAGCAGTAGATTGAATCACCAGCCAATGACTAGGATAGAATAAAAACATACAATATACCAATTTCACTGGTTTACAAGTTAGAATCCTTTACGTAAACCTTCTTTATCCTGTATGCCTTCTACTTTCACAGGATGAGGCAATTTGCATCAGGGTTGGCATGTTGGCAAGCATACACAATGACCTTGTTTGCGATCTTTTTTTTTGTCTTGAAGCCTCTAAATCTTGTGGTCAGATACATGTACAAAGATGCAGTGCAGGTGCTTTTACTTTTGTCACTGTGACCCATGTAGTTATTTCTGGTAGAAAGCTGGTAGGAAATAAATTGACTTTGTAAAGGCAAGTTGATGAAAGAGTCTTAAAACGGGCCTTAAACTCAGGACCTGATTTGTAGAATTGATACAAATAAATTCCAGGCAGTTGTGGTCCGGTACCCAGAATGCACCTGAACACAGGCTGTTTTCCCCAGAGATTACTGAGTCTCATTTTTAAAGACACACCTGCACACATCACATGCAGTTCAGTCTGAAAACACTCAGTGGACTGTGCATATTTTACTTTAGAAAATTATAAATAAATAATCAACCCAATAATCAAAATTATATTCCCCTCTCCCAACTATTTATAAGTTAAAACATGATAATGACTATGGTACTAAGCTTTTATTATGTGCTGTTCATCATAATTGCTCGCAGTTTAGTTTAACGGAACATATTTTTTGCATCCTTGCATGTTGTTTAGCGCTGAGCGATGCATTGTGGGAATTATGGTACCATGGCACTATTAGAGGACCATCTGTGCATTTTGCGCATGAAAGCTCCACCCACGTCGTAAATTCCTGCTCCGTCTGTCGGAGCAGCTCATTGTCACAGCATGGCGGACGTTTCCGGGCCTCCTCCTCCTCCCCCTCCCATGGGGGGGTGGGGTTGGGTGCACGAGCTCGGGTCTGATGGAGGCAGTACCTGCTGTTCTTTTTATGGCTAGTTATTACAGTCAGATTCTCGAGGACACATATGCTTTAGTGGATTTGAAGCTCAAGAACAGTAGTGGAGATTTGTTCACAGTGGTCAAGGGCTTGGAAAAAGCGCCAGAAAATATCGTTATACCTGAGGGGGGTAGACCAGACAACAAGATTTTAGATTTGTTTATTTATTTGTTTGTTTATTTATTTATTTTTGTCTAATTGCCTTTCCTCAGGATTATGTGCACAGGCTTGTGCAGTGAAATAAAATTTTGAACTAGCATCCTGGGAGGACAAATCATTTCCCCATGAGTCCGGGACAAGCAGATCATATATCCTGGCTATCAGTCCTTTCATTCTCAGTTTTCCAGCTGGTGATGTTACCTGTGTGTGTGTGTTAACTCACTCATTAAGGAACCCTAGACAGAAAAAACTTATTTTTCCTCAAGGCCAGACACAGGGTTTCATACGTAATGTAGTGGGCCACCGGACCCGGAGTTTTGTGGATATGGTTGGGCAACAAGCTACAGTCTATAGTGAGCAAAGCAAGCTGACAGTGTACAGATCGATGTCTATACTGCGATCAAATGAAAGTTGTGAATATGGGAACTTCACAAATTTTTACCAAAAGCACGGGTTACTAAGTTGAGAACATTCATTGTCATAAATGGGTCATTCTCATAGAAATGCGTATGTTATGTCCCACTCTTTAAGTTGACAAAATATGACCTAATAATGAAAGCACTGGCACAAAATCACTAATTTTCGCTCAAAAACGTCAAAGATAGCAGGCTGTATTCAGTGATTAAATCTTTTAACTTTCCCCCTTTTCACTTTGTCATGCACTGTGAGTACCTATAACAACAGGGTTGATGTCCAAAAACTGTAGGCTTACGGTTACAGTGATTTGAAGCAAGAAATTTACTTACGGTCTGACAGGCTCAAATGTTTATGCTGGATAGTGGCAATTGCATGTAAAATTAAAAACCTGAATAAGATTCGGACAGCGAATATACTTGTGTGACAGAGTTGACATAGTTCTTGGGGACATAACTTCATATGCTCGAAAAGCCAAAATTGATTCATTTTCTGTCTTTGTACATATATAGCTTAAATTGTCAACACATGAAGAAACTTTTATATTAGAACAGAAATTGTTCTATTTGTATCTTTTTAAAAATAATTGGGTATATAAAGAGTGGGACATAAAATGTGCATTTCTGTGAGAATGACCCAGATATCCCTGGTTGTGATCACGGGAAACACTGCCATTTGAATGTTTTTAACAATTTGAGAAATGGGAAATTTCACGAGTTCCATATGAATGCAGCATATGTTTGGAAACGCGTATGGCCGATCCGACTGTAACACATAAGATTCACTTGAAATGGTCATGGGGTTATAAAGAAAGCGCTCATTAGATTACGGATGTAGTATAAATAATCCTTATCTTATATGCCCTTATAAAATGTATGGACTTGCACAGCATCGGATACAAGATACTGTCGGGCCACCAGCTTACGGAAAATGTGGTGGCCCAAACAGGTCTCCTGTGATTTTTAATTTTTATTTATTTATTTATTTTGGTGGCCCCACTTGAATATTTACTGGCTTGCGCCAGTGGCCAGGTGGTTATGTCGAGTCCTGCTTCCTGTTCAATCATTTGAAATTGAGACCATTGTTCATAACACGATGCCCCTTGATACTGAGGTACATGCAAGCATTTCACATCCAGCCACCTGCTGTACCACATACAGTACATGAAGCAATGATGTAGAGCGCCTTTTTTTTACTAGGTGTATTAATTAGCTTGAACAGGTGCTAGAAACTATTTTCAGACTGAGAAACCAAAATCTGTTACTTAACTAGCACAGCACACTTTCACCTGGCATTTAAACACCGATTGAGAATGTCACTGCTCACAACTGCAATGATGGCTGAAGACCCTCTGCCCTTTTGTCGGGACTGTAAATGCACCGCTTCATCAGCAGAGAGAGGATCGTCAGGAGAGGATAAAGACAAGTACATAAAGTCACCCCTTGTCATGGATTTAAGTATTCATTTATTTCCCATCCTCTTGTGATCAGTTGTGTTAGTTGCAGTGTTTTGGTTAATGGAAACTGCTTGTGAAACTCCAAGCATTCTGTCGATTCACTTAATACATTGAATGAAAAGGTTACCATGACTGTTTTGCTAAGACGTGGGTGCCTTAACGTGTCAACATCAACAACACTTTAACTTAACTAAATGAGTGTTTCCCTATAAAGCCGAATCAAAACCTGCGACCAAAGTCGTTTACCATATATGGAAGTGGGCCTGATGTTATTACATTACACATGTGCACTGTGGGTTTCTGCAGGACCTAGAGAAGTCCACGTAGGTACTTCACTCTGGTAAGCGCATGCTGCAGTCAACTACGGCATGATTTGATGAGTTCAGCGCTCATGCAAAGTTAAGGCGACTGATTTACTGTATTTTTTGTCGTACGGCGGAAGGGATTGATTGAGGTTATGGGAGGTGGATTTAAAGGTTGTTTATATGCGTCACATATAGAATAAGTGTTGTCTGTCTGTCAAGAAATCCCTGTATGATATTCCTGTGATACTCCATACGGTCTTAGATTACATAACATGTGAAGGCTCAACCTAACACTGCCGTTCGATATATGTGGGTATATAAGGAAGTCCCGACGGGTTAATATAGAGTAATCAAAGGACTATTGTAAGAAAACCATACGATTTTGACTTGCAGACCTGATCTATTTTCTTCTCTACAGACGTATAACACATATTGTATATGTGAACACAACTATGTTCACATATAACTTTCAAATCCACCTCAGCCAAACCTACATCAGTCCCTTCTGTAGTAATTCTACTAAATTCGTATGAAATTAAAAAGTTTATTGCAGGTTGTTTGTGAAAGGAGTTAAACTAGCTAAGAAGGTTAGGACTTTTCCACCCCTGAGCATGTGCGCGTTGCGTAGACATTACCTTGCTTGTTTTAGGATTAATGATCGAGCTGTATGGTCTTTTTTTTAAGATTAAATAGTTTAAGCCATATTAGTCATTCGGTATAGATATTTTTAAATATCAGCATTGCATTTCTTTTCTCAACATGATTTTTTAATCCATTATTATATATTGAGACTAGGGATGGACAATACCATTAGTTTTCTTTCCAACCCGGGATCAAGTAATACTAAGGCTCGTATAAAAAAGAAAAAAATCTTTGTAGTTTCTGCAGTGAAATTGGTAAATGCAGACATCACAAGTTGTACTTAAAAGCTTCAGCACTACAGTAGTATGAAAAAAAAAAGAATGAAAGATCAGACTTCTCTATTTTTGTTTGATTTTTAACTATAACACGGGTTTGGTTGGGTTCAAATGTTTACACCAGTATCCTTTTCAGGAATTGTTCTTCAGGAGTTATTCTCCAAACACAGTGCTTTGTTTCCGTTCTTTCATTGCCGGACTGCTGCCTTTCTATAAGCTATGGGGTGTGGAGTGAGGAGGTAGAAGGAAAAGTAGTTCCTATCCTAAACAACAACTAGAAATTATACTAATACTATAATAATAAATATGAATTCATATATCTTCTAAGACGCTTCATTCTTATTAGAGTCGCAGGGAGGTTGGCGCCCATCTCAGCAGACACTGGGCGAAGGCGGGGTACACCCTGAACAGCTTGCCAGGCCATCGCAGGGCAACACACACACACACAACCATTCACACTCACACCTAGGGGCGATTTGGAACCACCAGTTAGCCTACTGTGCATGTCTTTGGACTGTGAGAGGAAACCGGAGTACCTGGAGAAAACCCATGCAAGCACAGGGAGAACATGCAAACTCCACACAGAAATGCCCCAAGCTCGGGGATCGAACCCAGGCCTTCTTGCTGTGAGGCGGACATGCTAACCACTGTGCCACCGTGCCGCCCTAGTATTATTAATATTATTACAATTATTATTTAGTAATTATTTATATTAGTAATTATGTTATTAGTTTTTAATTGTGAGGATTGGAAGTAGGTCCGGCCAGCCTTACTGACAGCTTATCAGTATGATGCTGCTGTCAGAAAAGAACATCTTCCTCTGTTCACATGTACAGAAATGTAACAGTGCCTGAACAGGAAAGGGTTTCATTAAGCCTTCGGTAAGACTAAAGGTGAGAGGGGTCCATCCAGCTTCAAAAACCTTTTAAATAACATACCCTAAGTGGTGCAAATTAATTCAACACTGTATACATACTCCTCAGTGTATATTCCAGTAACTCCACTGCAGTAACTGACAAAACTAAATATAGTGTGTGTGTGTGTGTGTGTGTGTGAAGAAACCTGAATTTACAACTAAGCAAATGGATACACGTCTAAACAGTCTGATCAAAAAGACCTGCAGAAGCTCTCCGTACTGCAGGAGCAGTTTGATGCGGAACATGCTCCACCGGACATCGATTGTCTCATGGAGCGGATAGAAGAAATTGCTCGTGATGGCTAAGAGCTCGGCCTGCAATCTTCTCTCTCTCTATTGCTGTCTTCAGAGTCTCAAGGCTGAGGTTTAAAGTGCGCCAGCCTCTCTGTCACTCTTATTTAGTCTGTCCGTGTCCTTTGCCTCGATGATGCTCTAGCAAACAATGGCGTCGCCCAGAAACGCAAACGAACTGTATAAACGCAGTAATGCCTAAGAAAGAAGCTGCCTCTGTCCTCTTTGGTATAGGATGTCTGTTCTCATCATTCCAGGAGTTAATAATTAATGCATGTAGCTTCATCTTGAACACACCCGTTGCATGTTACTAATGATTCATCTCTTGTATTAGATATACTGTATAATGGGGTGATTTTGCTAAGAAATTAGAAGCAGCCATGTATTCTAGCTCACAGGTTCTTACACTTTTTATATCCTCATATAGCCTTAAAAATAAATTAATTGAATAAAAAAAAAGAATTCAGAGTTTCAGAGACAGACGTTAAAAAATCAGACCCATTATTTAAATGTGTGCCGTGATGTTTTGGCTATTTGTTGGAGCCAGAGTGATGTATATATTTTTATTTATTCTGTCTATAGAACCCACTTTTATTATAATTAAATACCAGTGCTGTTATTTCTAGCTGTAATAACTAGGTGTGTTAGAATAATGCGGAGTCATAATAAAGGTGAGATGTTGTTTCTACCACTGTACCCAAATTAGAAAATGTCTGGCCTCCTGACTGTGCTTCACAGATCCTGTTTTGACAATCAGTGCTTCTCACAGGTCTTAAATATACTGCTTGTGGTAGCCGGAAGAAAGATCCAGCATTACCTGTGAGCATTGAAATGCTTTGCGATACGTGTTTTCTTATCGTATTGGAATTTCTTTGCTCATGATGATTAGAGTCTGTTCTGTTTAAGATTTCATTTTTAGATTTACAGTGAAAGAAAAGAAACTAAGTTTGCTATTCAATTGTATATCAACAAATTATGATGATAATAAACAAAAAAAAAATAGCTTTTAATTTCTGATACTGACACCCAGCATCTCCACCAAGGCATGTGTGTTTGGGGAAAGCCGTGGCCTAATGGTTAGAGAAGGGGGTTTGAGACCGAAAAGTTGCTGGCTTGATTCCTGAACCAGCAGGGAAAGTGTGTGGCGACTGGGGGAGTGAGTGGCACATTCCCTTCATCCACCTTCATGGCTGAAGTGCCCTTGAGCAAGGCACCTAACCCCCAACTGCTCTTCGGGTGCTGCAGTGTGTGGTGGCCCACTGCTTCGAGTGTGTGTGTGTGTGTGCTCAGTGTTTAAGCATGTGTGTGCTCACTTTGGATGGGCTAAATGCAGAAGCCAAATTTTCCTTGCACGATTAATACAGTATCTCAAAATTTAAACAAAAAACAGAATGGCCAAATGTGCACAGATCATTAATGTATTCAGGGCTGTGAAATTCTGTGGATTCATTCACGGGAAATACCCGTGGGGGGGTTTGTACTCTGCCAAGAGTCGTGGATCATGATCACCAGCAAGTGCATTGCTGACTTCATGGGGGAGAATCTATCACCAGGAGTAACTCTGTGATGTTGGGAGAAGCTTCCAGGTTAACCTGTGCTCAACCTCATTAAGATGAGCCTATACTTACGTATTCAATTCAGTTTTATTTGTAAAGCGCTTTTTACAATTGACATTGTCACAAAGCAGCTTTACATAGTAAAAGTAATTTAAGGAGGAATTTAAACATTTTTCTACAACCCCCGTATGCTTTGGATACTTGGACCCTTACTGCACGCCTTCACAAATGTCTTAACGGATGCTATACCAATCTACTACATGGAGTTCAGGGATTGTCTTGGAGATTCCACCCAGCACTTGACCAGATCTATGGCAATATACCAAGATTAAGCATTAACCTGAGCCAGGGTCACACGCAGCTCACAGTGCACTTTTACCATGCTAAGGATGATCTCATTTCAAGGCTTCTCGTGTGGAAACAGGCCAACAAAGGTCGCCTAACATACCCCCAAGTCATCTCGCGTGATACCGGGATAAACCTAACAGAGCTGGGCAATGACATGGCCATGGCTGCAAAATGATGATGATGTGCTACGAAAGCTGAGGAACATTGATTTAATTCACAAACTTCTTAATCACTTTCGTAGCACCAGTGGACACCAATGTAGGAGGTCAAGGTTTGTCACGTCAGCTGAATTGTTCTTTATTAATGCATAGATTGTTTTAGAAGTAAAAAAAAGTCATTTCAAGTTATGCTATATTTTTTAAATGTCAAAATGTAACTATGATCATTTAAAAATGTGCATTTTAAAAGCAACATTTTTTTTAAGCAGATGCTCAGAATTTATTATTTGATGCAAAATTTGCTTGGCTTCTGGGGGTCTGTGCCCCCCACAGACCCCCTGATTTTGACCCCCTGACATTTTTTTCCCCTTAGATTTTGCATTTTACAGTTCACCGCCCTGTGTATTTTTAATAAGCAGTAAATAGGCTTGAAAAAGTCACTTCTGCAAAGCTAAATCTGCTTGTTAAGTCTAACTTTGATAGTTTATTCTGGGGAAATTTTTAAGGTTGCAACTAAGAGACTTTGTCACCATTACTCTTTGCCCCATATCTAGACTAGTAGATATCTTTCAATCAAATTTAACACAAGCAATTATATTACATTTTGATAAGAAGCTAAACCAATACATAATATTTACTCTTCAATCTGACCACATATTGTTTATCTTCATCATAGCTGAAATTAGCAGCAGTAAAATGTGTCACCATAACTGAGTGTTTTATGAGGGTTTGATGGAGTTGTAATGCAGGCACAAAGTTAAGCATCACTCTGGGAACACGCATCAGTCGCATTAACAACCCCTCCCCCTTCCCCCACCCAATTATTTTAATTATTTATTTTATTTTATTTATTTTTAAAAAATTTTAACAAGTAAGGTTTTGACCAAATTGGATTTGTGTCCTTATTATATAAATCAAAATATAAAATATATATTTCACAAAAATGATAGCGAAGTGTTTTTATTTTTCTTGCCTATATCATGCCCCTGTTCCCTGTCTCCCAGTCGCAAGTGCAAATCCAGGTTGATGCCGCAGCCATCCACGACCGGGAGTCTATGGGAGCTAACTGGCCAAGCTCTCACGGAAAGGAGGAATACCATACGCTCCCCTGTCACTCACAGCGATCACCAGCCAATCCATGGTCGTCTGTGAGCTCATTCCTACAAAAGGGGGCGGATAGCGCTTTCCCTCCGAGTGTGTTAGGCTGCCTCCAAATGCTGGTGCGCAGCAGTTCGTAAAGAGGCGGGTGGCAGCATCGCATGTCATGGAGGGGGCATGTGCATGCTTATGCCCCTCCCTGGTTGGTGGTGGTCATATGTGATAGGGCGACAACACTTAACAGGTGGGGACTGGATACGACTAAAATTAGGGGAGAAAATACAGGAGAAAAGATCAAGGATCAATCAAACTACAGCAGAGAGCAGTCCGTTTGTCTACAGATGTACAATGATAATGATTGATCAGGTTGTTGAATGAAAGTTATGCCATAATGGACCAGATCCACGTCTAATGAGTTCAGTTAGTAGTGTAGTCTGATCAAACCTGTCCTAAAGGTTTCTACATCTATATATGCTCTATATTATTTTTGCAGTGTGAAAAACCATCACCATGTCAAACCATGTGAAAGCTTTTTTTTATTCCACCACTCAAATTTTCTACCATTATGTTCAATTCATAGCGTTTTGTGATTCTCAGTGCACACTTATATATAATTTAACCTAAACTCCATCACGGTTGGGAGTCCTATTAGATTCAGGTATGTCAGAAAGGCCCTGCCTCAGATAAGAGAGTATTTATTTTCGTCTCTGTGGCATACTCTAGTAAGGACAATACAAGGCCACCTCCTGTCAGTGTTCGTGGTTCATGAAGCTGTGTGTGTTTTGTGGATGGGGGTAATTGAGTGTAAGACTCAGGCACATCAGAATTCTGCTGCAGTTCCTCCAGACCTGCATGCCTCCATCTTGCCAGCAGTAGCTGAGGACGTTTGTGTTGGCGCGGTGGGGTGATTGGAGAGGGAGGGGGTACTCTCCATGGCAACCACAAAGGGTTGCCTGGATACGGGTGTGAACAGAACATGTGGTGTGTGGACTGAGCAGGCTCCGATGCTCTTTGCTTCATGGTGGAGATGATGTGAGTGACTGCAGTATCCTGGACTGAGTGTTTAGATCACTGCTACTTCATCCTGAGTAGATTCGTCCTGTTGAATTTCAGAGGAACATAAGAAGGATAATTAGAAGACTAGCACTGGCTTCCAGAGATGTCTTTATTGGTTGCTCCAAGCAAAATCCTTGTTCTTGCTCTGATATCTAATGTTGGAATGAAAACATTAACGCCGATCGTCGTAGATGTGTCGAGAGCCCATATTTTATAAGCTTATCAAATCTTTGTGAATAGAATAAAGTGTTTAAATTCGCATTTCCCGTTGTCACTGAGCTAGCATATAGCATGTGATGGTATGATGAATCGTGGCATGTTGGCGTACTGGTTAGCACATGCGCCTCAAAGCAAGAAGGTCCTGGGATGCAGGCTACCACAGTCCAAAGACATGCACATTAGGCTAATTGGCTGTTCCGAATAATTGCCCCTAGATGTGAGTGTGAATGGTTGGGTGTGTGTGTGTGTTGGCTGTGTGATGGACTGGCAGGCTGTTCAGGGTGTACCCTGCCTTCGCCCAGTGTCGGCTGAGATAGGCTGCAGCTTCCCCATAACCCCAGTAGAATTAAGTGGTTCTGCAAATGAATGGTATGATGAAGCTCGGGGCTGGTGCCGCCATAGAAAAATTCTGTAGTTATCTAGAGCAGCACTTGCTTGAAGGTGGGCAATTATATAGAGTATCTCATTTTATCAAGGGCACTGCGTAGACTACACCCCAACCAGACCACTGGTGCACACTGTGATTAAATGACACTTCTTGGATAAGTTATGTGTACGGTTTCTGTTATGAATGGCGAATCTGTAAATTGGTGAATTTGGTCGGTATTGGCTTGTGCATGTTGTCAGCTGTCGGTTGCAGATTTTAAGGATGCCAACCAATCAGAGTGCAGCCATAAGCTCAGTGTATAGTTATAATCATCAGTGCATTGTGTACATTGATGATATATCATTCAAGGACTGGGCGTGAGGCAAAACGCAACTAGTTATTGTCTGAGTCTGGTTAATATTCTGAATGGGGGTAGAGGGGCTTGTTGTACTCATCTTCTCCCCCCTGATTGTTACCATTTATCTTTAGAGATTTGGTGGTTGTGTTTATCCAAATTCCCCAAGTTCCCCACCAATACCACTATCCTCAGCTATTTTAGTCCACCTCTTCCCAAACCCAGCAGTGCCAGAATGTTCCGGAAGATTCCAACAGACACACGGCGCTGTGCAGAATCTGGACAAGGTGAGCATAGCCAAATTTCCACCTGCGGTAGCGATCCAGCCAATGAGAGCGCAGCCATATGCCCACCTTATAGCACTGCTAGTCCGCAGTGTGTTGGCATTTCTCACTGACTGTAGATTGACAACATGGCATGTGTTCAACACCAACATGGTGGACTCCAGGCGAAAAGATAGCCATGTGTAACAGTAGTCCAAGAGAACGCAGTCTTTTTTGTATTTTTAGAGCCATTCTGTCTTCGTAAATCCTTGGTAGCTGATTAAAAAAAGTCCTTTTGAGTCCGTTAGATCAGTACATATTGTTTCAAAAAAGAACTCCAATCCCAATTTGTTCCAGCTTAGCTTTCCTCTCCGAAATTAAAAAGAAAAACGTGGGTAGATTTCATTGTTGTTTTCTGAAGTTTGTCCGGATAAAGAGAACTCCCGTTTTCAAATTGTGCCGTCCCCTCCTGCCGAATTCTTTTGTCGGGATCTCCCACCCTGTTTCTGTTTTCTTTCTCTCTCTCTCTCTCTCTCTCTCTCTCTCTCTCTCTTTCTTTCTGGGCATTGGCAGGGTTTGGTGGGGAGGTGTTGTGGTCTGGGTAAAGACGTTGGCACCGACTCTAAGCTCATGGTGAAAGGAGACCGAATGGCATCGCCTGGACTGCCGCCAAAACTCCATGAGAGAAAAACAAAACCCAGTATGGAAGACAACGTGTGTGTAGCGAGTGAGCAAGAGAGAGCGAGAGAGAGGGGAATTATGGGAATGTGAAAGGAGGAGGAGGTTTAGGGTTAGCAATACAGAGAGAGAGAGAGAGAGAGAGAGAGAGAGAATGCTTGCAAGATGAATAAAGCATAAGACAAAGGCATTATGGGAAAGCAAAGGACGTGAAAAGAGATTCAGGCTACAGAAACTCTGAACTTAACATTGAGTATCAGATTAATATAAACACAATATCACTGAGTTCTGACTGTTTACTTTCTGCCTAATCCCTTCCGCTCAATGGCAGGTAACAAGATAATCAGTGTTATTCACGTCAACCTGTCAGTGGTCACAATATTTTTTAATGTTAAGGCTGATCGGTGTACATTTAAAAATTATGTGCTAACGTCAAGGTGGATGTTGCTGAATACTTCTCGAGATGGAACGTCATGGGGACTATTGAATTCGGCGACATTCGACACACAACAACTTTCAGTATATACTACACCTGAACATAAAAAGCAAACTAAATACAGGTTTTTATAGTTTATTTTTCATGTAGGTTAACCATGACGGAGATGGGTCAGGTGAGCGCTGTGCACAGAGGATAAGCACTGAGTAACAGCATGTTTTTAAATTCATTCATAGTTTTAGTATATGCTACACAGAAACATAACAAAAACTAGGATTTTATGGTATATTTTATTTTTTCCATTTGAAAGCGTAACAATGATGACGCCTTCTGCTCCAAGTGACCATGACAAACCGTCATTTTGAAATATTATCCAATCAGAATGATGTTTTTTGAATCCCCAGATGGGAGACCAATCAGATTCCACTGTTCCCATGTAATATATATTAATTAATGTAATTAAATGTAAATAATTATTAATTTAATGCAGCATCCAGTCATTGATTGCATTATTAACAGATTTTCGTTACCTTACAAGCCTCTCTTTTTCTTTTTACAGTAAGTTACTGAGACACAAACAACGTGTCATCTTAAAGAGAACCCCAAAATCCGATAACGACCTTCAGTAAAGACTTTTCCAGAGTGGAAAATGTCAAGTAATGACTTTATTGTTGACTTTGAGAGTAACCTCCAGTATCAGTGTATAAAGGTTGTAAAAGAGATAATAGTAATATAATAAAATAATAGTACTATCTTCTTGTTGTTAAATATCATATTTTAAATTTGTTCATTGGTAGGTTTGAATGAAGGGGCGTTTCCAGCATGATTACCAGAGCTGGTGTTCTGCAGAATTATTTAAGGCCATCTGAGAATTCAACAGCACTGTAGTATGAATGTCAAAGTAAGCTCATGGAAGGAAACTGATGCTAATGGCTAAAATGATGATCGTAATGAATTGTTTGCTCAATATTTCAGCCAATTTTAGGTCCAAAATTGCTTGTATAATACTTTGTTGCTTGAAATACGCAGTCTTTCTTCTGCTGTACATTGCAAGCCTGTGTTCTTTTGATGTTATTTAAAATGAATGTGTTTTAATTTATTGTAAACCAGTTTTTTTTTGTGCATTATGTTACTATTAGAAAACAAAACAAACTTTATTCGCTGGTGCACCAACCATGATATTTTTTATTAATACGAGTTTGTTGTTGCAATATTAGCATTTGTTATACGCACCTACAGAAGCGTACAGTACTGTATGCAAATGAGCATCGAGCAGACCAGAGTAAACTTGTTGTGTTCTGCAAGCTAAAAGGTTTGAGGCACGTTTACGACAGATGTGCTGATAATAAATTAGAACAAGTGGCGTGTTTCAGAGACGTGTTCTTTCATTTTAGTCAAATGAATCCGGACAGACCTTTAACTGTAATTCATCACCAGTTCATCAGTTTGTTTGTAATTATTATAGCTTATGACATTATAATAGCAGTGTCCAGGTCATGATGCTCGTATGTGTGTGTGTGTGTGTGTGTGTGTGTGTGTGTGAGAGAGAGAGAGAGAGATGGATGGATAGATGGATGGATGTGAAAGAGAGATGGGGAGGGAGAGAGAGAAATCTAGGTATTCGTCATGTTGTGGGGACCAAAATCTGTGTAACAGCCACATTTGGTCATCATTATGGGACAAAACGCAAGTTCCCATAATTGAAATCACTACATTTTAAGGTAAGGACATGTTTTAAGGTTAGAGTTAGGGTAAGGTTAGGCAAGTAGTGGTTGTGTTTAGTGTTAGGGTACGTCTCCATTAAAAGGGGGGGGGGGGGGGGGGGGTTTACCCATTTTCCTCAAAAACTTTGTAAGCCTTCAAACAAACCTTCCCTTTAGGCTCCAAATCCC
>JBCNYH010000023.1:46949374-46962697 GCA_039654325.1 Tandanus tandanus
TGTGTGTGTGTGTGTGTGTGTGTGTGTGTGTGTGTGTGTGTGTGTGTGTGTGTGTGTGTGAGAGAGAGAAAGAGAGACTGCATGTAAGCTGTCTGCTTTTGTGTGTGTCATCACGTATTCTGCAGATGTTACATAGAGAAGTATTAGGTTTGAAAAAAGATTTCCTATGAATATGAAAAAAGAGAAGAGTCACATGGTCTGGTCCACAGGTCTGACGGGTCACACGGAGGTGGTGCGAGTGGTCTACCCTCCTAAAGAATTGAACCTGGGCAAACTGCTGAAGGTGTTCTGGGAGAGCCATGACCCCACTCAAGGTGATACACACACACACACACACACACACACACACACAGACAGAGAGAGAGAGAGAGAGAGAGAGAGAGAGCAAGAGCAAGAGGGGGACGGACAGACGGACATGCACTTACCTAAACATGTTCCCTGGATAAAATGACTATGTGAAAGACTGTCTCATGAGAGGTGTGTGTGTATGTGGAAGGGTCTCAGGAGGTAGAAGCAGACAACAGATTGTGTTAATGTGTCTGAGTTTGGAGATATGAAATACACTATGGGTATGCATTATCATGGGTATTCATGCCCACTGGGTGCATTTAGCATCTTCCATCTGCAGTGAAAGAAGCCATATGACAAAGGGTGTGTGTGTGTGTGTGTGTGTGTGTGTGTGTGTGTGTGTGTGTGTGTGTGTTGGTGTATCTTGCAGCTGAGACCCAATAAGTGATGAACGATAAGCAAAGCAGCCCTCGGAAAAAAAAAAAACTGCCACATTATAGCAAAAATGCTCTACATCACCAAAGTCATAAAATCAAATCTACGTTTTTAGAATTTTTTTTTATCTACAGCATCAAAACCATGCACATACTCACAAATCCCACATACCTATCTCTTTTCAAGTTTCTTTTTTTTACACCCATGCTTTTCACGCCATCTACTAGCCATCACCCAAAAACACACAGATCTTATATTGTGAAAGCCAGACCCGATATTGTGAAAGCAGAGTTGGTAAAAGAAATCTGAAAAGAACTCTGTAGAGGTGCTAATATCAACTCTTTGGTCAAAGCATTTATTATTTTTGGCCACTTGCTGCTGGGATACATCGCTAACATTTCTGCTTTTTAAAATAAACCAGCAGGCCGCACGGTGGTGTCGTGGTTATCACGTTCACATCACAGCAAGACGGTCCTGGGTTCGATTCCCATGCCCAATGAGAGCGTTTCAGCTATGGAGTTTGCATGCTTTCCCCTTGCTTGGATGGGTTTCCTTCGGGGTGCTCTGGTTTCCTCTTAAAGTCCAAAGACATGTGCATTAGAATAAGTGGATACACTCGATTGTGGATTCTAGATGTGAATGTGTGTATAAATATGTCAGTTTTGGTCCTGTGATGGTGAGCTGTTCAGGGTGTACCCAGCCTTCAGCCAGAGTCAGGTGGGATGGGCTCCAGCCCGCTTTTGTTCCTGATAAAGGAGAAAGCAGTTCAGAAAATGAGAGGAGGAAAAAAAAAACAGCAGTCAGAGTAAACGTGAATGCAGTTTCTTGGAAGAAAAGAAAATCGCTGAAGAGGAAAGGGCAGGGACGTGAAAGATATGCATTTTATCTAGGTCTAGTGGCACTTTTGCTTCACGTCGATTCTGTGCATGAATTTTGAGCTCCCTTGGTCTTGTAGAGCTAGAGAAGCCAGGAAGGTGGAACTGTGAACTCTTTGCTTTGTAATAATGGAGGTGCTGCTAATTATAAACTAAGATACAGTTATGAAAAAATAAGGTCATCCCATTGAAATTGTTCATTTTTGTCGACATTTTGAAATAGCAAACCTCTTTGATACAGTGCCCACAAATAATGGTGATTCATGCCAACAAAAACCCAGAGCAACTGAAAAAGTAAACACACCCTTTACATTTACATGTCACACTTTTAGGTTCATAAAATAAGAATTAGGTGCTTCAGATTAGGTGACTCCTGCAGGTGGATCAGGACCTCCTGCAGATGGAACCCATCTTATTTAAACCTGGCGTCTAGGGTCTGGTGTTCTCTTTGCCCTTGACGTTTGTGGTGACATCATGCCAAGAGCTTAAGAGCTATTTAATACTTTCGGGGGTGGGGGGTGGGGGGTTATGGATGCCTTTGAGTCTGGCAAGCGATATAAAAAGGTCTCTAAAATTATTTAAAATAATTCCACTGTGAGGAAAATCATCTACAAGTGAAATAGAAGTTCAAACAGCTAGCAGTTTGTCCTGGAATGGCCACCCCAGCAAACTGAGTCAAAGAGCTATCAGTCTGATGTGAAAGGAAATCTCCAAGAACACCAAAATTGCAAATGTAGGTGTTCAAGTGCATACGTCTATGGTCAAAAAGAGACGGGCCTGTATATGAGGTGTGCAAGGAAAGGGCCTTTGCTGTACAAAGAAAAACATTAGAGCAAGCTTACTGTAGAAAGATGTAGGAATAATATGCTTTGGACAGACAAATTAAAGAGTCACAGTCACTGTACATATTTGAGAACCTCATACAAACTGTGAGGCATGGAGGTGGGAATGTTCTGGTTTGGGGTTGCCTTCCTGCCTCATGGCCTGGACAGCTTGTAGTCATGGATTCAACTATGAATTTTGCATCATATCAAAGAGTCCTTAAAAAATATGAGGCCATCTGTCCGAAAGTTGAAGTTGAATCAGTGGTGGAGCGTTCGACAGGTGTTGGTGTTAAGCAGACTAGATTGTCTACCAAGGAATGGCTCAAAAAGAAGTGGAGAGTTGGTTTGCCCAAGTCAAAGCCTAGATTTTAAGCTCATTGGAATGTTGTGGAACTGGTTCTCGGACAGGAAGACTGGTTCAATATTGTCACCAACACTTCCTTTGTCTCGAACCAAGAGCTGCTTATGTAGAGGCTGGGGGCAGGATTATGACAACCAAGTAAATTTACAGTATGTCACTGCTACTTGAAACAGCAGAGGTAGAGTGGTCTAGTCTGCTCAATCCAAAGAAAATAAAAACACAATATAGTCTACCATTGTTGCTGTTATTGTTGATGTTAGCAGTGATAGTGTGGCCTGGGAAGTGGAGACGTATACAGATGTATTCGGTGAAGCAACGACATGACGTGACTCTGGTGCTGCTCTAGTCCCTGGAAAAACAAACTGTTTCTTAGACGGTTCACAAGTACAAACTAGCACCTACAATAGGTTGCATTGGTTTGAAAGTGGCTATGTAAGAATAAGGCAAATATTAGCTCCTTGGATGTAGTTCTAGGAAACATCATCTTACTAAGAGTCAATGATTGGTCAACCACAGAATTCGCAGACTCCTATGTGTCTTTTAAAGACCACTGCTTATCTAACAAGCGCTTACCAAAGCTTATTCTATACTAAAGATTGTTTGGCGTGTCAGGAAACGTCACGGGAGTGCATTTTGTTTGTGCTTTTAGTGGAGTGACATACTTGCAGCAATGGCAAGAAAAAGCTTGAAGTGTGAAATTGCAAGTGCAGCTGGTTTAAAAAACTACATTCTTGTTAATATCCTATTCCCAGAGCAAAGCAGAAGCAATATGAAATAACAAATTCAATCTCAACCTCCTCGGCCAAGTAATGAAATCTTGTGTGGTGTTTTTCACAGTCACGGTGCAATGGAAGCACAAACTAGGACCCGTGTAGTTCTCAATCTGGAGAGTCCTGGATGTTCCAGACCCTCAGGACAAACCTTATAACTTTCTGTCTCGGGCTCACACTTTATCTCACTTCTTTTTTGTGTGCAAAGGTGATAAAAGTACCCAAATTACTCTATTTTTTCGAGTACGAGTTTAGTTACTTATGGAATTAAAGGCTCAATCTCATTTGGGCGATAACGGCCGATAATGATGAATTTTTAGGTTGGGGGCGAGCAAGAGGGGTCTGCGACCGATATCGTCGACCATATTGCTGACTGTCAGTGACTGCCAGCGAGGAATCCACCTGTTGTGGACAATGATCACGTTTTTTTTTTAAACCTGTTTCCTAATGTTGGACGATTACACACGATAGTCTACTAATCGGTGACTGACGCAAACGATCCACGATTGAGACTGAGATTGTTGTGGTCGATCACAAATAGTCGCAGATAGTTGGGGACTTAGTTGCAGATAGCCTCAGACTGAGTTGCCGACCATCAGAGATTTTCAACTGAATAGAGATGTGTCGGCTTATAAAACCGAAACCGAGCCCTCATAAAAAAAAAATCTCGATCTATACGTTTTTTTCAGGTTTTACTAGTTTTCATGTTAATAACTCTTAGTACAGACTGGGACAAGCACATGACATGGACAGCCAAGATAAGTCATGACTAAACATAAACATTAACCGTCTAGATACCCTCCGAAGGAAATTAATTTCAGCCACATGTATCAGCAATCTTGTTATTTTGGTCACTACCCAAATCTCATGACCATAGGTGAGGGTTGGAACGTAGATAGTCCTGTAAATCAAAAGCTTTTGCTTTAGGCTCAGCTCCCTCTTCACCGCAATGGATGCAGCACTAATTCATCTGTCCATCTCCTAGCTTTTTCCAGTTGAGAACTAGATATATTGGGCTCACCTCCACACGCAGTGAGGGCACTGGAACCATACTTCTGGAGAGGGGCTGGAATCCCTCTTATTCTGGAGTTGCCCAGATGTTGAAATATGAACTGACAATATGAACACACGGTATTGACTGTTCCAAATTGCCTCTAGGTGTGGATGTGAGTGTGAATGGTTGTGTGTGTGTTGACCCTACGTTGGTTTGGTGAGATGATTATGGTGTACCCTGTCTTCGCCCAGTGTCAGCTGAGCTAGGCCTCAGCTGACATGAGAGAAAGTGATCATCTAAAAGTTTATATATTTTAGGAATATGTCCTTATAGTCCTTAAAAACAGACCTAAATGAAGCAACTGAGTAATTATTGGTTTGTTTGTTGCTTGAGCCCCTTTCGCAACCTACATGTTCTTTTATCCTATGAATTTAGCAGAGCTATGATGGAAGGGACTGGCATAGGTTTGGGTGGAGTGGTTTTGAAAGCCATGTCGTTACTTTGTATGATGTTGTATGGTTGTATAACAGTGTGCTGTTGTATTGGATGTGAAAGCCATATTGTTACGTTGTAATGTTCTATGGTTGTATAACAGTGTGCTGTTATATTAGATTTGAAAGCCATGTTGTTATGTTCTACGGTTGTAGAGCAGTGTGCTGTTGTATTGAATTTGGAAGCCACGTACTTACATTGTAACATTATATGGTTGTATAACAGTGTGCTGTTATATTGGATTTGAAAGTCATGTTATGTTACGTTCTATGGTTGTACAGCAGTGTGCTGTTGTATTGGATTTGGAAGCCACGTAGTTACTTTGAAGTAATTGTTGCAAGACCAAAATATCTTTGTATGATATTCCTGTGATACACAGTTAAAGTACAACCACCCTATGTATGTTACCTGATGTTTATACACTGAACCACTGTCGTAAAAATATTGTATTTGCCCTTTGGGTATAACATAGGGGATCATGGGTATGAATCAGATGAAATTCGTATATCTTTGTCAGAACAGTTATAGGATGTCTTAGGGCATCACAGAACAGCCCTAGGAAATGGGTCTGATGAAGAGAATTACCTATAAGATGGGGAAAAAAATTTAAACATGTACGAAGCTGCATGATAAGGGTCCTTGACTGCAGTTTCCGTCGCACAACAGGTGACAGGTGAGTTTCACAGGACACGCCCACAACTGTCCAAGGAATTTGTCCAATTTTCTGTCATGGACCTGTTGTATATCTGTTGTATGATGTATGTAAACAGGGGCTTTACTCTACTGTTTGTGAAAATATTTGTGCTATTTTTTCCCACTAAACTACTCGGAAACGCTTCACTGAGCCATCTGAGGAATTCTATCCATTCAACCCTCTATACACGATACTGTATTATTTATGTACTCGCCACATCTTATTGATCAATTTACATTTTCTCCTTTTTCAATGGTATTTTTCCAAGGCCCTTTCTTGCCATTACATAACCCCAGATGCTTAAATGGCAATAAACCTACTAACCTGTCCTGAATGTCAATGTTCCCTCACTGTTACAGGCTTATAAGTCTCTAGAGATCTAGCCATTGTGTATTTACACTGCAGCTATTATCTGTAACAAAGTAGTAGTCGTCATTGTCGTCTTCTCCATTCTCATGGCTGGGGCTCTGGGGGCATGGATGCATACACCAGAGCTCTCCACTGCTCCCCCCCCCTCTGGTGTTGTGTATTTATAACTCTCTTCTGGATTGAAGTATGTCAGTGAATCCGGAATCCTTTTCTGACCTGCATACTCACACCTAGGGGAAATATGGAAAAGCCAGTTAGCCTAATGTGCATGTCTCTGGACTGTTGGAGGAAGCTGGAGTACCCGGAGGAAACCCATGCAAGCACAGGGAGAACATGCGAGCTCCATACAGAAACACCCTTGCTGTGCACGGTGCTCAAACCCAGGGCTGTGTGGCGGAAGTGCTACCACTACACCACCGTGCAGTCATATCCCATTATAAACTCTAGTTTTCAGTTAACCACTTGGCAGGACAAGGCTTTTCATCTAAAGTATGCATTAAAACAGGTCTATGTGAATATTACATATCACACACAAGCACCTACATGAATAGCAATTGGCTACAGTTTTGGAAACTTGTATAAATGTTCCATGGAGTGAAATTACTCATAAACATCAGGAATAATCAGAAGAAAGCTGTGACGGTAAAGCTATATTAAATGCCCTGCTTACAAACATCTGGATAAGCAACTATAATGATTAATAATTAGCTTATGGCTCGAAATAAGATAAATTTGAAGAGAATGCTGAATAGAGGAGGTGTCTGTTCATCTGTTCAGAACTTAATGCAGGCAAGTAAATGTTGCTCTGCCTAGTTTTTTTTTTTTCCCCCCGTCAGTTTTTTCGTCAGTCTAATCAGGCTGAAAAAAAAATCTTCAAAAGTCTTGAAAGCCTTCCTTCTTGATGATCTGCCTTCGGCTAAATAATTTGCATAATGCATGTAATTGGATAAACAGAGGATCTGCTACAGAAGCCTCAATGGCTCATGTTTCAGAAACTCCAGTCACTGAACTATGAACGGTTTATTTCGCTGATTGATATTTTTATGTGCACGGTTTGAGCCGCTCAAATACTTTGTTGGGTTGGTATCGGGACCGCAGTCTGAACACCGGTGTGGATGATACAAGCAGAAAAATGGCACAGAAAGTACATTTATGAACACGGGGGTTTTTTGTTTATTTATTTTTTTTATTTTTTTTTTTATAAATAACTCCAACAAGCAAGCTTTGTGTAGAACCTCAGTGAGTGGAGATGTACGAAAAGAAGTCATCCGACAACTGATATTACCTTCATCACTTACTCATTTGCTGAACTGCTTAATCCTACTAGCGATCGCAGGAAGGCTGGTGCCTATCTCAGCCGACGCTGGACGAAGGCGGGAATACACCCTGAACGGTTCGCCAGACCATCACAGGGCAAAACACACACACAACCATTCACACTCACACTTAGGAGCAATTTGGAACACCAAATTAGCCTAATGTGCATGAGTTTGGACTGTGGGAGGAAACCCAGGCCCGGATCTCAAACCCAGGACCTTGCTGTGAGGTGGACGTGCTACCCACTACACCACCATGCCACCCGATATTACCTTCTTGAAAACTTTATTTTGGGAGTGATGGATATCGGTACGAACAAAGCAGAGGGAAGAGACGAGGATGATCAGCTTTTGAATCTTACACATGGGGCATCCCAGCTCCATGTGGCTCCAGATATTTCCCAATCTGGAACTCAGAAAAGATGTAGAGCAAGTTCTACAAAGGTGTTTAAGCATGCTAGGTGATTTTAATCATGACGCAGTATTATAGCATAACATCGACTCAAGTTGCAGGCCCTTGGTACTCTTTGATTTAGATAAAGCCACCCACGTTTATTAATTATTCATTATCCCGGCATATCCTACAGGGGAAAGCTATAGCCTGCGGAAAGTAGCTTGAAGTGATGCTCCTGGATTTCTCCTTCTGTGCCGTTTGAAAATCAGAGCCTGCAGAAAATTCTGTCTAGTCAGGCTTCTGAGATATGACTCGTTAAAAGAGATGTACTTCCTGGCTCTGAAGGTCATTCAGGTCGTTAAATAACTGCTAATATTGATTTAGGTTAAAAATGTTTCACTAGTAATCCGAGCACCTTTGTTAGAACCGAACCTTGAGCCTCGCATGCGTGCTGTTTTGTGATTGGCCGATTTCGGTGCAGGGATGCGGAAACAGCTCTGTAGGCTGTTTTACCATGCATGCATAACTCACATCATTGTGCTTGTGTATGTGTGTGCGCGCGTGTTCGTTCCCCTTACATGTGATGCATTAGTCACTACATTGCATTTAACCTGCTTTGAAATGAAAAAGGCTCACGGGTATGTATGTGTGTGTGTGTGTGTGTATGTGTGTTTGCATCTGTTCACAAGTGTGTATGCATGCACAAGTCTGTTAGTATGCGTATGTGTATGTATGAGTGTGTGTGTGTGTCTCATCTCATTGCCTTACGAGACCCGAGTATTCAGCCTCTGTCTCCCAGTTCAAAGGGTTCTGCTCTCAGCGGTGTGACTCGCAAAGCAGCCAATCACAGCTCGGATAGCAACATTGCCAGCCAATCATACACTCCCAGCACAGTCTCCTCTGTAACCCCAATCACATACCCAGCAACACTTGCTCTGGCAATGTCTCTAGGCCATGCATGACACAGGCACACACATACCTGCCATATGTTTAGGACATGCATGAACTCTCATGTGATGTAGTAGAAAAAACTAAAAGGCATGGAGGGGAGGAAAAGGAGAAGGTGTAGATTTTTTGTTGCCTGTAGCAAAAGATGGATAAGTTAAAAATTGCACAGAGAAGCAACACACACACACACACACACACACACACACACACTCGCATGACTGCTCCAGCAGATTATTACTTATCTACTTAGAAGGGAACTACACCCAATTCCACCCCATCTCCCTTCCTGCTCCCGCTGGACCCCAAAAGTCTGGCACTTGGTCGGACTAAGATAAGAACATCTTATCTTTCTCCTCTCTTCTTGTCTCTCCCCCTCTCCTCCCCTTTTTTTTCCTTCGCTCTCCCCGCTACCCCTCCCCAGTCACTGCCACAGCAGTTCTGTCGTTCCAGGATCGTCCGATCCCCGAGGCGGCCTGCTCATCCCCGCGCTCTCCTTTTATCACTTAGTCACTCTGAGCATCTCTTCCCTCCCCCTCTCCGTCGTTCTTTCAGCCTCTGTCGAAAAAAAGAGACAAGGTGATGCGTTCCTTCTTGATTTTGTGTTCTGTTTTTTTTTTTTCCCCCCAATACTTCACTTTCTTTGTGTCTCTTCTTTTTAGGTCATGCAGTATTTACAGAGAGACATATGTGAGAAAGAGAGAGAGAAAGTGAGAGAGAGAGAGTGTTGATTTGTGTTAGTGAGACGAAAATGGAGTGTGCAATGTGCTTATCTATCTCCGAGTCCAACTGCTGACCTGAAGACAGCTTTATTCAGCAAAACTGTGATTCTAATAATCACATACTGCTGAGCTGGTGTCAGCTTTGTATGTTCCAGTCAGACCCACACGTGAACACGTCCGCTGATCTGGATGCAGCTTAATCAGGTTTAAGCAGGTTCAATTTCAAAGCCTTACAACCACTGACCTGGAGTCAGCGTATATCCGAGCGTCATAACGGCGGATCTGAGATCAGCTTTATTCATTAAACAGGAAACGTTCCTCATTCCAACCTGCTGATCTGGACTCAGATTTGTTCCTGAGGAGCTTTAATATGAAAGCATTTTCACCACTGGCATAGAAACAACCACATCCAATCCCTGCATGTTATTAGAGCGCCTTAACTGCTGATCTGGAATATTTAATGAAGCTTTAATCCCTAAACTTCTCTGAAGTCTCTGAAGATAATAGGAAAAGTGTGTACTGTAGTGTGCAGTAATGAGGAATGTAATGAGGTCTGCACTCATTCCCAGATTATATAAGATAGTTAAGCATAACGTTAACCTGAAATCATACACAGTTTTAGCTGCTTTTCTTTTTTTTTTTTCTGTATGTGACTCTTCATTCAGTGATAATTGATGTGAGGAATGGGAAATCGATTATTGCTTAGTATTCTTTTTTCCCAGCTACACTTGCAAAGTGAGTGTTTAGAGACTAGAATTATGTTGATAATTCTAAAAAATATAATCAGGGACATAAAATGAATTAAAGGGGCTCTCGTAGAGTGCAAGGTACAGAACCTCAGCCACACAGCATGGATAATGTAGCAAATAAGCCCTATATATAGGCACTGGTTTTCATTTCCCATGTGCATGTTTTACCATATGTTCTATAGTATGTGGACATGAACAAATTTAGCTAAAAAAAACAAAACAACTCTTTTTGTGATATGCCTGTGGTTTGACCTTTAAAGGTTATTCAAGGTCAAAGGTAATTGTCCCATTGGAAAGTCCATTGGTTTCCTTTTAGTCTTCTGTAATAACATTATATCTATGAGCACCCTTTCATAAGTTATAAGCACACACAATCCTGTGACCTTGATTTTCACATATCAAGGTCACTCAAGGTCAAAGGTAGTTATCACATCGGAGAGTGCAAATATGGTTTCCTATTAGTGTTTCATACAGTATGTTGATCAGCACTCAAAAGTTATAAGCGCTCCATCTCCAAAACTTTGTGACCTTCATCTTTGACCTTTACGTGGAAAAATCAAATCGTCTCTGATACTCGGGTAAGGTAGTGCTCCCACCATGTTTGGTGAAAATCCATGGATGGTTGTGGTCAGGATTTGGTTTAAAGGCAAACTGACCAACAAACAAGCAAATGCTGGTGATTACAATACCTTCGCCAAAACAGAACAACAACAAAAAACACGGTTGTGATTGTCCTCAACTTTAGTGCGCCTCCCGACTTAAGTACTGTTGATGGATTTTTTATACATATGTAAGTCTGTTAAAGAATGGGAGTGTTCCCACGATGTACTTAAGCCTGTGACACAAGTTACACTTGCTCATTAGTAGGTCACGTGACCATAATATATTTGTATCTGTGGTAGAAGATCGATCATTAATTTATTTAAACTTCTCTGGTTTCCTTTTGCTTGTGTTTATTGCAGCAATCCTTTTTTCTTAGAGGATATAACCAGCATGACAGATTCAGAATGGACGAAAACTCCCAGAGATAAAATATCCAGTATCACTTGCATTACTCCACGTTTTCATTTAAAACTAGTTCAATCTGAACAAAGCTTTAGTCTGAGTCAAACTATGTGAATATTATTAGATCCTTATTAGATTGTCATGTTTGGTAACACTTTTTTTTCCAAACCGAAATGTATGAGTGAGATAGGGGAGGCTGGAGCCTACCTCAGCTGACGCTAGGCAAAGGACGGGGTACACCCTGAACAGCTCACCAGACCATTGCATGGCAACACATGCACAACCGTTCACACTCACATCAACATCTAGGGTCAGTTTGGAGCAGCCAGTTATTGTAATGTGCATGCCTTTGCACGGTGGGAGGAAACCAGAGTACGCCGAGGAAACCACTGGCGATGTGCTCATTTAGCTGATTCTAATTTTGAATTTCTCCTGAAAGGTATTTGATGTATAATTTCTGATAAAGTCTTACAGCAGTGGTGCATTTATGCTGCAGTATTCCTTTTGAAATATGAAAATAAACATTGTATCATGATTAATTAGTCCTTTTTTTCACAACAGTGATGAGATGTATTATAACACCCACGGAAATAATTAAAATGTAGTATTTTCGGAGCTCATTTGCATGTTAGGGATCTCTTCTGTATTAATACTGTTAAGGCTAATCTTGCTAATAATGCTTGTATTTTGCAGGAACTGTGTGTGTGTGTGTGTGTGTGTGTGTGTGTGTGTGTGTGTGTGTGTGTGTGTGTGTGTGTGTGTGTAAAACGTGCCATGCTTTTGGAACAGCATATCCGACTTATTAATCGGTTCTAAACCTCTAAATCTCACATGTTTTTATCTGGATGCCGCATTTCATTTGAGTTCACTGAGTTCAGTTGCAGCATATTGTCTATCTGCACAACCCCCCATCGAGTGAGACAACAAAAAGAGGGATGCCCCGTTTCTAAAATAAGAACACCCCCCCCCCCCACCTTCATTTTGGCGGGGTGCAGCTTGCAGTCGGCACGTGCCTCATGAGGGGTGACCCTCGACCTTTGTCCCTCCCCCTGCAGCGGGGCTGAAAAAGCCGGAGTCATTACGGTGCGTCAATCACTCAAGCTCAGCGAGGCAGTCGGAGCTAATTTATGGAGATTGGATATGGAGAAAGCGAGTGTGTGTGTTTAAGTGGTAAAGTAATGCATTCAATCAAGAAGCCAGACAAAGAGAGAGGGAGGAAGTGATGGAGTAATAGAGCAAGCGTTTCAGCCAAAGATGGAGGAAGTCAGAGGGAATAAGGGTGGAGGAGGAAGCAAGGGTTGCATGGTAGCTGAATCGAGTACTCGGTTTTAACAGATGTAATGTTTGATAGTTACGGTTGTTTGTGTATTTTTAACACTTAAGGTCAGTGGAATAGAGAGATAGATAGATCCCAACTTTTTCCAACTGATTATGTATCATTGTATCCATAAAGTAGATCGGTACCGTTCTGTAAGAATTAGATTTTTTATTTTTGTAATTTTTTTTTTGGGTCCCTTTTAAAGTCATGGTTTTAGCTGTTTCTTTTTTTTTACTTCTAATTATTTCAGATTTTAAAAGCTAATTTCAATAGCTTTGTAAAGAAAAAATAGTGGATGTGTCTCAATGTAAATCGATGTAATACTCAAGGTGTAGTGGAGCTCTGTGAAGCTCCATACTTATGCAAATGTGGTAAAGCCATGAGCTTCATACATGTATGTGACAATAATTCACTGAAGACAAGATGGATATCGCTAAATAGCCCCTGAAACAAAATGTTAAGGACTATTCAGCGATATCCACAAAGCCTCACTCACTTTTTCGCCGAACCGCTATTAGGGTCATGGAGAGGCTGGGGCCTATCTCAGCCAACACTGGGCGAAAGTGGGGTACTCCCTGAACAGCTTACCAGTCCATTGCAGTGTAATGCACACAAAAGGTGAAGGTCCAGACTAAGCGCGGTTCACAAGACCTCTATGAGCACAATTACAAGGACACAGTTTCCCTTGCCCGGATGCGGGTTACTGGGGTCCCCCCCTGGAGCCAGGCCTGGGGGAGGGGCTCGAAGGCGAGCGCCTGGTGGTCGGGCTTCT
>JBCNYH010000023.1:46987433-47003686 GCA_039654325.1 Tandanus tandanus
CTCAGACTCTAGCTCTAACAGTCTGCACTGCTCAGACTCTACCTCTAACAGTCTATACTGCTCAGACTCTAGCTCTAACGGTCTGTACTGTGCGGACTCTATTTCTAATGGTCTCTAAAGCTCAGACTGTAGCTCTAACAGTCTCTACTGTTCAGACATTCGCTCTAATGGTCTTGACAGTTCAGAATCTAACTAACAGTCTACACTGCTCAGACTCTATCTCTAACGGTTTGTACTGCTTGGACTCTAGTTCTAATGGTCTAGACTCTATTGGTACGATTCTAGCTCTAATTGTCACTAATGTTTAGACTCACAAACTCTGTACTGTTCAGACTTTAGCTTTAACAGACTCTATTGCTAAGACCCTAGTTTTAATAGTCTCTAATGCTCCAACTCTAGCCCTAACAGTCTTTGCTGCATAGACTCTAGCTCTAATGGTCTCTACTGTTCAGACTTTAGCTCTAACGGTCTCTATCGCTAAGACCCTAGCTCTAATGGTCTCTACTGTTCAGACTTTAGCTCTAACGGTCTCTATCGCTAAGACCCTAGCTCTAATGGTCTCTACTGTTCAGACTCTAACAGTCTCTATTGAGAAGACTATAGTTCTAATGGTCTCTAACTCTCAGACTCTAGCTCTAACAGCCCCTACTGTTCAGACTTTTAGCTCTAATGGTCTCGACTGTTCAGATTCTATCTCTAATCGTCTCTAATGCTCAGACAATATCTCTAACAGTCTCTACTGTTAAGACTTTAGCTGTATGTAGCTCTAATGGGGTCTAATGGCAAGACTGGTCCTATTTGTCTCTACTGCTCAAATTCTAGCTGTATCGGTCTGCACATACTCAGACTTTAGCTCTAACTGTCTCTAATTTTCATACTCCAACTAGCTCTAATGGTGTGTTTGAGTCAAGGTAGCAACTTGTAATTCCCCACCTACAGTCAGCAAAAAGCCCCTCAATTTGAATATGCCAACTTGGTGTAACACCAACCATATTAATCACTGATTTGAGAAGCTAGTCATTAACATTAGAGTTATCACTGACATTAACTGGTTGGTTGATGCTAGCACTACTTGCTGCTGTCCGCTGGCTAGCTTGTTGCTAACACTACTTGCTATTTTCTGCTCTTGGCACTGTGCTGCAATTTCAGTCCAAATTGTTGCATGAATGTTTGAAGTTTGCTGTAGCAGGACAGAACCGGAAGCTTCTCTGGGCCGTAAAAGTGTGTACAACAGCTTTCTATGAGCTTTACGTGCTCGTAAAACAAAAGACACATTTTTGTGAAAGTCTAGTTTTTTGGGGGGTTTTGTTTTTTTTTTTCCCCCACACCACAAATTGAACATACGGAGGAGGGAAATGAACATAAACAGGTGGATTTCATGTCCCACTTCCCATCTGTAACATCTTAAGCACATGACTCTTGGAATAATACGAATGCTCAGCACCGCATTGTTCACCATAAACCCAGTCATCTATGGAATGCTCTCGATCTCAAACTCTTTATTGCACTTCCGTATCACCGGTGATGAAGATGATGGCGTCATCACATTATCTGTCACCTCTAAGTAAGTATAATCACACACACGTGCACACACAAAGACTCGCAGACGTTTTTGCACACACTACACATTTCACACAGCACCTGCGAGAGCAGACAGATTTCTGGGAAACAGCATGTATACATACACCCACACGTTTGCTCAGTCACACACACATGAGACGTATGCACTCACACCAAGGGAAGAATTAGGCTTGTCTACGCAAATTAGCTTTGTATGTTTTAACACATTTTCACACATGATGTTTTATATCGTGAAATAGCCAGTGTTCAAAACTGTGTATCACGAGTCCATGATTAAAACTCTGAATATTAGGCCTCGTGTTCCTGCTTACTTTTATGCTTTGATATACTGTAATAATCGCGCAAGGTAAATTTTATATTTCGTTTATACTGCGTTTAACCCATTCAAAGTGAGCACACACACACACTCTCGGAGCAGTGGGCCGCCACACTGCAGCTCCCAGAGAGCAGTTGGGGGGTTAGGTGCCTTACTCAAGGGCACTTCCGCCGTGAAGGTGGAGGAAATCCCCCCCCCCCCCACCCCCCACTGCCGCACATTTTTCCTGTTGGTTCGAGCAACCTTTCAGTTTCCCATTTCTCTCACAATTAGGCCATGGCTGCTCCTGCCTCACTTGAGCAAAACACACACACACACACACACACACACACACACAAATTGTGTACATGTCTATTCACATTTCTCAAATACAGGATTGATTTTTTTATTTTTTTTAATGCACTTTCACCTTCATTAGGTTCGCAAATACTGTGTATTGTGTTACTGTACAGCTACACACACACACACACACACAGGTGGAGTCAAATCTAGAAAAAGCTTTTTTGTCGACCGCAGTCTGATTTCCCTCACTCTATTTTTTCTCTTTTCTTTCTTTTCTTTGTGTCAGTCTCTTCCTGACACCTGTGTGTAGGTGTGGACCACACTGCAGGTGCTCTCTCCCTCTCCCTCTCTCTCTCTCTCTCCCTCTCTCTCTCAAAGGTTATTTTTATATCACCGAGATATCAGATAGCTCATATTTCTCATTTGCCTGTGTCTGCTTGACTTGCATGACTAGCATGTATATGCTGTGTAAGTTCAGGTTCAGTCTCGGAATATTCTTGCTGTTTTGCGCTCTCATGGGTTTGTCTCACACAGATAAATAAGTTTTCCATTTCACGTAGATATTAAAGTTTACACGCTTCGAGTCTTTTTATAGTCTACTCTACAGTTTAATTTGAGGCTTTGAACGAACGTTTCCGCTGGTTTTTCGTATTTTTTGTTCTTTTTCACTGGGGTGGAAGTGCTCTGCATTTTTACTAATTTGGAAATGTTATTATTACGCAATCAGGAAAGAGTTTAGCATTAGCACTGCATCTGATAGTTTGTTCCATTCACCACTAAGACAGAGCTGTAATGAAAACCACCTTTGTCAAGATCGAGTTCCAAAAGCAAGTCAAACCCGAGTCCAAAGAGTTTAGAGTTCGAGTTAAGACTGAGTCCAACTTGAGAATAAGCACTGGGACAGTGCATGAGCCTCCGCTGTGTGGGCAATGTGTACCTATTTGGGAGAGTGAAATACGTAAGCACATCAACAAGGTGTGTGACTATCAAACCGGAAATCGCAAGTTCAAATCCAGGTTGATGCCACAGCCATCCGTGACTGGGAGTCTATGGGAGCTAATTGGCCGAGCTCTCATGGGAGGGAGGGAGGCATACGTTCACTTCCCTGTCACTCACAGTGATCACCAGCCAATCACGGGCATCTGTGAGCTCATTCGTACGAGGGGGCGAATAGCGTTTTCCCTCCGAGTATGTTAGACCGCTCCCAAATATGCATACGCAGCAGTTCGAAAAGATGCGGGTGGTAGCACTGCATGTCACGGAGGGAGTCCTGTGATAGGAAGGCAATACTTGATGGGTGGGAATTGGATACGACTAAAATTATAAATAAAGAAAAATTTGCAAAAATATACATTAAAAAAAGCAGGTTTTGCATAATCTTACACATAAAATCCTGCAATAATATTACAGAAACCCCTGGAACTGTCGTTTTGTTGTTTTGTTCTTGTCATGTATATTTGTCTGTTTGCTAATGTTAATATTTTTCTTTCACCTACCTTTTGGTGATTAGGCTCCATATTATTAGCTTTGGACAGCATCTCTGGGAGACCTCATTCACACATGAAATTCACAAACAGACACCTGTCATAATGTACACTTTATTCTTCTTTGCTGTTGTTTTGTGTGTGTATGTGTGTGTGTGTGAATAAACTCAAATTCAAATTCAAACCTGGAAAATGATCCAGATCTACTCCAAAATGTAATGGATTCTTTCCAGGCTCAGACAGACAGGTGAAAATCGATTCAATAGTTTTTGTGTTATCCTGCTAAAAGGCAAAGAAACAAACACACAGACGCTGATGAATACATAAGCTCCCCCACCAAGCGGTCGGAGGTAATGAGCTTTGGAAGGAACATGATTTGTTATTAATTATTCAATGTCCATGCTCATTCTAGTGGATTTTGATTGAAAACAACAATGCCCATTTTATGAACAAGCTCACTAATTAAATTTCTTTTAAGGAGGTGTTACTTGAAGGGAAATAAAAATGTTTTTAAAGGCAGTCGGACTCATTCAAGACCAACAGACCTCAATATTTGGTGAAATCAACGGCCGAGACTGACTTGAGGACTGACCAGAATTGAGGACTACAGCTTTGAGGTAAGATGGTTGTTACTTCCTTCAACCACTACACCCAGGCCAATGACCTTCTCGGTCCTCCGTTCTACACCAATAAAAACCCACTCGCTTGAGATGGAAAAGGTTTGTTTTTTTTTGTTGTTTGTTTGTTTTGGTTTGTATACTGTATTAATCGGGGCAGTGGTGGCCCGGTGGTAGGGTGCTGGATTACTGATCCCAAGGTCGGGGGTTCACTGCTATCCCCCCCCGTGAAGCTAACTGGGTTATCAAATGCCGGCCATGTCTCTCACTGTCTGTAGTGAGAGACATGTAAAAGAACCATTGCTGATTTTAGTCAAGAGTAGGCTGCATAGCCGTCAGCATGTTTCTGCCCTGCGATGGCCTGTCGAACTGTCCAGGGTGTACTCTGACCTTGCCTCGAGTCAGCTGAGATGGGCGTCAGCCTCCCCGCGACCCTAATTAAGATTAAGCGGTTCAGAAAATGAATGAATGACTGTATTAATCCCAAAAGGAAAATTTAGCCTCTGCATTTAACCCATCCAAAGTGATCAAACACACACACACACACACACACACACACACTCAGAGCAGTGGCACACATAGCGGCACCCAGAGAGCAGTTGGGAGTTAGGTGCCTTGCTAAAGGGCACTTCAGCCGTGAAGGTAGAGGGTGGGAAGGTGCTGCTCACTTCCCCCGCCACCACACATTTTTCCTGCTGGTTCAGATATCAAACTAGCTACCTTTTAGTCCCAAACCCGATTCTATAATCAATAGGCCACGCCTGCCCCAAGAGTAGTGAATGTTTCTAGATTAGACATCAGCTTGTGATTGAAACGGTACCAGTTTGTGTCTCCAATCAGTTTTCTGCAAGCCACTACTGTCAATATTACTATATTGTTGCCATCGTTGTTGTTGCCGTGAAACCCATACAGTGTCAGGTACCAGGTTTATCAAAGTGGGACGTTTTGGTGGATCCAGAAATAATACAGAACATTAATTAATCATATTTTGTTTAAATCAATAAAACTAGTAACTCGCTAGAAACACTTATCTACCCAAGAGTACAATCCAGCTATTTAAAGCAGTGGTTTGCTTCCATCCCTGTAGTGTATGATAGAAAACCAGAAAGGTTCTTTTTTTTTATTAAAAATTTTTTTTTTTGGCACGTCCTGAAAAAATTATTTGTTAATCAGAAGTGGACACGAGTACATTGTTGGTACTCTTGTTATTACCTAGTCACATCGTAAATAATGGCACCACTGCACAGCCTTCAGAAGACTCTTACTTTCACACGAATGGGGAAATAGATCCAGGTCCCCATCCAAGGTACAGATAGTTCTACCAGGGAACAGAATTAAATTAGGATTTATAACATGATGTTAAAAAAAAACAACAACCCTTAACTTCGCCAAAATGGTTATGTTTTTAGTTGTTGGGCTTTTCCACCCAAGCCTACGGCTCATCAAGCCGGAGCTGATTCCCGGTTTCCATCGCGTAAAGCAACCTCAACTCCTCCTGGATGGGACGCTAGTCCATCGCAGGTTACCTTCCCAGTATTTTTACTGGTACCCATTTATACTGCTGGGTGGACAGAGGCACACCTGTGGTTAAGACCTTGCCCAGGGGTCTAACGGGGATTAGAACCCACAACCTCTCGATCATGAGCCCAGCCACTAACCACTACACCACCAGCCCCTCATTTTTTTTTTTTTTTAGCAAAAAGGGTTTATTTTGTTTGTTTGCTTGTCTGTTGTTTAGCATCTTCCTGTCCATATTTTTTCACAGATCAATCTGAAATTTTTAGGATGTGTAGGTAATTAGCCAAGGATGTTCCCATTTAATTTTGGTAAGAATCCACACACTTACAAACGTCACAAAAAATATAAAAATATTTAAAAAAGTTAAAATTTTACTTAATTCTACTTATTTTGTGGCTTGGAGGAGGTTTGCGCTCTCTGAGTGCTCTTGTATATCTTGTTACCTGATATAAAATATAAGTTAGCCAGTATCTAGTGTTGCTTGTTTTCACAGTTGGTACCATAGTATATTTAAGCCGATGTCCTACAAAATAAAAATAAATTCATTAATAAATTACTATTTATATCATGCATTTTACTGATTCTGTGTGCGGTTTGTGGCCAAAGATAGATTGCATTGTCTGTCTCTTTCTTTCACTGTTTCCCTCCTCCCTTCTTCCTAACTGCTCTCTTTATAATTTCTATTTTACTCTCTCTCCTTCTTTATCCCTATTGCGCTCTCTCGCTCTATAATGGTATTAGTGACTGGGCGTCACAGTGTGAAGGCAGTGAGTGTGACAGAGCCAAACTGTCCAGGTGCAAGTGTCTCTCCCATCGCTACACACACACACACAACACACAACTCACACACTGACGCATGCGGCACGGGATGAAGACAGTCAGCAGTTATTTCTGTGTTTCCTGTCTCTCTGTCACAGGTGCAGGAGAGAGAGAGATAGAGAGAGTTACACACATGTAGTGCAACCGGACACGATGACACACTCCAGCTTACCCAAGCAGAGGAGTGAGTGTGTGTGTGAGAAAGATTAAAAAGGGGAGGGGTGGTGCTGACTCCATTAAAGTGGAGGTCAAATGGCCCTAAAAGGAAACACAGAAGAGAGAAGGAGAGACAGAGAAGAAGGGAGGTGAAGAGACCAACTGGTGCTACCCACCGCCCACAGTTCTCAGATGTGCTGTCCAGAAAACAGTAGCTTCAGTGGGCAACACAGAGAAAGCTGTGTGTGTGTGTGTGTGTGTGTGTGTGTGTGTGTGTGTGTGTGTGTGTGTGTGTGTGTGTGTGTGTGTGTGTGTTAAAGCACACGCTCTTAACTACCAGCATAATATGAGTAATCATGACACTATACACGCTCACATTTAAATCTATTTTATTAGTGTAATTGTCTTCCGTTGTTTATTGGTAGGTGGCACGGTGGTGCAGTGGTTAGCACGTCTGCCTCACAGCAAGAAGATCCTGGGTTCGATTCCCGGGCTCGGTGCGTTTCTGTGTGGAGTTTGCATGCTCTCCCCGTGCTTGTGTGCGTTTCCTCCGGGTACTCCGGTTTCCTCCCACAGTCCAAAAGCATGCACAGTAGGCTAATTGGCTGTTCCAAATCTTCCCTAGGTGTGAGAGTGAGTGGGAATGGTTGTATGTGTGTCGGCCCTGCGATGGCCTGGCGAGCTGTTCACGGTGTACCCCGCCCTCGCCCAGAGTTGCCTGAGATGGGCGCCAGTCTCCCTGCGACCCTAATTAGGACTAAGCAGCTTAGAAAATGACTGAATGAATGTGTATTGGTAGACGTATCTGAAAATTATATACACACCTAACTGCTGCGTTTTCCCACCAGACAGTGTAGCACATCATGATAAGGTTACCGAAGCTAATCCAGACCTCCACACACCCTTGTATGGTACACAGTCCATTTCCTACCAACAGCTGCATGTTAAGTTCAGTGGAATACCTGACCTCACAGGAAATCAAAAGGTCTGGAACACACGAAGAAGGGGGAAAACATTGAGTTGTTTTAGTATTTGTTAGATTATGATCTAAAGAGAAGTGCTGATTTGAATGGCTGGTTTTCAGCTGTGTTACTGTTGAATGACTCCATGCTACATCCATCCATCGTTTTTCTGTACCGCTATATCCGTACCGTCAGGGTCATGAGGGAAGGTGGAGCCAATTCTTTTTTTTTTTTATCATATGGTTTGTTTTTACAGTTTTGAAGTCTGACAGTGGTCACACAGACACCATCTCAGGGGTTATGTGTCCTAAATTATGGCATCTTTTGAAAACCTTGAAAAACACCAAGGCCAGTTTGCGGAGTGTTCTTCGTATTTTTGCGATGGAATCTTGTCATCAAAAAAGCTTCTATCCAATATATTCATTCAAATATTATTCAGAGTTTGCGAGATGGATAACTAATTGCTGTATTGTCCTTTCTTTTCACATACTTGAACATACTTAATTCCTTCTTCTCATAAACAGCCTAATCACTGGCTGATGTACAAATGAACCAAACCAGTTGAAGTAAAGCCTTGACCTTGATGGTTTTTACTCTGAATCTTGAATTGGTCTCACTTTCATTTGGACTTGACTATGAATTTGACCCCTTAAAACTCTGGTCCTGGACTTGTATTGGACTTGACAGTGGTGGTGTTGACAAGAGCCCTACATTTCCCTACATAGGCATTGTTTTGTACCTACAGTACCTTAATCTTTGTATATTATGTACAGTAGCTTAGTTACTATACCTTACTGTAACCAAACATATCTCAGAGAGTACTACGGCAGAACAAGAGCCGCAAATGTATGATCACTTCCACATTCGCCTTTTGGAAGGGCGAGGGGGGACCGATCCGTGTTTAAGTTAGACCAGAGTGACCCAGTGTTCTATTCAAGTCAAACCCAGTGCTCTAAACAAGCCAAAACATTGGCCATTATTTCCCTCTGGGAAGGTTAATGGCTATTTGGAGGAATTTACAACACATTCCCAGGTACCTATAGTCACCTTGAGACCAGAATGATAGCAGACAGTGATCATTGGTACCGATCGGTGAACTGTTTTGGGAAAAACAGACTTTGTTTAAGGACATGCAGCTATATTGCTTCTTAAATTCCTTAACAAAATGTAGTTTATTGCTCTATCCTCATAGTATAGTCTAAGATCTTTGCTTATCTTCCATGGAGAAAGAATTGTTTATTGCAAATAATAATAAAATAATAATTTTAATTACTTTTTGAACCCTGGATTTTATAAAATAGTTCTTATCACTGTTTTATAAAAGTAATAATCCACATAACGCGGGGGGGTGTTTTGATGTTTTTATCATGAAATGAGTTGAAACAGTAAACGCAGATAATGTTTTAAATCAAAACATTCTTTTTAAGAGTGTGAGGATTGTTGGTGAATCCTCGCTGGTACCTCGGTGTGCTTTACTCTCTGCACCTTTGGTCTATTTCTTTTTTTTTTTTTTTAGTGATATCAAAGTGGAACACCCTGCTGCCAAGAGAACAATACAACCAGATATCAGCACAATGAGATGTTGTTTTGATGTGTGGTTACACAAGATTGAGTCGCAAATCTCATGAAAAACACACAGACTTTTGCAGCGGGCTGCATGGTGCAGGCTGCAGAGGTGCGTGGGCGAACTGCACTGTGTGGGACGTACGTGTGTGTGTGTGTGTGTATTAGTGTTTATCTTCGTGTATGTGGGATATGTGTTTGTGTGTGGGACTGGTCGGTTTAGGTACATGGTGCACAGACTGCACCTCTCCAAAAGAAAATCATCGTTAGCTTGAGGTGCCTATAGTTAAAACACTCACACGGACTGACGCAGACTCTGTTTCTTCAGTCCAAAAGTCCAAGTCTACCACCAAGGATTAGTTTCAGTTTATCACTTAACACATGTTAGGTAATGTTTATGTTTACAATCTCATTTATATTAAATTGTTTAAGTTCTTTTGTGAAACTGAACTGTATCTTAATTTCTTATAAACACATGATTACATTTATTTCTGGGTTGCACCCTAAATATATACTGCCAAAAAGAAAGTTGCACACACTAATATTTTCATGGCGTGCATATAGTCTTGATCACAGCATGTAATCTCCAAGGCATTGTTGGTCCAGTTGGTCAGGTCGAGGCTCAGCAACATTAATGTGGCAATAAAATGAAGTTAGCTGACACTGGATGGAAATAAATGTTGTGTTGCTTATGTTTGTTGAAACAATGCCATGGCGATTATGTGCTGTAAGCGAGCCTAAAGACGGAACAACAACATCTTTTTGTGTGTGACTTTTTTTGTTTGTTTGTTTTTTGTATATGCTTTTACCACTTTGTCATTATATGTCATGACGTATAGATGACATATCTTAGTATCTACAGGCCTTAGAGAGCGCTTTAGATCTTGGCATAATGACACCACACACTTCAATAGCAAAAAAGAACACCAGACCCAAGATGTCCCGTTTATATCAGACAGGTTCCACCTACAGGAGGTTCTAATCAATGGCACGTAATCTGGAACACTTTATTTATATGGATTTGAGGGTGTTTAATGTTAGAGTGCACTTTTTCTCTGTAACTGGTATGTTTGTGGCGCAGTGGTTAGCACTTCATTGCACTTCATTGTGGAGTTTGCATGTTTTCCCCGTGCATGCATGGGTTTCCTACACTTTCTCCTCACAGTCCAAAGACATGCACATTAGGCTAATTGGCTGTTCCAAATTGCCCCTGTGTGTGGATATGAGTGTGAATGGTTGAGTGTATTGCCGTATGATGGTCTCGCGAGCTCATCAGAATGTACCCCGCCTTCACCCAGTGTTCTCTGAGATGGGCTCCTGCCTCCCCGCAACCC
This sequence comes from Tandanus tandanus, assembly GCA_039654325.1. Taxonomy (NCBI): domain Eukaryota; kingdom Metazoa; phylum Chordata; class Actinopteri; order Siluriformes; family Plotosidae; genus Tandanus; species Tandanus tandanus. Next base: position 46,998,066 of record JBCNYH010000023.1, read on the forward strand.
TAATAGCAGGATTAAGTAAGATTAATTAGGATTCGTGGGTGAGAGTTCAAATAATTAAAAAAGAAGAAGAAGAAGATGGTAATTCTGACACTGACACAGAAAAAAGTCCTGGGAGTAAACAGAAGCGAGAGAAAGTCTCTAAAAAGTCGCAAATTTTATAGAATGCAGTTATATACACACACATTAAAATTTTTATTTATTTTATTTATTTATTTTTTTTAAATGCAACTTGCTTGTGGTACGAGTTGCCTTTAAAGCATATCATTCGCAATTACTAATCTAAACAAGAGATCCACAGAGATCTTGGCGCCCACCATCCAGCAACCATATAGCACTAAACTCAACCTTTTCAGCAATGATCACCTTTTTTTTCTAGATTTCTAGCTTGGTTGGTTACTGGCTGTATTTTTACTTAAGTATATTTACTTGTTGTTGCAGAGAATATTTATTCTCAGCCTTGGAGTATGATACTGAGTTTTAAATTATCAGCAGGTGTCCAAAGTACTACAACTAAACCAGAAAAACAGATCCATTCCTTTGACTTTACGACAACAGTATACACATGAGATTAAAAAAAATACCCAGTTGCACAACTAGACCATACTGGGAACCTGTAGGCAAAATATCATAAAGTTCTATTCAGTACTTTTCTAGGAAAAGCTGCTACAAAACAAATCAACATGGCTGCCGACAGCCATATTGAATAAGCAAATGAAACAAAATTACCCAGGTGCACAATAAGACTATAGGCAAAAACTATATGCAAAATATCGTGAAGTTCTATTCAGTAATTTTCTTGGATTGGCTGCCACAAGGACTGTTAGCGGATGGACAATGAACCAGGAACGAAAAGTGACTTGATCTGCTGAATGGTGGACTAAAAAACGCAAATACAGATTTTATAAGGACAATTAAATCGAGAATAACGTCAATACATGATGGTTAGTATACACTCAGTGTAACTATTTATAATGAGGCCACTCTAATTGCTGACAGTATTTATTAAAAATTTAGCTACAGCTGTTCATGTCTTCTATTTTTTCCATCTTCCTAGTATTTAAATACTACATTCATCGCCTCTGTTCCAGCATCTACTTTCACGTCATAGACACATCATGTTTGAAATAATTTCCACAAAATCTATATAGAGGCTTTTACGGTCACCCACAATGCACTGGTTCCGGTATGAAACATACTGTAAACATTGCGAAAATGTCAAGTCAGAGCTGATCAAACGTAAGGTCTCCTTATTTCAGAAGAAAACTGCCAATGAAAATTACTGCTGTGTTCCTGGGTGTAGCAAAGAAAGACGAGAGGACAAAATGAAGGGAATTAATCATTAGCAGTTTTCCAAGATGTGTCGTGCAAAGCTGTGTGTAGCAGCTATGAAGTGAGATGCATGGGAGTACAGAGAATAAAATAGAACAGAATCTGCTCTGATCACATTGAGGGAAGTATGTTATCATTTGTGGGCAAGCTGGCAGATCTTTGCAATTAATTGTTTTTTCGGAAAAAAAAAGGGGGGGGGGCACAGTTGTCATGAAAAATTCTCATTTTTTAAATTAGGGATTAGGGGGGTTAAAAGTTTTTTATGAAATTATGACATTCTTGTTTCTAGTAATTGTACATACACTACATGCAGTAAACATTCTTTTAAAGTCATGGAAGTATTTTAATAAATAAATAAATTAATAACTTTTTAAATTATATAAAGTTTTTATAACATCAAGTTATAAATTCCATGATGATTATAAATAATTGTGTATTTATAGCTAAGCAAAATAGTATTTTTTTCAATGACAAGGGAAAGCTATCATTCTTGGAAACTGATTAAATGAAATTTTATAAAATCTCGTTATAAAAGAATAATGGATTTATAATGGCATATATATATATATATATATATATATATATATAAGTAAATTTTTTTATTTTTTTTTATTTTTTAATTCATAGTTTAAATTCTCTTTTAATCTGGAGTTTTATAAAAAGTGCTCCTGTAAGGTTTATATGGCCATTTAAAAAGTCCAAACTTAAGAGGTACTATAAATTTAGACATTTTAAGTTTAGACTCTTATATCCACATGCATGTTTACACACATTCATTTATACACACAGACGCACACACACACCAGCACAGACACTCCAGCAGGAAGAGAGTGGGTGTTTGGGAGCAGCTGCATGGGAGAGACACTGAATTTGGTTTCCTCCAGATGAACACACACACACACACACACACACACACACACACACACACACACACACACACACATAAATATATAGGAGAAGCCTCAAACTTATTCACATGCTCACCTACATGTCAGGTTCTAATCTTAGTCTGTATCTAATCTAAGTTACAAGATCAAGACAATTGTGGGAGTAGACACGAAACAATCTACCAACACAACTGTATGATCTGAAGAAGATATTGCACAACAGCATCTAAAATAACTACATGTCATGCTAGTGATATACCAGAAACAACAATAATACAGGCCATGGATCAGCTCGGAGGGTAACAACAGCTCTAAAGTAAACACACACTATGATAGACATATGCACACAGGCATGCAGAGAGAATGTGCTGAGTGTGTTTCAGGGAAGGAAATGCAGTGAAGAGCCCTATGGATGGAGGAACTATACATGGAAATAAGTGGGTTAATACAACACCCAGGCTGAACAATCGGGGGCATTCGCTCAAATAAAAACAAAAGTCTTGAAATATGTTCCTCGTCAGAATAATGTCTTTTTGTTTGTCTACTTACAAAGTTCACTCATGTACGAAGGGAATACTATTAAAATGGCCAGTGAATGTTGCATGGTGAAATCAGTCATTACAAAATGGCCAAATATAAATAGAACCATAAATGGATAATCCTGGTCACCACTCTCACTCACTCTTACTCGTTTGCTGAACCATGTAATCCTACTAGGGTCGCTGAAGCCTATCTCAACCAACATTGGGCAAAGGCAGGGTACACCCTAAACAGCTCACCAGACCATCACAGGGCCAACACATACACAACCATTCACACTTGCACACCTTAGGGAAATTTGGAACAGCCAATAAGCCTCATGTGCATGTTTTTGGACTGTACGAGGAAACCGGAGTAAACCATGGAAACCCACTGACTGGATTACCGGAGAGAATAATTCAGTTACTTTCTCTCTCTCTCTCTCTCTCTCTCTCTCTCTCTCTATTTCTCTCACTCACATCACAAGCAGTGTTTCCACCTACAGAGCTCCCACTTATTGGATGATGTTTTTTGTTTTTCGCACCACACTCTGCAAACTCTAGAGTCTGTCATGTGTGAAAATTCCAGGAAGCCAGCAGTTACAAAAATATCAATCTCTCTCTCTCTCTCTCTCTCTCTCTCTCTCTCTCTCTCTCTCTCTCGCTCGCTTCTGTGAAATCAGACCAGACGCACCAATCTTCACTCCCATTTTTGCCAGTTTACTTACTGGTTGTCCTTCCTTGAACCATCTTTGGTATGCACTTACAACTGCATACCAGGAATACCCCACAAGACCTGCCATTTTGGAGATTAATAGACCCTGATTGGTGAGATGTATTATTATTACTATATTTAGCATATTACTTATTCTTAGCATCTACCTGCTAAGATCATGTTGAGCAAATAGTTTAACAAACATGGCAGGTACTGTAAAAATATCTGTGATGTCCTACATCATCTACAAAACAGAGAAATCTCACACAGCAGACATATCGGGCGCATCATTGGCGTGAATTGGGCACAGGTGGCGTTCAATCAGCAGTTGCATACGACATGTTAACCAAACACGGCCCAGATGTGGCAAAGGTAGCACTGGCAAACAGCTTGTGCGCAGGTTACTGAGCAACGTATTTGACCCACATGTCAAAATGGAACCCTGGGCCACCTCTCTGTTGCTGGTGTTATCCCACAGCTAATTTTATTTCAGATATTTTGGAAGAATCACATGAGGCCTGTTTCAAACCGTGTTGGACCGCTGTTTGAAAATTTCATGGTGGTTTTCAAAAACGTGCATCAACTTCTAGCTGCCATGTTGTCACCTTTCGCAACCTTTCTGAACTGCATTCAGTACAACCTCATTACAACCTAGTCACACTGTATTTTCACCTACTGCTCACAATTGCTTTCCAACGCTGTCATTTTAAACCACCCTGAACCGCCATCAGAACTGTCCCCGTGTGAGGCCTGCTTAATGCCATTATTCTTATACACCCTGTCAGCTGTTTAACAATTACAACTGTTCCAATTCTGTTCCAGTGCCGTTGTTAATCTGGTATAATTTTTTTGCAATTGGCATTGATAAATTTGATTTACATTAGCTAATTAGCTAATTCTATGCAGTTTGGAACACAAACTTTTTTTAAAGTACATTACTTCTGGGTTGTTGGGATTTTTATTTTTTGGGGAAAAATAAAAAAAATGTTTGTTCATAATAATATAATTGGAGCTGCACGGTGACCTAGTGGTTAACTCTTCCACGGAGCACCTGGGTTCGAGTCCTGGGCTCAGCAAGGGCGTTTCTGTATTGAGTTTGCATGTTCTCTCTCGCTTTCATGGATTTCCTCTGGGTACTCTGGTTTCCTCATGCACTTAAAGCTAATTTGCTGTTCCAAACTGCTCTAGTGACGCTAGTAGGATAAAGCATTTCGGAAAATTGATGGATGAATAGTGAATGCTGTTATTGAGGCATTTTTTTTATATGTGGCAAGTGAATTGTGTGGCTTCAGCCTGGCTTAGTCTAAGCTGAAATTTGGAACCAGTTCTAAAACAATAGGTGGCCCATCATAGGGCCAGAGGAGGTCCAGTTTTGGTCAAATGATATGGCTTTATCATGGACCACATATGTGACCCTCCAGCACAAAACCAGTCGGAACTCACATGACCCAGGTAAGCGGCTCATAGCATAAATGTTGCGCGCTGTTAGCAGCTAGCGTGCACGTGGGGTTGGGGGGATCGGGGGTTTCTAAACTAGTTTTAGAGTGTACATAAACGTTAGGAGATGATAATTTCATACAGTGTGTTGTACACTTTAAAACTAGTTTTGAATTGAACTCCCGATCCATGTGCACGCTAGCCGCTAACAGCGCGCGACATATTGTAATATGTGCAATATGACGGCATTCTACTTTGATCCATGGCAGCGTTCACGCCCACACACAAGCACATTCACACCTGCACTTTAGCTCTAATATGTAAAATATTAGCAAAAATATGGTTTCACTTAATATGCGTTGAGGTGCATTGGACCCCGGCATGTGCATATTAACGAGACTCTACTGTACTTGTGTATGTGAGGATTGATGCTGGAACTAGTACACCCTCACTACATTCACTGTATAAATATATATACTTAGCAAAAAAAAATTCCCATCCATCCATCCATTCATTCATTCATTCATTCATTCATTAAATGTTCATTTGTTGGTAGTAGTCAGTGGTGTGACTCAGAAAGTACATCTAAACTGAAACCACACTGCTAACTGCCAATAAACGTAAAAACTCCAAATGACTTTCTCTGTCTGTGTGTATGTGTCTGTCTGTGTGTGTGTGTGTGTGTGTGTGTGTGTGTGTGTGTGTGTGTGTGTGTGTGTGTGTGTGTGTGTGTGT
>JBCNYH010000023.1:47036791-47047012 GCA_039654325.1 Tandanus tandanus
GCACTGGGGGGACAGCAGTGACAACCCGCTGATAGTGGGGCTTGAACCCCCGATCTTGGGATCAGTAATCCAGCACCTTACCACCAGGCCACCACTGCCCCTTTGATGGGTAAAATGCAGAAGCTAAATTTCCCTTGTGGGATCGATACAGTATATCAAAAAAATAAATAAATAAATAAAATTTTGTCAAAAGCTTCTTACGACTTGTGGAATGACATTTCTTGGAGAGCATGCTGTTAAATCCAGACACAGTTAGCACAATGTAAATAAACACACTCTCTCAATAATTTGCCGAATCGCTTAAATCTACTAATAGGGTCGTGGGGAGGCTGGAGCCTATCTCAGCCAACACTGGGAGAAGGCAAGGTACACCCTGAACAGCTCGCCAGACCATCACAGGGCAACACACACATAACCATTCATACTCACGTCGGCAACCATGTCGGCCACCATGCCGGCCAGAAAGTAAACAGCTAACTAAAACTACTTACTGCTACGGGAAAATGATAACAAAACAAAGAACTTACTCCCGCTGTACTTGGGCACCCAGCGTACATTCGGAGGTAGACCGTTGATGTTGAAATGGCGGCCATCAAAAGCAGCGCACTGTTCCTCTCTGAAGTCTCTTCTCTGTTTCGAACATGGCTCAGAGTTGCAGGAGCGAAACTTCATCCGGCGTCCCACACAGTACTGCCCCCCATTCCTAGGGCTGAATAAAGCATTATACACAATATTCAAAGGGGGTCACAGGAATAACATTATACAGGGGGTGATCATTTAACAATTTGATTTCTGATTTTCTAACTGTCCTTGCCTGTTTTTTTCAGACTGGAAAACTGTAAAGAGAAGACTAATATATGGTGAGAGAATAAAAAAACTAAAATATATAGATGTAGGCATCTATATATGTATCTTTACTGATAGGTGTTTGATGCTGGGGATATAAAAGTAGTGCGGCTCCTTTAAGGGCTGAATCAGCTTCAGACCTTGTAGAAATAAATAAATAATTCTACCCTGCGTTTCCCGACGACAGTCGAAGAAATGCAGGAAACCCAAGTTTTCTTTTCACCGCCTTCATCTGTATCACCTATCATGTTCGGTTAATTATCTGCTCAACAAGTTCATGTTCCGTGCTCCCATTAATGTTTTGTGTAGTTTTGCTCGATGAACATTTGTCTGCCTATCTGAGAGATGGGTGGTTTTTATTCCGCACAAGTCTGAGTGATGGTGATTGACCCTCTTTTTTTTTAGAGGAGTTTCAGTTTTGTTATCAATAATAAATATATTTTTTATTGCTGCCCATCGACAGGCAAGTCAGTGATACATAACAGCCAGAATCAACTCATCGACGCAGATGCCTTATTGGGTTATAACACCCAATAAAACAATATTGTTATTGTACAGTATGTCTAAAATTGTAGCAGAGCTTTTATGGATCACAATGCTAACTGACTGTTATGCATAGTGATGCTGATTGGCTGTTATACATTGTGATGCTGATTGGCTGTTATACATTGTGATGCTGATTGGCTGGTTACCCTTTGGCAGGAACTTGATGCGTGCTGACATATGGGAATGTATACTAAAAAAGGTTTTTGAAAACATGTTTATTTTGTTTTTGTTTGTTTTTTTTTTTTAATGAAACAAAATCCAAATGAAAACAGATTAAAATAATTTTATCGAGTTTTTTTGCTATGCTTCTTCTGATTTTTCCAGAGAACAAGCCTTAAACATTGAAACATCTTTTCAATTATTTTAATGTATTTGGGTTATTGCATTTTATGGAAAATAATTTTTTTTAATTTGAGTGGCAAGAGTGAAAAAAAAATTCAAAAAAGCTAAACAAATTCACGACTATGAAATATTACTGATGAACTTTCACTCACGGTTTGACCCCAGTTACCAACGCAACCAAAATGCAGAATCAAAATAAGCCATCAGTCTCTACGCTGGAAAAGGAGAAACCAACAATTTGCAAGGCTTACGCAGGCCTGTTGCAGTCCCGGGTGGCAATCTTGATTCCCCCTCCACATGTGCGTGAGCAGGAGCCAAAGGGGCTCCACACACCCCACTCTCCATCCACCGGCCTCAAGTCATGCTCCTTCGGGATGCACGTGCCATGTTTACAGTGCTGTTTATGCAAAAAGAATGGGGTAAGAGAGGTTAGACTCATGCAAGATTCATTACTTATATACTTTATACAGTAACTTTATTCTGAAACTTGAAGGATGTACAAAAATACAAGCGTATTATATTATTTGTCAGAGTTAGAGCCGAAAGTCTGATCAAATCCATACGCAAGAGCAAACCCTGCTCCGAGTTAGGTTGTGTTCTGCACAGATGTACAGCATGTAACCAATGCCAGGGAGCCCCTAACATGTTAGGATCTGTAATTGCTGGAGCTCAACTCCCACTGACTGGAAAGACGAGGAGGAGATTTCGTTCTGAGAGAATGGCACAACATCTGGTTTACGGGCGCAGGTTCATAATCTGAAGGTTGTAACTGTTTGGAGCTTCTAACCCATCAAGGCATTTTGTGGAAATTTTAGTTGACAGCTTGGATCTGTGTGTGTGTGTGTGTGTGTGTGTGTGTGTGTGTGTGTGTGTGTGTGTGTGTGTGTGTGTGTGTGTGTGTGTGCTTGCCCTGCAATGGTATGACAAGCTGTTCAGTGTGTACCCCATCTTCAGCCAACACTGGACGTAGACGGGGTACACCCTGAACGGCTTGCCATACAATTGCAGGGCAAGCACTCACACACCACCATTCACAGTGGTCTCTACAACCCTAGTAGGGGTAAGAGGTTCGGTGAATGAATAAATGAATGAATAAATGAATCATTAACATACCAGGGCTCTAGGCTATGACTGTACTCAAGGGTTAAATCAGGTAATAGCACACAACAGCAGAGCTTTAGCACCACAGATGAGCAGAGTTGAGCTCCAGAAAAATAAATGTATAAAAATGTGGATAATTTTAATGCAGTACTCTGAAAATCCATTTAACTACATCAGTATCAAGGTCAGCTCATACATATAGCTTGCTTTGTTGTTGTTGTTCTTCTAAACCTAACCCTAGAAGGTCTGTTACTTGATTTGAATGGATCATCCGAGTAACACTGATTCTTCTTCTTTCGTGTGTTTCTGTTAGGGATTGCCACAGTTGATCATCCTTAAAAGATTGAATCTGCATGTTTGATTTGGATCACAGATGCCATTCCTGATGCAACCCTTTCCATTTACCCAGGCTTTGGACCGGCATTAAGAGCACACTGGCCTGTGTGACCTCTTTGGATGGGTTCGCAATAACACTGATGCCTTTCCTAATTATTTTTTTTTTAGACTTAATCTTCATCTTCATCTTTTTGCACTTAATCCGGGGTCGGGTCACGGGGGCAGTAGTCTAAGCAGTAAGGTCCAGACATCCCTAATTTTCTTTAAGACTGAAATTTGTAATTCCTAAATGAGTTTCATAAAAGCACACACACACACACACACACACACACACACACACACACACAGGTAGATGGATAGGCTCTACATGTACAGAGTGTCCCTGTGAATGACCCATGTCCCATTCAGGGTGTACTGCGTCCTCACACCCAGTGTCCCCAGGACAAACCCCGCAGTCCTGACCAGAATAATAAATGACTGGATTAACAGAATGTGATTAAAATGATGGCAGGTTCACTAATGCATGTCCTGTTTAAGTTTCTAAATTGAACATTAATATGTTATATATATATTATAAATAAATAAATATATATTATATGTTAATAATGTTATTAACCCTTAAACAGGCACAATATGGAAAACAAATTGTTAAAAAAAATAAAATAAAAAATTTAAACTTTTTTAAAAATTATTTTGTTATTATTTTTCTATTTAAGATCCAAGGAAAACATTCTCATAAATTTTTTTTTTTAAATATCCTGTATATTTTGGATTTTATCTCCCAGTACACATTGTCTTATAAACATTAACATTATTAATCATAGGTCTCTGTGAGTTGTTATTGCACTTTTTTCAGAAAAATCAGTAGAAACTTTGGAAAACTCCTTGCTCATGCAAATATATTAACTATTTAACTTTCATTAAATAAAAAATTTTTTTTATTATTTTTTTTAATAGAGCTCCTGTTGTTTAGACACCGATTTCTCGCCGTGTGGGCGGGGCCTGTTGCTGCCCACGAATGGCCTCCCGACTGACCAATGAGAGCTGCTGCTCGAGCTCCTGGCCGGCGGAGAGCGCTGGAGTGCGTGAATGGGTGACGTCACGAGGCTGGCGCCAGGCTGTCTGGGAGTCGCGCGTTAGATCAACACAGCTGGAGCGGGCTAGGACACACAGCTGGGCCGCCAGCGCATTCCTGCACAAAAACAGGATTGTGAGAAAAACGAAAAATGGGAACAGAGGTGGGGCGGGAAGGGCACACACACACACACACACACACACACACACACAGAGTTAGGAGCATGCTAAAAATGCATGGGTTAAAAGAGAAAGGGAGCAGCTTGGTGATGACTTGGGATGATCTCCCTCTCTCTCTCTCTCTCTCTCTCTCTCTCTCTCTTCTTCTTCTTCTTCTTCTCTCTCATGAGTTTATTTTTGCTTTTTTTTCGGGATGAGGAGTAACACTTTTAGAACGCACAGTGACCACGCACTGATTTCTTTGTAAATATTCCCCCCTCTGGTAGTCTGCTAAGATCCATTACTTTTGGAAAACTCCTCAACTTTTTCACAGGACAGGGTGTGTGTGTGTGTGAGAGAGAGAGAGAGAGAGAGAGAGAGAGAGATCTTAAGGTGAGATTCAAAGCAGCGGTGATTGCACACACACACACACACACACACACACACGGGGCAGTAGGCAGCCATATTGTGGCGCTCCAAGAGCAGTTGGGGCTTAGGTACCTTGCTCAAGGGCACTTCAGCTGTGAAGGTGAAGGTACTACCCACCCCCCCACCACCGCCACACATCTTTCCTGTTGGTTCAGGAATCAAACCAGCGACTTTTTGGTCCCAAACCCAAACCATTAGGCCATGGCTGTGTTGGCCACGTAACCATGGCACGTTATATTGTTACACAGTATTGTGAAAAATGTAACGTTCTAGCATGATATGATAGTTATAACATTAAACATTTATTGTTATAACATGTTTGTATGTCAAAATCACATGAAAACATATTGCTTTAACCTGAAAATTTTGTGATAAGTTTGAGATTATAACAATAATATATCTTCACGTTATAGCATGATACTGATCTTTTTTGTCCTTACCTGAGTGACAGCAATACGTTGCTATAAAAAACACCCTAACTGTTGTGTACTGTATATTCATGACGCCTAACAAGCAGAACAGATGTGATAATTAGCTAATCACAGTCGAAAAACACCATCTTCCCTGGTTAGCACATCCACCTTACAGCAAGAAGCCCTGGGTTTGATTCCCTGGCGCTGGCGTTTCTGTGTGGAGTATGCATGTTCTCCCGGTGCTTGCGTGGGTTTCCGAATTACGAATAATAAAAAATCACCCCCTAGGTGTGAGTGTGAATGGTTGTGTGTGTTTTGGCCCTGCGATAGCCTGGCGAGCTGTCCAGGGTGTACCCCGCCCTCGCCCAGAGTCGGCTGAGATGGGCCCCTGCCTCCCCACGACCCTAATAAGGATTAAGCGGCTTAGAAAATAACTGAATGAATGAACTTGTCCTGAACAAAGATACATGAGATTAGTGTTTCCTTGATCGTTTTGTTGAAATACTATATAACATCCTTATGATGGAGGGAAGAAGGTCCTGGGTTCAAGTCCCGGGCTCAGTGAGGGCATTTTTGTGTGGAGTTTGCTTATATGGGTTTCCTCTGGGAATTCTGTGGCTGTTCCAAATTGCCCCTAGGTGTGAGTGGGAATGGTTGTATGTGCGTGTGTGCGCACGCGCGTGTGTGTGTTGGCCCTATAATGGACTGGCGAGTCGTTCTGGGTATACCCCGCCTTCGCCCAAAGTCAGCTGAGATAGTAGGATGATACTAGTAGAATCAAGCCGTTCGACAAATGAATGGATGGATGGATGACTGGGGGGCGCTCGTGTGCTCAAGTTATGCTGACATTCCACATCTGGTGTGTTTGTTCAGTATTACCTCCAGGTTTCAGTACAGATAAAGATATTGGAATGCTATAAACAGATACAGATTGCATTACACCTGCATTGGAAACTGTACAATCAAAACACTCAAAGTACTTTTTATTAACAATAGGAATTTACATGCTAATGTTTGGCAGGCCTGACCTCCTCGCTCTTAAATCGTTCTCCAACATATTCCCTTCCCACATATTCTTTTCTTCAGACTCTCGCATGTCCTTCGGTAAGAGTGGATGAATAGAAAGGCTGTGAACAGAGATGAGGTTAAGGATGGAGTAGAAAGAAGTAGAAAGCTTTATTTTTTTGGGAAGGAGGGTCTAACTATGCATGTTGATTGTTGACGGCTTGATAGTGCGAGAGGAGTAGAAGAGTGCCCGTGTGTGTGTGTGTGTGTGTATGTGTGAGAGTGCATGCTTGAGAGAGAGAGAAAGAGGATTGTGTCCTTTATATATCTTGGAGAGGGGGATCTGTTGTCCACCTGGTCCAGGCAACCAAACACAGCGGCAGAAACAGCACGAGACACTCATCACAGTGTATTGAAATTAGTTCGAGCGAGAAGAGTCTGCTGTTCTGTTAAAATGTACATGCATTCATTCATTCATTCATTCATTTGCCAAAAGATTTTTTCCCCTATTAGACTCATGGGGAGACTGGAGCACATAGCACATGGCACATAGTACAGACGAGGGTGGCACAGTGACATAGTGGTGAGCATGTACGCCTCACAGCAAGAGGGTCCTGGGTTTGAGTACTTCTGTGTCCACCCACAGTCTAAAGACATGCACATTAGGTTAACTGGCTGTTCTAAATTGCACATAGGTGTATATGTGAGCGTAAATGGGTGTGTGTGTGTGTGTGTGTGTGTGTTTGTGTCTACTAGGATGAAGCAGTTCGGCAAATAGGTGACTGAATGATGAGTACAAACGAATAGATGATGTTTGTCTTAGTTACTGGAAGAGATTAACAGGACATGATACATATTTTCCTTCTGCAAGAAGATGGTCTGCTGATCTCTTAAGAACAGCACCGACCACATCAGGTGCCCCCTTTCCATGTGAACTCTCAAAACAAAAATCCATGCTTCTGGTGTAAAACCCCTCCTTTGAAGCTCAGCTGAAAATAGGAGAACATTTTTCTTTTGACGGTATTGTGTGTAGGGACTATCAGAGAAGAAGAGAGCGGGCGGCTGTGGCTGATGAACTACCTGCCTGGACCCTGGACATTGCTAAGACGCTTTTGTCCTCAAGTGAGAAAACGATGTTTTCTGATATAGACATGGGTGTTAGGAGATGGTGTTTATCTCTTAGACTCTTGGTCTGGTGGTACTTCTCCTTGATATCTGCCAAAAGGGAGAGTTTCCTTACTTCATTAGAGGTATGTGATTTGAGAATATAAATTTCTTCTTTCAGCAACCTCTTGTTTTTGACCTTGGGGTGACCCCATTTTCCTTGCGTCTGTTGTACATTCTCTGACATCTTTTTCTTTTGTGTCCTTCTGCTAAACCTTTCCGTTCTTCTAGAGCTTTCTGCAGTTGTTCAATCTTCCTGCTGGCAATAGTCTGTTCTCGATTTCTCGTTTGCTGTATGTAGACCTTTTGTCTAGATCCTTGACTTGGTGGGGCCGGTGCTGTAATGGTTAGGGTGCTAGAAAGGTCGTGGGTTCTATTCCCTGTTAAACCCTCACCTTGCTAAGGGCAAGGTGTTAACCACAAGTGTGCCTCTGTCCTCCGAGCATATAAACGGGTACCAGTAAAAATACTGAGAAAGTAGCGTCCCATCCAGGAGGAGTTGAACTGGGCAGTGGTGGCTTAGTGGTAGAGGTGATGGGTTACTGATCCGAAGGCCAGCAGTTCAATCCCCACTATTACCATTGTTGGGCCCTTGAGCAAGGCCCTTAACCCTCAACTGCTCAGTTGTATAAAAATTATCATTGCAAGTCGCTCTGGATAAGAGTGTCTGTCAAATGCTGCAAATTTCTGCAATTCTCTTCTATTGTACCGCTCTCTGTCATTTTTTCAATTTCCTTCACATTTTTGAGCATCGTGCATCACACCTGGCTCAGCAGCACTGTTGGTTTTTAGCATCAGTAAGGGCCATTCTGGAGAACAATATAATAAAAAAAATTTCTGCAATCAATAAATTATAACTTTTAAATAATAAAAATAAATGCTTGAAAATGAGATTTTAAGGTATTACTAAGAGCAAAACCAACATTGTTTCACTTTACCAGGTTTCTCATTTACATGGAAATTGAATTGACAGCATTTTGTATCTTCTGCTGTTCTTCCAGAAGGGTAACAGAAGATACAGTAACAGAAGATTCTTCAAAAAGCAATTAGCCTCCTGCTGGGGATAATTTCTCCATGTTACATTAATTATCCAATTAAAACTATCAAAAGCAGTTTATTCATCACGTTCACAGCGTTTTTCAATGGGCTTCTTCCATGCTAAAAGGTGGTACCAGAAGATACTGAACACATATGTACAGATACAAAGTTTGAAAACAAACAGAACTTGTGACCTCATGACCATCACCTACCCCTTCCTTCTGGTCGATTTTCCCAGGAGAAGTTGATGCTGTCCTCTTGTGGTATCCAGGTGTATTTTAAATGAAATCTCTCTTGTGCATGTGATGATTTATTAATGGTAACAGAAGATACAGCATAACTGGGGGACAGAGAGAAATTATACTCCCAAAAATAAGTATGCATGTAATCCTTACAAATTATTTGCACTCTGTGGCCAGTGGTGTAGTCGTTAGGGTGCTGGGTTCATGATCGAGGGGTTGTGGGTTCGAATCCCTCTAAGAATATGAAATGTAAATAAAGCATTGGAGTAAGGACAATGTATTGAGGGACAGTTTTTGTTGGTGTCACGGAGAATAACTCACTCACTCACTCATTTGCACAACCGCTTAATCTTAACAGGGTCACGGGGAGATTGGTGCCTATCTTAGCTGACACCGGCTGAAGGCAGGGTACACCCAGAACAGCTTGCCAGACCATCGCAGAGCCAACACACTCACACATCGATCCAGGAAACCAGAGTACCTGGAGGAAACCCACGCAAGCACATTTTTGGGGGGCAGCCGTAGCCTAATGGTTAGAGACGCTAACCAAGCTTTGGGACCGAACGTTGGCTGGTTCAATTCCCGAACCAGCAGGAGAAATGTGTGGCGGTGGAGGAGTGAGCTGCACCTTCCCTTCCTCTACCTTCATGGCTGAAGTGCCCTTGAGTAAGGCACCCTAACCGCCAACTGCTCTCCGGGCACCCCCACTGTGTGGCAGCCCACTGCTCCGAGTGTGAGTGTACTCACTGTTTACGTGCGTGTGTGCTCACTTCAAAATCAAAAATCAAAAACATGCAAACTTCACGCAGAAACGCCCGAGCCTGGGATCAAACCCAGGACCTTATTGCTGTGAGGGAGACTTGGTAGAGGTCTATGCCACCATGCAGCTCATGGAAAATCACTGTATTACAAAATCCATTTAAACAGTGCATTTTATCAGTCATCGCAACAGCTATTAAAAAGAAAAAGAGCATGGAATAACCATTACAAAAAAATACACACACACACACACACACACATACTTTTGTCTGATCAGAGTGACAGTTGATGGAACCAATAAGACGTAAGATTTAAAACCAAGCCTGGTCCGAATGACACTAGCTGCACAGAATAAATCTCTACGGTCCAAAGAATACCCCAAGAAGGTCCTGGGTTCAAGGTTCCCGTCTCGGCAAGGGCGTTTCAGGGTGGACTGTGCATGTTCTCCCTGTGCTTGTGTGGGGTTTCCTCCAGGTACTCCGGTTTCCTCCCACAGTACAAAGACATGCACATTAGGCCAACTGGCTGTTACAAATTGCCCCAAGTTGTGAGTGTGAGTGTGTATGGGTGTGCGTGTGTTGCCCTGCGACGGACTGGCGGCTGTTCAGGGTGTACCCCGCCTTCGCCCAGTGTCGGCTGAGATAGTCTACAGCCTTCCCACGCCCCAGTATGATTAAGTGGTTGAGCGAATGTGTGTGTGTGTGTGTGTGTGTGTGTGTGTGTGTGTGTGTGTGTGTGTGTGTGTGTGTGTGTGTGTGTACACAACA
>JBCNYH010000023.1:47087465-47098955 GCA_039654325.1 Tandanus tandanus
GGGACGTCTGGACCGCACTGCTTAGGCTGCTGCCCCCGCGACCCGACCCCGGAAGAAGATGAATGAATGAATGAATAAATGGCATTTGGAGACGCTCTTATCCAGAACGACTTTTAATTTTTTTGCACAACTAAGCAGTTGAGGGTTAAGGGCCTTGCTGAAGGGCCCAACAGTGGCAGCTTGACAGTACAGGGGCTTGAACTGCCAAGCCTTGGATCAGTAACCCAGAACCCTAACCACTGAACCACCACTGTATATTTATAGATTATTTATAGGGATAGTTACAGAATCACAATACGAATTCAATTGGCACTTAGGTATCCTGACAATACTGTGTCAGGTGGTCCCTGGTGATTCCCATCCCTAATATATATGATATTACAATGCTGAATGCACTGGTGTTGTCATGGTAACACTGATGATAACATGTATAGCTCTCTGTTCATGTGCATGGTTATTTGGTTGATCATTCCGTTTATCAGTATAGTGTATGATCACTCACACTCACTCATTTGCCCGACCGCTTAGCGGACAGGCTGGAGCCTATCTCAGCCGACACTGGGCGAAGGTGGGGCACACCATGAACAGCATGCCAGACCATTGCAAGACAACACACACATACTCACACTCATACCGTGGGTCAATTTTGAACAACCAGTTAGCCTAAAGTGCATGTCTTTGGACTGTGGGAGGAAACCTGAGGACTCAGAGGAAGCCCACGCAAGCACAAGAAGAAAGTGCATACTCCACACAGAAATGCCCGAGCCTCGAACTCTCGAACATTATTACCTTTTTTGGTTAAAGCTTGGTTGGCATATTGGCTAGTACGGGTAGCAGTGATAAGCATGTCCGCCTCACAGCGAGAAGGTTCTGGGTTCGAGTCCATGTTTCTGTGTGGAGTTTGCATGTTCTCCCCGTGCTTGTGTGGGTTTCCTCGGGGTGCTCCGGTTTCCTCCCACAGTCCAAAGACACGCATATTAACGTGTGTGTCTGTGTGTATTGCCCTGTGATGGTCTTTCGAGCTGTAATAGGCGAGTTGAGCTAGGTTCCAGTCTCCCTGCGACCTTAATAGAAGGCTTAAGCGGTTTCTCCCCTGATTATAAATATAATAAACATTTTTTTTTTTTACTGATAAGCTTTCCAGGCTTAAAATGAATCGCCCAAAATAAATTCTCCTTCTCCTCTTTATCACACAGCCCCGAAGTCTCCGGGCGAGCGAACACGCTACGACACTTCCCTCGGCCTGCTTACCAAGAAGTTCGTGGGGTTGTTGAGCGAGTCATCCGATGGGGTTCTGGACCTGAACTGGGCCACCGAAGTCCTGGAGGTGCAGAAGAGGAGGATCTATGACATCACCAACGTGCTGGAGGGCGTTCAGCTCATCCGCAAGAAATCCAAGAACCACATTCAGTGGCTGTAAGCGCATTAAACCAACACCATGCTCGCCTGTCAGTGTCAGTTCTCTTGAGCTTTTCTTTTCCTTGTGACTGTCATCACTGACTTATTAATTGGAGGACTTATTAATTGGAGACTGGTGGTGTAGTGGTTAGCATTTCCACCTCACAGCAGGAAGGTCGTGGGTTTGGGTCCCTGGCTCAGCGAGGGCGTTTCTGTGTGATGTTTGCATGTTCTCCCTATTTTTACATGGGTTTCCTCTGGGTCCTCCGGTTTCCTCCTACAGTCCAAAGAGACGCACGTTAGACTATTTGGCTTTTCCGACTTGCTCCTAGGTGTGAGTGTGAATGGTTGTGTGTATTGGCCCAGCGAGGGACGGGCGAGCTGTTTAGGGTGCACCCTGTTTTCGCCTGGTGCCGGCTGAGATATGCTTCAGTCTCCTCGCAACCTAGTAGGATGAAGCAGTATGGAAAATGAATGAATGAGTGTTAAGTGTGCCGGTGTGTTTTCTGCCAAGCAAATTGGTTTTATGTCTCTTGGTTTGTTGTCTTTTAGGGTGACCGGAGTGTTCGAGGGCTCGGCGAGTGCTTCGGAGCGTACGAATGCCCTGCAGAGAGAACTCGCTGAGTTGGACAGGAAGGAGAACACTCTGGATGACCTCATTCAGTCCAGCACCAATCAGCTGCGAGAGCTCACCGAAAACAAAGACAACCAACAATATCCTTCCAGCCCTGTGTTTATGGCTTAAAAATTCTATTCAGATGCTCTTTTGTATGTATGTGAGCGAGTCAACCAGGAGCAGCCGTATGAATGAGTTTTATTCTTCTAGATACATGTGCATATACGCCTTTTAACCATTAGTCCTTAACTCATGCCCACATTTGGATACGTGACATACCAGGACATTCGGTCCATATCGTGTCTGCAGAATCAAACCGTGATTGCAGTCAAAGCTCCTTCTGAGACCAAACTGGAGGTGCCCGAGGTATTTACTCCTTCGACTTACCCCTTCAGGATTTTAACCAATCATCTTCTGCCGTCCTCCAGGGTTAGGGGTTAGATCACTTCCTGTCTCTCTAGAAAAATATACTCTGTAGATGAGGGACAAACGAAGTGGCTCAGAGCAAGCCACACAACACTTTTCCAGCCAATCAGCACCAGGGGGCACTAATGCACAGCACAACTAACCCCTGTAGTTGATTGGTTGGAGGGGAGATGAGGGTGTATTTGTCAGTGTTATTACCTTGGTAATGTATGTTCATATTTATTTATTTATTTTTATTTTTCGGTGGGGGTCACTTTTGAAGAAGGTGTTTGAAGGTGTGTCTTTGACTCCAGTGCATCATTTAGTATACAAATACACAATAACGTGATTGTATTTGAACTACGAAGCTCAAACGTGCATGTTTACTCCTTTCCTCGGTTGGTGGTGGTTGTATGGGAGGCGACACTTCACGGGGAGGGGAAAAAAAGAAGGGGGGGGGGGGGGGTTGTGCCCATGTTCCCATCGTAATGCTTTAAATAAAAATAAACTATAAAAATCTCATTTTAGTTTTATTTTCTTATTTTCCCGTGTATTATATGCGTGTATTTTTTATTTTTTTGCCACCACCAGGGGTCACTGCAGATCTATCTGAAGAGTAAAAACGGTGCTATTGAGGTGTATCTTTGTCCAGAGGAGGTTCTAGAGGATGAAAGCCCGGTGAAGGATGCCATGAAGGATCACTCATATGGCATCTCACACACCACTCAGTCCAGCATTCCATCTCATCCAAACACACCTAAACAGAAGCACAGCCTAGAAGGTAGTAGAAACACTCAACTTTGGTAGAGCATAGTCCAAATAAAGACGCTCTCGGTCTCGGTGAAATAATTTCAACAAATATCTGTTTTTTCCCCCCTCCTCCACAGCTACACCATCTAAATCCCAGACCCCCAGTAACAGTAGCAGCTCCACCCTGATCGATGTAGAGGGTATTCTAGGGTTTCCTCCCAGCCTGCTGCAGATTACTGAAGATCAACTCCCAGGAACAGCCTTGACTTCCGACCCCTCTTTCGTCAGTTTCTCACCCCCACTCGACCACGATGACTACCTCTGGGGTCTGGAGGATGGAGAAGGGGTTTCAGACCTTTTTGATAACTACGATCTGGGGGATCTACTCCAGGGCTGAGGCCATGTGCTTCAGAGAGAGTGTGTGTGATGGTACAGTCTTATGTGAAGCGGAGCAGCTTTTACCTATATGTATAGAGGACATTCCTCATTTTTATTTTAAATATGAATTGCTGTTTTCTAGCGCTGTTAGAAAATGGGATCAACCAAGGAACGGAAATGAGTCATGAGCCATTTTACCCAAATGGTGCAACAATTGAACTTTTTTTTTTTATTTTTTAATGTCAGTTCTAAAGCTTGAACATTCATTTCGGGAACGCCAAGAATCTCATAAATATGTCCATATTCGTCCTGATAGCACAACATGCTAAATCACAAGAGCGCCCCTAGAGGAGCCAACCAGCCCCTTCTTCCACATGCTTTTGATGAGAATAATGTCAAATGTGTCACACATGAGCAAAAGGCAGCATTATCTGTCGACGTTTTTTTTACGCAAATCTAAATACCTAATGATAATATGATAAATATTTAGTATTTAGAATAATATGAATGAAATCACACCGTGTCTCCTAATCTTCCTCTTTCTTTACATTTGAATGTGTTTCCTCTGTAACACCCATTTCAACCCCACACAGTGCCTGGAAATGCACAGCTTGGATGCATTCGAGCAGGAAAAACACTGAAATGTGTGGCGTAAGGGGTAATAATACGGATCAGAATTTTGGAAATGAGAAACCTAATCTTAGGAACAGGTTGAATTACACAAGAAAGCCATCACTGATGCATCATCGAACTTTAGCCATAGCTAGATAGTTAGCTAGATTGTTGTAATAGATATTTTTCTGATAAAGCAAAAATATTTTTGTATATTTTTTTAGCCAAAAAAAAAAGAAAGAAAGAAAGAAATACCCTGTAGGAAATGTTAGTGAGTATCATTATTGTGCCGTGTTCCCTGTAGATGAGCTGAACATGTATTCTTTTCATTTATTTAAATTTTTAAAGGAAAATTTAAACTCAGGAATTGTTTGTTTTGTAATGTCCGAAGCTAAGCATTAGCACTGTCGTAAATAGTTTCTTTTTATTGTGCCACTAGAGGGCAGGAGTAGGCCAGTATCACTGTCGTTCACATATATCATATTGGTGCTTCTTATATATGGTCTCAAGAATCAAAGGAGTCAAAAAACTATGTTTATTTGTCAGTGGGGTGGAACACTTATCTTTTTGGACCTTTTAATATGGATTTTTCACTTTTCTAAGGATATTTTGCATTTAACAAAGATGTTCGGTGTATATTTGGACGATATTTGCGGTACACTCTACGTTAATTGTATGCTGTATGCCAATTTCTAAGTAAACAATACATATTAAAGGTACAATAGGTTGAGACTACCTCCCCCAGCAAGAAGGAATGGTACTTAGGGTACCAGTACCTTATTTCCATGTACTGTACATATACCTCCACTGAATCCAGTATTTCATCTGTGACAGGGAGGAAAATAAACTGAAAACCCGTCGTAAGACACAATATGAAATCTCGCACACAAGCGTGCCTGTGAAGTCCAGATCCAGCCGGAACTCGCGGCTAGTTCTCCAGTGCTATTCTTGCTACCTCTCAGGTTTGACCTTAAAACAAAGTAACGCGAGTGTGTTACAAGTCCACACCAAGGATGTATAACGTCACGGCAGCTAAGAGTTCATCGAAGTGATGGTTTTGTTTTCTGTTGTTATTTTTATACACAAATGTACGTTCCCGTAAGAGATCGGACATTTTCCCCCCTAGTTTAGCCGTATCCAGTTCCCACCTGTTAAGTATTGCCTCTCGGACACATATGAGCACCAACCAGGGAGTGGTGTAAGCACGTATGTGCCTCCTCTGTGAAACACAATGCTGCCACCCTCATCTTTACGAACCGCTGGGCATGCGCATTCAAGGGCGGCTTAACAAAATCGGAGGGTAAGCGCGATCTTTGTACGAATGAGCTCACAGATGCCCATGATTGGCTGGTAATCACTCTGAGTGGCAGGGAGGTGAGTGTATACCATCCCTCCCTCCTGTGAGAGCTCGGCCAGTTAGCTCCCATGGATTCGATCTCCAGGTTGATAGTTGCGTACCTTGTCGATGCGCCACTTGGGTGCCCGGGACAGTTCTGTATTTTTAGCAGAAAAAATATATTTTTATTACTTGTTACCAATTGCAGTTAATAAGCCGAGGCTAATATTCAGTCCTAAATCATCACATGCTTTAAGTGACATTGTTCGACTCTATCTGATATTCATGTTTAGGTTTTTTTTGTTGTTGTTTTTAGATTTAATTTATGAAGTGATTTGATTTTTTGTCATGCTCTTAAATCATATGTATTGATCATATTACAGCCGCACGGTGGCGTAGTGGTTAGCAAGTCCGCCTCACATCAAGACGGTCCTGGGTTCGAATCCTGGCTCAATGAGGGTGTTTCTGTGTGGAGTTTGCATGCGCTCCCTGTGTTTGCTATGGGTACTCCCGTTTCCTCCTACAGGCCAAAGACATGCACATTAGTTTAATTAGCTGTTCCCAATTGCCCCACAAAAACGCCTGTACCCAGGACCTTCTTGCTGTGAGGCAAAGGTGCTAACCACTACTCCACAGTCCCACCCTTATTACTTTAGGCGAGTGTGGTGATTTTTGGTATGTGAATGTTTTTATCTTTCCCCACCCCCACCCCCCTAGGATTTTTCGTTTACTCGTCCCACATGTGGGACTAATGTCCTGTCCTAACAAACTTGAAAATTGTGTGCATTTGAGCATGTCTTGTGTGTGTGTCTTGTGTGTGTGTTTGCATGATGACGTATTAAGTAGTGAGTTTTACTCAGTGGTGAATTTGTTTAGTTGAATTTTATAGGGTTCTTCTGTAATATGCGTCCTATTTGCCGTCAGTTAAAGAGAATGTTTTTGTATTTATATTGTATTTGACGGAAATAATTGTCCTAGTGTAATGTGTAAATAAGTGTCTTTAAAAAAAAAAAAAAAAAAACGGGAGCACTTAATGTTTGTGGTGTTTTTTTGTTTTTTTTTAATAAATAAAACCCTGGTGTTACGATAATGAATGTTTTTGTAATGTGATGATTCTCAGCAATTGGCGGTTCCGAATCGCCCCTAGGTGTGAGAGTGAGTGTGAATGGTTGTGTGAGTGTTGGCCCTGCGATGACCTGGCAAGCTGTCCAGGGTGTACCCCGCCCTCGCCCAGAGTCGGCTGAGAGGGGCACCAGCCTCCCCGCGACCCTAATTAGGATTATGCGGTTCAGAAAATTAATGAATGAATGGATGATTCTTAGCAGTTATTTCAATTCATGGAAGGAGTCTCCAGTGTTAATTTTTATCTTCGCTGACTGTTGGGAGGGGGTATATCAGGGGCCGCTGTAGCCTAATGTTTAGAGAAGCAGCTTTGGGACCTAACGGTCGCTGGTTCGATTCCCAAACCAGCAGGAAAAATGTGTGGTGGTGGGGAGAGTGAGCTGCACCTTCATGGCTGAAGTGCCCTTGAGCAAGGCACCTAACCCCCAACTGTTTTCTAGGCGCCCCAGTGTGTGGCAGCCCACTGTTCCGAGTGTGTGTGCTCACTTTGGATGGGTTAAATGCAGAGGCAATAATTTCCTCTGCAGGATTAATACAGTATAGCAAAAGCAAAAAAAGATATGGTAAAGCTGTCTGTCCGTCATGCTCCTTCGCTGCCAAATTACTGATCAATTTGTCATAAGACCTTCATAGTTTAAACAGAAATCCATCCCAACACCATCATATGAGTTCTAACGACCATGACCTTAACCTATATTTTCAAGGTCATGCTTCCAAACTATCAAAATTGGTCTTGGCTGTGCGATTACTGATCGCCAAAGTGATATAGGACCTTCATATTTGATACACACCTCCCATTCATGTGTTCATAGGACATTGACTTGCTTTTCGAAGGGCAAATTGAGGTCACTTTGCAAAACTGGTCTTCGCTGTGCAATTACTGAGGAAAAATCTGCCCCTGAGTGGAAGGGGGATGTGGATCCATTGGAGTTAGTTGTATAATTAGTTCTTTTCCCCTCACCAGAAAGCTTTCAGGACAGAAAAGTTTGTGCTCACTACTTCCTTGGTAACTGACAATGTGCATTATTATATATTTTTGTCCTATTAATTTTAGGCGAGAGAAAAAATGTGAAGCTGATGATTTTTATGTAAGCGATATCATACAACCAGGTCTTTATCTCAAAATAAACCCAGACGCAGGGATCAAGGTTTTATTTTACAGTAATGTTAAACTTGTACAATATTACACGGCTACTTACAAAATATCATTCGGTCATTTCATCACTCTCACTCATTCGCCAATCCACTTAATCCTGTTAGGGTCACGGGGAGGCTAGAGTCTATCTCAGCCCACACTGGGCGAAGGCAGGGTACATACAGACTAAATCTAAGGCTGCTTTTACACGAGCACTTGCACCGGAACAACTTGTACCCGAATTAAGCTGCCCCAGTGCAACCGACTGAGCACAATTTGTTCCAGAACAACTTGACACCGAGGAGCACAACTTGCTCCACTCTTCAAGGTGGTGCAGGTTGTTAAAGAACATCTTGTTCCAGGCGAAACTTGACATCTGAATGCAATCGCTGACAATCAGGAGGGATTACTCGTGTGATAGCGTCCGTCAGGTTTATTAGGTGTGTCTTCTCCAGTGGTTTGCATGCGTGTTTTCCCTCGTGCTTCCTGCTTGCCACCGATGTGAGAGTGATCATGTAAACACAGGAAAGTGACGCATGGTGCCGTTTTTGATCCCCCAGATCGTATCAAAAAGGACCCTAAGATGTCCGAAGCAGAGCTAAACAGCTGCCTAAAGCTACTTTATTCTAATGATTCATTCATTTATTCATCTGCCAAACCGCTTAGTCTTACAAGGGTCGCTGGGAGACTGGAGCTTAGCTCAGCTGATACTGGGCGAAGACAGGGTACACCGTGAACAGCTCGCAAGACCATCGCAGGGCCAACCCACACACCGTTCACACTCACACCTGGGGTGATTTGGAACAGCTTATTAGCCTAACGTCTTTGGACTGTGGGAGGAAACCCATGCAAGCACAGGGAGAACATGCAAACTCCACACAGAAACGCCCCAAGTCCGAGACTTGAACCCAGGACCTTCTTGCTGTGAGGTGGATGTGCTAACCACTACACCACTGAAGTACCCCTAAATCATTGCTTCCACTAGTGACAGGCTAGATAGCAATGGTCTGTTATAAAGAAATAACAGATTGCTGAATGCTGTAATAGACCAATCGGTACTGAGTACACAGGTGATCCATGTAATAAAGCTGCTATAACGTTTATACATGATAACAAGGATTAACTCGGATGCTCCACAAAAATAAATGCTATACTATAAGCAGTGTGTTACTTAAATGTATGTGATTATATGATCATTTTATTTAGTCATTTCATTCCACTGGATCTTTATACCAGGGCAGGATGGTGGTGTAGCGGTTAGCACGTCTGCATCACAGCAAGAAGGTCCTGGGTTCGATCCCCGGGCTCGGAGTTTCTCCATGTGCTTGTATGGGTTTCCTCTGGGTACTCTGGTTTCTTCCAACCATCTAAAGACATGCCCATTAGGCTAATGGGCTGTTCCAAATTGCCCCGGATGTGAGTGTGAGTGGTTGTGTGTGTGTTGCCCTGCGATGGCGTGGCGAGCTGTTCAGGATGCACCCCGCCTTCACCTAGTGTTGGCTGAGATATGCTCCGGCCTCCCCGCAACCCTAGTACAAGGAATAAGCAGTTCAGTGAATGTGTGGGTGGATCTTTACAGTCATGATGTAAATACTTTAGTAGTCCTGAGTGCTTGAGTCCAAAACACTGGACTCTTTTTTTTAGGCGGTTTAAAAATAAATCAATAAAAATCTCACAAACACAGTAGAAGTTCAGTTGCTTTCAGTTCAAGCTCTCCAAACTACCGTCACCTAGATGACTGAGAATCCACACAGACAAATACTTTAGTGCTGAATATATTATTAAGTAATAAGTATGTATTACGTCCATTTCCCGACAGATTTCCCACAGTCATGCGGATGTGACACGAATGTCACCACTGTCTGGTTCAGACAGGTACAGTGCTATGTTATTTATGACTCAGTCCTCCTTTCTTCAGGCGAATGTGATCAATGGCAGTGAGGAAATGTTAGAGGTCAGAGGCAGCATTTTTTTTCTTTATAAATTGTTCTTCAGTTGTAAAATAAAATAAAAAAAATTAATTTGAAATACATTCAGTCGAACTGTGTGATGACATTTATTTATTTCTTCCTCTTCAATTGATTTGCATACTGTCTGTCTTCTCAGCACAAGTCCGGACCTGTCAGTTGATCTCACCATTTACTGTGACACTAATATCGGGGACACACAAACACGCTTGGTATTCTGCCGTTCTTAAATGATTGAAACGTAAATGTTCGAATGTTTGTATGGCTGTGAAATCTTTGACATTAACACTGTATCATGTGTATACTCTTTATTTTTTATGCTCTAGCCATTGATTGGTCAGTACTGAGAATATCTCTCACTCGCTCACTCATCTGCCGAACCACTTAATCCTATCAGGGTTACAGGGGAGCTATATCGGCCGACTCTGGGTGTAGTCAGGGTACACCCTGAACAGCGCGCCAGACCATCACAGGGCAAAACACACACACCTAGGGGCCGCAATTTGGAACAGCCACTCAGCCTAATGGGCATGTTTTTAGACTGTGGGAGTATTATAATAATTGGTATTTATATTCTATATATCTTTTATATTATAACAGTAGTCAATCATGGGTGTTTGTGAGTTCATGTATATAAAAGAGGGTGGATGGTGATTTTCTCTGAGTGTGGAATGCTGCCCTGTGACGCAACAGTTCAAAAAGATGTGAATAGGTGACTTCACATGTCTCAGAAAAGGTATGTCTTAGCCATTACCCTCCATGGATATTGGGTAACATATAGTATGACAGATGAGATCTGACTGGTGGTGGGAATGTTGGTTGGAAGGTGATAAGATCGTCCAAGAAAATAAGCATATGTTTGCATTACCTTACGCTGGACGCATATCCTACCTTCCCTTACTGGTACCGCTTTAGCATGGCTCTAATGCACAGATCCAAAACAACAAACACTGTTTCCTCACCCTGGCAGTAATTTATCAGAGTAGCTGACATAGTTTTTAATTACACTGGGCTGGGATTATTGTACAAGTTTAAACACATTGACGCCCATATGTTTTCAGACAGACAACAGCTCTGTGTTAAAGGGTTACACCCAGAGTATTAAGTCATTTACCCAGTGTGCACAGTATGTCTTCCTTTTTAAATGTATTCAAATTCTTTCTTCGTTTTCAGAGTCTAGATTGTCTCCAGGGCAGCCAGGAGTTAGCATTCAAATGTAGGGAAAGAAAACTGATACACTGTTTACCTCTAAATAAAGAAAAGCTGTGTGTCTGTGAGTGACAGTGAGAGTCCTCTTAAAAGGTTGAGCCTAGTGACTCATACGCGCTTTTAGAAAAACCCTGTCATGTTGCTGGGGTTTCCTTACAGCTTGTGACTGCTTGAGGTCATCTACTATACACAGACCTTTGCCTTAAAGGACTCCTGAACGTATCATATTAAACCATTTTTAATGGCCAGAATATTTTTAATGACCTGGGGAAGATTTACCGATGACAAAAAACAGGTTCTACATGAATATTTAAAATAATGTAATAATAATAAAAACAAAAAAATGCCCCTAAGTCTTCTTTCCACCATTACTATTAGCAAAAGAGTCCATTTGAATCTCTAGTGATAGTGCCATTCATTCATTCATTCTCTGAACCGCTTAATCCTAATTAGGGTCGCGGGGAGGCTGGCGCCCATCTCAACCGACTATGGGCGAGGGCAGAGTACACCCTGGACAGCTCGCCAGGCCATCGCAGGGCAGAAACACGCTGACGGCTATGCA
>JBCNYH010000023.1:47121117-47132112 GCA_039654325.1 Tandanus tandanus
CCCCCCCCCCCCCCCCCCCCCCCCCCCCCCCCCCCCCCCCCCCCCCCCCCCCCCCCCCCCCCCTCTTTTTCTCTGTGCATGTGTCTGTCTCTGTCTGTGCGTGTGTGTCTCTATGTGCGTGTGTGTCTCTGTCTCTGTGTGTGCACATGTGTCTATGTCTGTGCGTGTACGTGTGTGTGTGTGTGTGTGAGAGCGAGAGAGAGTGAAGGTCAGATGTTGACTGGTGATGCAAGTTGTGAAATGCTGTTTAGGTTAGAAGAGCAACAAAGTTTGTTTTTGTTTAACTTCAATTAAAGCCTTAGAGCCTCTTTCAGCAGAGGAAGTTTAGAAGACCTATACACACATGTACTTACACACACACACACACACACACACACACACACACACACACACACACACTTGTGCAACATGTCTGTGTTTATCATAGAAGTGTGCCAGTAATTACTTGCATAAAATAGTAAAATGTAAACACACATAGTGTTTTTGTGCTCTTGCTAGTTACACTCAATCTTATACCATCCTGATTAAACAGACTGCACACAAACAACCCCCCACCCCCACCACCCCATTAAAGGAGACACCATTAAATGAGACATCATTGATCTCTGAAGTTTGCAGCTTTCATTTTCCATTTGAGTAATAAAAGGTTCTGAGGCGATTATAGACACATACCACTGAGGTCAGAAGTTTACTTATATTCTTTATGGACATGAAAGTCAGGGCAGTATCAAGTTTTCGGAGATCTCTTTGTACTCTTCTTTGCAGCACAGCTATTTGGTGAAATGTTTCTTAGCGGGGCCGCATGGTGGCATAGTTGTAGTATAGATACAACTAGGTAGGTGGCATAGCGGTTAGCAAATCCGCCTCACAGTAAGCAGGTCCTGGGTTCGAGTTCCAGGTACGGCGAGAGCTTTTCTCTGTGGAGTTTGCACGTTTACCCTGTGCTTGCATGGGTTTCCTCTGGGCACTCTGGCTTCCTTCCTCACTCCAAGATATGCTCATTAGATTAGGCTTTCCAAATTCTCCCTAGGTGTGAATGGTTGTGTGTTTTGACCCTGCGATGGTCTGGCGAGCTGTTCAGGGTGTACTATGCCTTGTCCCAGTGTCGGCTGAGATAGACTCCAGCCTTCCCTCGACGCTAGTAGGATTACGCAGTGCGGCAGATGGATGGATCTTGGAATCTGCAGTTGTTTAGAAATGGCTCCCAGAGACTTCCAACTTTGATCCTTTTTCTTAGCACTACTCTGAGCTCCTGGGACTTCCCCCATTGTACTGTGTGTTGGTCAATCCAGAGAGTTCTGTCAAACAAAGCCTTCTTATGTAGGCACAGAGAAGTTACCAGCTGTAGATATTTAAGGTCAGGAAGTTTAAAGTCCTTGACAAGTTAAAAATAAACAATTTGGAACTGGAAGTACCACTGATGTTGTAATGTCGGTGTCTGCATATTTTTGACCCTAAATGGTTAACAGAAATCATTAAAAAACCCAATATTTTTGTGATCTTCATGTCCAGAGCGAGCGCAGGTACATGCTCAAATCTGATTGCGATGCCGCCAAGATTTATCCACCATGAAAACACTGCCGAGTAAAATGTCCACGCTGTCCTTGCTTACTAGCACTTAACTGTGTTCTGTTTAAACATCTTCAGGAGTCAGAAGTAAAGATGTAGGAGTTTTGTGGTGTTGTTTTTTTGTTGAAAGATGAGACAAAATGTAGTTTTTGTTTTTTTGGGTTTTTTTGCCTGTTTTTAAAAAAAATAATAATTTTTTATGTCATTGGAAAGAAACACAGGCTGGTGATTATAGTTGCTGTATCTTTAACCCTGGGTTTACACTGAGGCACGATGTCCGTGATCTTCGTGATTGAAAAAGCACGAAGCTCCACGATTTATGAGTACCAGTGGGGTATAAAAAGGAGACATCTCGCATCAACAGTAACATTAACTCTGTCGCGTCAGACTCGAGTTCTTCCACTCGAATGTTGGCACAGTGTCTTCATGGAACTTGCTTTGGGCACGTGGGTATTTTCATGCTAGAACAGGTTCAGGCCAGTGAAGGGAGATTGTAAGGCTAAAAATGATTAGCGACAGTTAGAGTTAGGAATGCATGGTCAGCTGTGGTGACCACATGGTTGGATGTGGTGAATGCACGGTCGGGTGTGTTGAATCCACGCTCAGGTGTGGTGAATACATGGTCAGTTTTATTGCAGTCAGTAATATATGTATGATGTTTGAGAGCAGTTATGAATAGTATAATAGAAACGTACAAAGCACTAGGAAGTGTACATCAGTCAGACTGCAGAGTCTCCGTTACTGATTAGCTTAGCCTCAGATAAGCCCCGATAAGCTTGTTTGTAAGAAGAGAGTTGGCAAAAGATCCAAGGTTAATACTTGGAGCTGCAAACAGAAACTTTCTGCAGCAGATTCCTAGCAGTGTGTTTTTATGGCACAGTGAAAGGAGTTAAGTGTAAACGGGGTTTTCTGTTATCTTGGGGATCGTTCAGTTTAACCCACTTTTTCATTTGTAAGAAAATTCCTAGGATGTCACTCTCTGAAGTAATGATAATCGTGATGTTTATTCACACTTGCTCACTTTTTTTAGTCACTATAACGGTTCCTGTTTTGAATTGTGTGGATATTGGTTTCTTGAATTAATATGGGTTCAAGACAATTAGATTTAAAATTTAGAATTGCCTCAAGTTTTCCCTTTTATTAGTTTGGTTAATTGCCTTTAAAATGAAAATGGAACTTAAGTTTAAATATTAACCTTTCGAAAAAGGTCATCGTTCTGTATTATCACTTAACTACAGCATGCTGAATAACTGATGCTTGCTCTGGTGATGACTTCTGTATGGTGATAAGCATATTTTGACTGATCTAAGCAGTAGCGAATGAGTTAGCTACACATTATTAAAGGGAAGCTTTCACAAAATTAAAAAAATGTTCTTGATTTTTTAAAGAAAATGATACCTCGAGTGTTTTTCTAAGACTTGGCTGCCTTAACGCGTCTACATGGACATCATTTTTAATTAACTACATGAATTTCCCTATAACGAAAAATCTAATGACGTGCATCAGTGCATTACCTTTCATGGGTGGCGTATTGACCACAGGTTGGTGGGTGGGTGACGTACATGGGGCTGCATGCATGATCGCGACGTGATTTCTGTGGGACCTAAAGAAGTTTGTGTAGGTA
Source organism: Tandanus tandanus (assembly GCA_039654325.1). Taxonomy (NCBI): domain Eukaryota; kingdom Metazoa; phylum Chordata; class Actinopteri; order Siluriformes; family Plotosidae; genus Tandanus; species Tandanus tandanus. The sequence goes on from JBCNYH010000023.1 coordinate 47,124,311, forward strand.
GTTCGCTCTGGTATGTGGGTGCTGCTATTGAGATTTACGAATTGAAAAGCATGGTGGTTTAAAGATCTGAAATGAGAACGTTTCATAATCATGTTCAAGACTTAATGCTAAGAGACAGGATGCCGGGCAACAAGAACTCAAGCAATGTTCATGATGTTGTGTGTTTACAGGTGAAATTTAGTCGCCCAGTTCCCAGACACGAGTCAGGCCGGCGCGGTGTAGAGATTCGCCGGTACATTTCAGGCGTTTGTTGGCCTTTTCTGCTTGTTGTTATACCGTGTGATATCCACAAATATGGGTCATTCTCTGAAACTGGGTCAAACTTTTTTTTTCAAATATTCACATTTTGGACCTAATATTTCCCAAAAACTAACAGAAACTAAATATCCGGGGGGCGGGGGGGATTCCTGTTTTTTCTTACTTTGTGGACTGAGAATTGCACATCAGTTTACGGTTCCGCGCGTGACCAGTGGTGTCCAGGCCAGTTACACACAGAACCGACCCATTTTTTCCTGTGAGGGGTGAGGTTCCATGTTATGATGTTCACTGTACAACTGAGTTCCTCCTGAAGTGTATTTATTTCACACGTAGTCAAACAAATGGGATGAATTTTGTGTCCATACGTGAATTAATTTGAATAAGAATTTGGTGTTCCATACGGATTTATTCCTGTTTGTTACTAATAAAAGTGCAGTTATGTGCATGACATAGTTCTCTCACTGTCTTTGTAACAATGGTTCATGAATTTATGGTCAGTATAGAGGGAAATAAGCAGGACCTCATTGAAACTTACCCACTGACTAAGTGGGTAAGTACAAACTTGACCAATATGTGAATGTGTTTGTTTTGTATGGATATCAGGACGTTTAAAGCCGTTATATATACTTGATGTTTGAAGCTTGTCTGATCTATAAGATACTGCTATCTATAATCAAGAGTGTGACGTTTCCAGCGACAGCTCATACAGACTTAAACTGTGGACAAGTAGAATGTGTTTGTACCAATTGTACCAGTGTATCGTGGGTGGTTCTTTGGATGTAAACCTGCATGGCCAGACTGCTCCGTTTTACACATCAACAAACACACCAGCTGAGACATGTTCATTTCTCTCTCTCTCTCTCTCTCTCTCTCTCTCTCTCTCTCTCACATACACACTCTTTCTCTCTCTCTCTTTCTCTCACACACACTCTTTTTACAATCTGCTATTTTTTATATTCCGCTAAAATTTGTTTTTTCCCCTCTTTTGTTACAATTTAAAGTATGCATCTCATTATTATTCCTTTTTCTTTCAGTCTCAAACATTCGCATACCCGTCGTTGCGTCTATGGATCTATTTCACTTTGTTTCTCAGATGTTAGCAATTTAAATTATAACGTTGTTAATAGCTATCTGAAAACTTTCATGACCTTGCTCTGTCCTTGACCTTTGACCTTGACATTCCAAAATCAAATCATCTCAGGGACTCAGGTAGGGTAGTGTCCCCACCATGTTTGGTCAAAATCCTTGCATGGGGCGGCCAGGATTTTGTTCACAGTCTCCATTTTGTGGTGGAGGTAATAACACAACTATGAAAGGTGGTAAACACATGCTAGTTATTTTCTATATCATATTTTATGTTTATAAGTGTTCCAGGCGGCATGGTGGTGTGTAGTGGTTAGCATGTCCGTCTCACAGCACAAAGGTAGTTTCTGTGTGGAGTTTGCATGTTCTCGCCGTGCTTGCATGGGCTTCCTCCAGGTACTCCGGTTTCTTCCCACAGTCCAAAGACATGCACATTAGGTTAACTGGTTGTTTCGAATTGCCCCTAGATGTGAGTGTGAATGGTTGGATATGTTGCCCTGCAATGGTTTGGCGAGCTGTTCAGAGTGTACCCTGCCTTCGCACAGTGTCAGCTGAGATGGGCTCCAGCCTCACCGTGACCCTAGTAGGATTAAGCGGTTCGGCAGATGAGTGAGATGAGAGTAACAGTGTTCCAGATAAAGTTTTGAACACTCAAATGGCTTCATGAAGAACTTCAGACATGAGGATTGTTCCTGTGTGGTTTTCTCTGGGATTTCTTCTTAAAAACATGTCAGTAGGTGAACCGGCTACGCTACATTTTGTGTAAGTTGTACGCATGGTGCCTGGAGATGGACAGGTGTCCCCATTCAAGGAGCATTCCAGTGTTTGAAAGTATTGGTTCCAGATTCCATAAGGAATACTCCATTTACACATGGGTGATGAGAATGATTTGCCTTGTATACAAATCTAAACATAATTATTTGCATTTACATTTAATGCAGACGCTCTTATCCAGAGCACCTTGCATTTATCATTTTTGTACAACTCAGCGATTGAGGGTTAAGGGCCTTGTTCAAGTGCCCAACAGTGGAATTTGGTGGTACTGAGGATTGAATCCCCAAACTTTGTATCAGTAACCACTGAGCCACCATTGCCCACTACCAAGTATTTGATCTAAATGCCAACATTATCACTGATCATCCAATCACAAGCAGTTATGGTTAATATCAGATGTGGTCTAGCCAGTCTGTTTTCTTCCTGAATCAAAACGCTAAATATGTATGTAAAAGGCAAATTTTAGCTCTTCTTTATAGCAACTATGTTGATGGGATTAGAGACTGGAGACGCAAATCCAGTACGTTGGATGTGTTGTAGTGCTGCAGCCTGACTTATTCATTTTCAAGAAATAATATAACTATTGAAATATGTATTTTTTCTATGTTTTAAATAATTAAATACTTGAAATGTCTTGGAACAATTCTACCGATCAGCTGTAACATTGACACCATTATAATGGTTACGGGGAGCAGTGTTTGCCCGGTGGTAGGGTGCTGGATTACTGATCCAAAGGTCGGGGGTTTAAACCCCACTATCAGCGGGTTGTCACTGCTGTCCCCCCAGTGCAGCCAACTGGGTTATCAAATGCAAGCCATGTCTCTCACTGTCTGTGGTGAGAGGCATGTAAAAGAACCATTGCTGATTTTCGTAAAGAGTAGGCTGCATTGCCGTCAGCGAGTTTTTGCCCTGCGATGGCCTGGCGAGCTGTCCAGGGTGTACTCTGCCATCACCCAGAGTCGGCTGAGATGTGCGCCAGCCTCCCCGTGACCTTAATTAGGATCAAGCGGTTCAGAAAATGAATGAATGCGAGTGTTACGAGTAACCTGTCATCTCAGTAGGTGTAACTTTCTGATTATCTCTCTCTCTCTCTCTCTCTCTCTCTCTTTCTCTTAGTGATTTGTATCAAACTTAGCAGCTAGGTGCTGATTTTAAGCCATGTGAGTTGTGAGCACACACATTGAGGCAGCCTTGAGCTTGAGAATGATGTTGGCCCCGATCTTTACAGGCGTTCCCAATCTTTGAAAATTGTTCAGCATGTTCAAAATATTTGAAACGTCTGTAAAGGTAGATACATTGGTACAACATTGATAAAGATTGGTACAACATTGTGACCAAACACTGGAACACATCAGCCTCACATTGGCATCGTGGCAGCCTACTTTTAGGGTTAGGAGTCCCTTAAATCAGTTGCCGTTCTGGTAAGGCTACATAGATTTTCCATCAGAAATGTTGTATTATATCACACTGAATGTTTGCAGATGCTGTGCTATAATGCTGATCTTTTTTTCCCTGTGTTGCAGATCCTGGAGCAGGAACAGAGCTCTCTACAGAGGTTAAAGAAGATAGTGAAGGGCATCCACAGCTCTGGTCTCAGTGAGTGTTGGTGTTTATGCTTTCTCTCGCAAATCACTCAATGTACAGTATTCAGCTAGGATAACTGAATGTGAATAGGACGGATGTTTGTAGGAATGTATGCATTGAAAACCAAAGCATTAACCGAATGAGAAGAATGTCATGCAAGACTCCTGAATGTACTGAGTACCATCCATCATCTTTAACACTGATCTCTCAGTGGCAATCCCAGCTGACATGGGACAAGGGGTGGGTACACACTGAACAGGTCACCAGTCGATCACAGGGCTAATACAGACAGCCATTCACACTCACATTTACACCTATGGGCAGTTTAGCATAGCCAGTTGTCCCAATGTGTAAGTGTTTGGATTGTTGGAGGGAGCTAAAGTACCTGGAGGAAACCCATTCAAGCACAGGGAGAACATGCAAACTCGACACAAAAAGACATTTAGCCAAGATTCATACCCCAAACCTTCTTGCTGTGAGGCAACAGTGCTAACCACTGAGCCACTGTGCCCACCACCAAGTACAAGACTTGACACCATACTTTATAGTGCCGTCTATAAACTATCATCTCCCCCCCGCCAGCTTATTTTAAAGTTAATAAGACAATAAATGGGTCCTGCGATGGCCTGATGAGCTGTCCAGAGTGCACCCTCGCCCAGACTCGGCGGAGATGGGGGCCAACCTCCCCACGGCCCTAATTAGGATTAAGCGGCTTAGAAATTGAATGAATGAATGAAGACAATATATGCAGCTTGTCATGTTCCTGGAAACCAAAACTGCTCTGTAAGGGGCTCTTTCCTGTGGTGGAAAACTGTTCAAATTTCCGACTCCTTACAGAAAACTTAATTCATTTATTCATTCATTCGCCAAACTGCTTAATCCTACTAGCGTCACAAAGAGGCTGGTGCCTGTCTCTGCCGACTCTTGGTAAAGAGTCACCCCGAACAGCTCGCCGGTCCATCGCAACCATTTACACTCATACTCACACCCAGGGGGCAATCTAGAACAGACAGATGATCTAATGTGCATGTCTTTTGGACTGTGGAAGGAAACCAGAGTACCGCTAACCACTATTCCATTTTACCAGCCACAGGCAGCTTCAGTATGTTAATAATTATAATGCTTCCTAGAGCAGGCACATTTAACGTTGGCCTGTTATTTGAATCGCAGCAGGAAGTTCGTGCAAAATGAATCGCAACTTCATTCATCTTCAACTGAAACACTTAATCCTACTACGGTTACGGGGAGGCTGGAGCCTATCTCAGCTGCCTCTGTGTGAAGGTGGGGTACACCCTGAACAGCCCACTAGGCCATCGCAGGGACACTCACTTGTAAAAAAAACTTGTGGCAAATCAGAATTGAGAATTAAAATTAATGTATACGCTGGGTGCTTGTGTGCGGATTTGTACGAGGGCATGAACCTGAGTCTCTTGACACCTTATTGGTATTTTCTTATTTCGGGGTTGTTGGTTTTTTGGTTTCTTTTAAACACGTCGACTTGCTGTAACAAAATGTAAATGTAAACTTGTAAACTTCATTACGAAATAACAGGTCTCTCTCTGTCTTCTCTCTGTCTTCTCTCTCTCTCTGTCTTCTCTCTCTCTCTCTCTCTCTCTCTCTCTGTCTTCTCTCTCTCTGTCTTTTCTTTCTTTCTCTCTCTCGCTCTCTGTCTTCTCTCTCTCTCTCTGTCTTCTCTCTCTCTCTCTCTCTCTCTCTGTCTCTCTCTCTCTCTGTCTTTTCTCTCTGACTTCTCCCCCTCTCTTTCTCTTTCTCTCTCTCTCTCTCTCTTTTTCTCTCTCTCTCTCTCTCTCTCTCTCTGTTTTGACCTGTATGATGTGTGTTTTGGGAAATGGTCCCTTAACACTCAGAAATTATTCACATTTGGGAAGCAGATATATTATGAGTCACAATGCTACAGTTTGGCCGTAGACCCCTGCACAACCCCCCAACAATTCCCCCTCTTCCCTAACCACACTCAGATGGTTTATTCCGGTAAAGGCAGTGCTGTAAGGGAGGCCCCAGTTTCCTGATCTCATTGGGTCCAGTCCCCCCTCAGAGTATCTGATGAAGCTCTGAATCACCCCTAACTTCTCCCTCTATTTAAGCCTCATTCATCATTCACAAACGCTGTGTGGAAGAGAAACAGGGCATGACCCAGTTTAAAGTGCCTTCATTTACACATTCAGAAATGTTTGTGAGGAGTACCTGGGATTTATGACTGGAGTCAGAGGTCCGTGCGTAACTATCACTAAACTCGGTCATGCAGTGCGAACACTCGTAACCGAGTTATGCGACATTATATAAAAAAAAGGTTTAAGTTTAATATGAGTTATTATTTGTTGTCAGTGTTTTTTTTTTTTTTTTTTTTTTCCCTAGTTCTTGTTGCCAGGGTGGGGAACTCCCATAATGCCACATGCGTGCCTTTTACAAAGCTGCTCCTGTAATACGTGTCTGTGTCTAGTTCATAAACAAGAGCTGAACTTTTCACACGTGGCTGACGGGTTAATGACGGTTTCCTGTCCTGTACCCACAACAACAACACAGAAACGTTCCAGACATTTTTACGCCATTGCTAAGACCGGATCTGTGCCATTTTAATTGCTGGGGCATATTTATTGTACTGTAGTTCTGTAATGGTGCTTTAAGAAAACTTTAAGAATATGTGATGGATCAGAACATTTTTTTTAATGTTTCCCTCCTATTTGGCCTAAAATTCATTACCCACCGTCAGCAAATTTCCTACAAAACAATACACCTACAAATCACAGAGGGTGAATGATAACACACGCTTCCTCCAAGACACATTAAGTCAACAAAGAGCATCTTTTCAAACTGGTGATTCACACGTGAGCTCAAAGTGATTAATAGGGAAGATAGAGAAAACACTATCCCCGCACCCAGAGAACAATTTTAACTTTACTGGTTTCAAGGCGCCGATATAAGAAAAGATTGTTTGCCAGACTCGGGTCAAGTAGTGCTTATATCCGAGCTCCAGAGCGCCATACTTCTGCAAATGACAAAGCCATGAGCTCGATTTTTTTTTGTGGCGTCTGTGCTCATGTGCCCACACAGGCAACCCAGTGCTGCCGCTACCACCGGCGCAGAGTGCACTTCGCTGCTCATTCTCTTACTTCACGCATCTTTGTTTCTGTAAACTTACACATGCAAACGTTTTCGGAGCTTCTCTTTTGGGCAATACCTAAATATTTATATTATCTATTCACAAGTTAAACTGCACAGTGCAGCAGGTCTTTGTTTTGGCTCTGAAACGTGCGAGGCTGACAAATTTTCCTCATCGTATGTAATTTAGTTATAATAACAGGGATTTTCACCACATAATTGGTTGAATGTTTCCTCAGCAGTTATAATCAGACATAATACTTTGTCCTCGCTATATCCATGCAGTTGCAGTAAAAGCAATAATCTTTATACTCGTACTCGTTAGTAGGTCAAATTCCACTTGTCTTTGTCTTTGGAGGAACATAAACGCAAACTAAGCCGAGTGGAAGAAGCTAGAAATGAACAAAAAAAAATTCTGCACACAAGATAAACTGGCACATTTTACCAATTGGCTAAAAAATTGGCTTTCTTTCTTTCTTTCTTTCGTTCCTTCTTTCTTTTGTTCCTTCTTTCTTTTTTTCGTTCCTTTTTTCTTTCCTTCTTTCTTTCGTTCCTTCTTTCTTTCGTTCCTTCTTTCTTTTTTCGTTCCTTCCTTCTTTCTTTCGTTCCTTCTTTCCTTCTTTCTTTCTTTTTCTGTCTTTCGTTCCTTCTTTCTTTCGTTCCTTTGTTCCTTCTTTCTTTCTTTGTTTTGTTCCTTCTTTCTTTCTTTCTTTCTTCCGTTTCTTCTGTTGTTCCTTCGTTCGTTCTTTATTTCTTTCGTTCTTTCTTTCGCTCTTTCTTTCTTTCTCTCCTTCTTTCTTTCTTTTTTCTTTCTTTCCCTCTTTCTTTCCTTCTTTCATTCCTTCCTTTTCATATTTTTGGTCCTTTGCTTCCTTTATTTCCTTTCTTTCTTTCCTTCCTTTCATTCTTTCCAGCTTTTCTTTCATTTTTCCTTCCTTTCTTTCCTTCCTTTCCCTTCCTTTCTTTTCTTCCTTTCTTTCTAT
>JBCNYH010000023.1:47132609-47146031 GCA_039654325.1 Tandanus tandanus
ATGCAGTTTTTCTCCCACTTATCCTGCCCGTTCCTACACTCCCATCTTCAGAACTTTCTTTCCATTGTAGCCCATTTAAATAGTCTGAATATCCTTATTCTAATTTCAGCAATCTTTTTGAAAAGTACACCTGAGTAACTTTGGAACACGACAAGGTAACGGCATTGATGATTGTGTGACATGAACGCCCTTACAGCCGCACAAAGGATTGATGTTAATGGCCTGGCTGTAGTTTATGCAACACGGCACACATGGCAGTTCAGCGGAGCTGCTTTGTGTTCATGGCTACCCAGTCTCAAAGAGTGTGAGCTCCTCTAAAATCTCTTTGATGTCTGAGAGTGTGTCTGCCTGCGGTGGGTTTATGCCAAGAAATCAGTGTGTCCTGATCCTTTTATCTCATGCCATGATATATATACGAACGGGGCTAATGGCCAAGCGTTGCTTTTACAATGAAGTGGCTTTCTTGTGTCCCTTATCACTGATTTTTAAAACATTTGAATGGGAACTGGAATGTTCATCAGGCGTCTTGCACCGGAGAACATTAAATTTAAATGTTTAATAAGTCCTCTTAGGTTATATAGAAAACGTTTCAATAAAGACGATATTATTGTAAAGAAACAGTCCAAAGCTGGCCTCACATGGGGGCGGCACTGACAGCAGTTCTGTGTGGTTTCAAACTGTGTTGGCCTGCAGTGACATTGTCTTGACACGTGATGATGTTCGCCGTCAGCTGGCACTGACCGCCGTATAACCATAAGATGCTTAAAATTTTATGCCCGGGAATCGAACTTGGACCTTCTTGCTGTGAGGCGGACGTGCTAGCCACTGCGCCACCGTGTCGCCGAACCACATTCAATACAACCTTATTACAACCTATTCATGCTGTGTTTTCAGTTGTTTTGCCACAACGCCCTCATTTTAAATTACTAAATGCCCTATATAAGGCTGTTTTGAAACACAACGCCATCATATTTTGGTAGTTTGGAACCGGACTGAACCGCCATCAGAACCGCCTCTGTGTGAGGCAGCTTGGAAGTATGTTACCGGACTAATGCTGCTAACTGCTAGGCATTTTTTAGGTAATTACAACATCACAATTTTCCTCCAGATGTTCACAGAATACCAGTCAGAATGAAATAATAAACATTTGTAAAGACAAGTTAGCTACATGTAGCATCCAGTAGTTTATTAAAACTGTCTAGAAGTGTTTTCCCTTGTTTTTTGGCGTAAATGTAAGCTACTCTGTTTAGCATATCTGTGTGAACGGATTTCCAGTGCACATCTGTGACGCAAATGATGACGTGCTGATTTGTGTGTTTTAGGTCACGTGGAGTGTAACGAGCAATACATTGAGATTTTGGAGAGCCTAGGAAACAATCATCTATCTCAAGACAATAACGAGATCTCCACAGGGTTCCTTAACCTGGCGGTGTTCACACGGGAGGTTACGGTGCTCCTCAAAACACTGGTGAGCTCTGGGAGTAGTGCTCCCATGATCATTTCTTTAATATATGGCTCATTTTAATATTAATTTCTGATTCGTTAATTATGGTATTCAGCTGCTAAGGCTGACAGGCTTGCTATGGAGCACATCATTAGCTGAGACGATAAAAGAATTTTTAAATCAATAATATATGTACGTATGAATGTAGATTAGCATTTTAATAAGCCAGTCATTATTGTGATATAAACCCCTTCAGGGTGATTCAAGATCCCTCCTCTGTACATCAGGGACCTGACCACCCTGTTGAGGTTGGAGGTAACAGTACAGTAGGAGGTAGCTCTGACTCTGCTTTGCCTCAGGTCATGTCATACCACCCTGTTACTCATTATTTTCCTCCAAGAGCACTCCCCCATGTGCTTTATGCACATTATTACCTCATTTTCAGTTATTTGGAACATTTAGGCTTGTTAGTTGGTTGAGTTGGGCTTCCTGTCTTAAAAAAATGACAAAAGGATGGTGGAAGGTCCTCAAGCTAACCACCAGCTATCATTAGTGTTTAGTGTTATGGTGTTGTCTTCGTTGCCCATATCGGAGGAGCTATGAGTAGCACCCTTTTCTGTGAATCTCACATGAGGTGTTCTAATATTTGAATAGACATGTGATTGCACCATGTGACTACTTTAAAGAGTACTGGTATTGGTCAGCCTTACAGCATAATTCGTGCGTAATGTAATATGTTTAAGTGATACAGAGCTTATTTTAACATGAATGACCATAAAAAGCACCATACTGGGCAGTTTTATCATGCGGATTACTAGCGGGGGCTGAACCAATGCGGAGCAATCATTTATCCCCGGAAGTGACGTGAACTCTTTGGGCGGGGTTGTCCAGTGCAAGTAAACAAGCAGATCTTTTCAACGAGTGACATTTTAGGTGATAAAAAGCCCCGCCTACTAAAGGCTCTTACTAGTTCCTTTTGGCGTGATGCTGCTCCCGTCCGTTGTCATCCTTTGACTTTTTATGAATGAATTCCGTAGGAACAGCGTCCAGTTTTAGATGTAAAAGCTCAGCTTCATGCCAAGTAGCTCTGCCTGGAGGTCACACCGATAGCAGGTTGGGCTTGAAGTGGCCTCCTTGTGTCTGAAGGGAAACGTTTTCAGAGTACGGCCTGTGCCGATGTTATGTTATCTTATGTTTTCTGCACTCCACCATTTTCCTGGCTACACAGCTCAGCACTTACTGATAGTGTGTTATCTTAGACTGGTGTCCGCGGCACGCAGCCCATCCAATAGGACAAAACAACGAATTCAGGTCACTACTAGAGCTGGAACAGCCAATGAAGAAGGCAACATGTCGCTGTGTATGCCTAGTAGTAGTAGTGGTGTTGTGGCAGCACTTTCAGACACCTGAAAAGGGGCAAGGACTGACACTGCTTGATGGAACCGCTGATGTGATCGTTTTAAAGAGCTAGTAATAAGAATTCACCACAGGTACCCTTTAAGAAATGATACATTTTCCAGTGTGTGTGATAATGATGTCATAGAGCAGTATAAGAATAAGTATTTATGTAAGTGTAATGTTATAACATTGAACCACACACTCTATCAGTCCAGTGAAATACACACACACACACACACACACACACATACACACACACACTGTGGTTTCAGAGCTCAGTGTCTCTAAAACTTCGCTCAGCCTAAATAACGTTCCAGCCATAACCAGGTCATGGGAAGACCAGCAGGTTACTCAGAGTGCACCTGTGTGTGCGTGCGCGTGCTTGTGCGTGCGTGCGTGTGCGTGCGTGTGCGTGCGTGTCTGTGCGTATGTGTGTGTGTCTGTCTCTGCGTGTGACATCTTCATTTGTTTAGGAATGAATAATGATTTGGCTCCAGCTGAACTGCACAAGTGCACTCGGGGACTGGGAAGGACAGCTGTGTGTGTGTGTTTGTGTGTGGCAGCTGTAGCCAAGGCCCTCTGTAACCGGATCCCTCTAACCGATTGTCTCCATGGTGACCTTAATTCATCCCAGACCTGAGTGGGTAGCGCCTGACCGCTACGCTGTCACTCATAAAATCACCACGGATGCTGAGCTCACAAAGAAACTGGGCTTGGGAAACAAACTGCTTTTTTCTTTTCTTTTTGATCCAGTTTGTGTCCTCCGCTGACTTCGGCTGTCTTACTGTATCGGTGATGTGTTTCCTTTTTGTGAGGTCAGTCCTGGTGCAGTATTTCATATGAACGGTTTTAGGTTTGGCCGAGCACTTTTTTTTTTTTAATCTCAGAATCGATCCTCTTCTCCTGCTCGTTCATGGGATGTGGAGGACATCAGCTTTATCATTGGTAAAATAAGATGAACTCGATTGGAAAGTCTTGTGGAGTTGTTCCTCGAAAGCGACGGAAATAATGACGATTCATTCATTTGCCGAACTGCTCAATCCTCTGATGGTCGCGGGTAGGCTGGACCGTATCTCAGTCGACTCAGGGCAAATGCAGGGTACACTCTGAACTGCTCAGTAGTCTATCACAGGGCCAACACACACACGCACATTCACACTCACACTTGGGTGCAATTTGGAACAGCCCGTTATCCAAATGGGCATGTGGCTAATTGTACGACGCGGACGTGCTAACCACTATGCCACTGTGCAACCCATTATATTTACTACATACTACACAAGGATGGCACAGTCTGATAGCTTTGACTTCTCGGGATAAGTAAACGTTCCGCGCCTAAGGTGAGGTGGTTGTCTCTGAATAATTGTTGAGTAAACTGGGACTGGTTTCTGTAATCATCTCCTTTTCACATGAGTGGGGGAATAACCTACTGCCCAACCCCCAACCTGGAGGACCAGGAGACTTCTCTTTGTCAGACCCCTACCCGTCGACCTGTCTGGGTTGGGTGGCCCTACCAGGAGCAGATGCGCCGGTCAGCATACAGTAGCTCTTCGGGTCATAGGAACACGCAAGCTCTCTCACCCCTTCAAGGTGGTAGTCTTATCGAGAGAGTAACAACACAGTTAGCACTAAAGCACGTCAAGCTGACATGGGGCAAGCAAAGACAGTGGCTCAGGACAGTTTCAAATGGGATGCATTGGGGAAGGCCCTAAGCTCCACTTAGAGTGAAGAAGCTGAAGAAGAAACTGGGACTAGGTCTGGAATAGGATCCTCATCCAGCACATTCAGGTGTGCCTTATAATAACCACTGCTCTAATCATAAAACGTGTCCTGTGTTCATCCCAGGATTTTTCACTTTAAGCAGTACACTTGGTACTGTTTGCATTGATGTACTGAATTATTTCTAATCCTGGTCTCCAGGTTCTTCTGAAGGTTTCTTCGTCACGGCTTGTCAGTCAGCTTGGTTTGTTTATTTTTGTAAAGTTTGTTGCTTTTGGATGTATTTTGAATTGAATTATGTTCTCCTGAAAGTGCTTTAAAGCTTTAATTTGCCTCTGATAGTTATTAACTGCTAACCGATCACATCACTATGTTGTGTTGGCGGTGTGTGTGTGTGTGTGTGTGGGGGGGGAGTGTGTGGGTGTGTGAAATTGAGTGAGAAGGTATCTTGGGGAGCGAAACGTGCTGCTGTTGGCTCTTAGCTAACCAAGTGCTTGTTGTCCGTCTTTCAGCATTTGAGAACTTTTTTCATCAAGACCAAAAGATTTTTTTTTCTTGTTTTATGAGTTTTGAGTTTTCATATCTGCCTATTTTTGGTTTTCCCGAGTTTAGTTTGTTCAATTACAAACATATTTTACGCATTTTTTTAGCTCTATTTTAATTTAAGTTGATTTTTCGCATTCCTTCTTTCCAAAAAAAGATTTACACAAAGTCCTCTCTTGGCAGCTTGAGGCTTTTCTTCATTTCAGTACACGCGTTCATCCCCTTCGGCTCTGAGGGGAATGGAAGTCAAGAAATATGGAGCAGCATCTGGACAGAAATTTGATGATGATACATTTTGCACGGAACCTTTACGATAAAGTTAGACAGGATGAGTTTGGATGGATATATTGCATACTCTGTCTGTCTGACTCCTGTTGTGTGTGTGTGCATCTGATTATATGTCGGTGTCTCTGTGTGTCTGCAGGTGCAGAACCTGAACAGTATCCTCTCCTTTCCTCTGGAGAACGTCCTAAAGGGTGAAGTGAGAGACAGCAGACTGGTGAGTTGTTAAAGGGGAATGCAGTCATTATTTCCACCATGGTTTGTGTTTCTGTGTGCTTCTTAACAGGATTATGTAATAAGTATATGTGTGGATTTTTAGGACAGTTCTACCAGCGGGGCACTGAACACAGAACATTCCATGAAATTTTGGAGATGATCTAGATCAAATTCTGGACTGGGAATTTTTTAAAAGGATTCTTTAACATTGTGAGAGAGGGTGTGGTGTTTTTTGTTTTTTCTTTTTTCGGAAGTGTGGCATTAGCGCATGCCTAGCAGGGGGTGCTGTGTACTTTTTTGTCTTGGCGGAGGTTTTTGCTCTCCAAGTGCTTTTGTTTAAGGGTGCAGTGCATCAGCTCTCAAAGCTCATGGAAACTATTCTCCCGGTCACCTGGAGTGCTAATGTTTCCACAGCCATCGGTGGCAAGGAAAACAAAATGTTTCGCTTATTCATATGGAAGTGGGGTGGATATGCCTTTCCTCTGAGTGTGTTACACCACCCCTGATGTTGCCAGATCAACAGTGTGAAAAGATGCAGTCAACTGACCTCATGTGCCTTGAAAGACATACCTCATGGCCTTCACCCTGCCTGGTTGGTAGCTGTCATGTGATCATGTGGCCATAACTCCTATTAGTGAGCAACACTTGAGGGGTAATGATCAGTGTCAATACAGGTGCAATAAATGTATAACACTGTCACCTCACCGCTCCACCATCCACAATACAACCATGACTTCGAGTCAGTGTCTGCGTGGAGTTTTGTAAGATGTTCATCTCTGGTATTCCTCCATGTTCTCTGATTTCCTTCAACCTCCTGTGAACATGCCAGTGTTGCTATTAGTTGCATTTAGTTGCTCCTGGGTATGAATGCCTGTTCTTCCATCCACATCAAGAACAATGTTCCAGGGAGAGGCTTTGTATCAAGCACAACCCGGAACACGATACAGCAGTTACTAAAGATGAATGAAGCAATGAGGATTATATTTATATTGAAAAAGCAATAAATTGTGTATGAGATGTGCGCCTAAAATTAGGCAGAAAAAATGTAGAAAAATGTACGGTTATGAAAAGTTTCCATAAATCTGAATCAGTGTTGGCTCTGTATTGCTTCGAGCTAATATTCCTCTCCCGTCCAAAGCTTTCTAAACAGTCTGTGATGCTCCGAGTTGTTTTAAAATTGACATTATTGTTTATTTATGCCTTTTTCAAAGGAGAGGAATTCAGCAGCAAGCAGTCCAGAGTATAATGAGAGTTTAATGCAAGGCTTTGTGCATTAAAGTCAGCCTTAAACTGTATATTTTGTTCTGTTGACTTTTTGGTTCCTCCAAAAAAGGTAGAAATAGACAGCAGAGGAAGCTTAGGATTTCTTAGACCCTTTTTTTTCCCTTTCAGGTTCTTAATTTGAATATGCAAATCGGAAGCACACACTCACCTCTACATTTGCATATCGAACATGATTGGCTTTTAAATTTATGATGCAATAAAACTCCGGTTATGAATATTAAAATATCACAAATATACAGTCGACATGTATGTTTTTGACCAGTCGATTTTGTTTTTATAGAAGAGAAGCCAGTGCTGTATCTTTCCTTGTGTCTTTTGATTAAAGAAAGCATGTCATCATGTCATTTCTCAGTTTGTCTTTTTGTTCTGTCTCAGGATCTGAAGAAGCAGATGGAAAGAGGCTGGAAGGATTATGATGTTAAAATGTGAGACGACACACCTATATGATGTATGGAGGGAATAAATAGACAGGAGGCTCAACAAGGTTTCATTGTGTCTCTGTTTCTCTCAGGGGAAAGTTGGAGAGGGAGAGGCAAAAGCAGTACGGTCTGATCCGGCTCGACTCGGATATAGTGGAGGACATGGAGAGAGAAAGGAGGACTTTCCAGCTGCAGATGTGTGAGGTGTGCGATTGGTTGTTGGGTTCAGTTCATTAAACAGGCTGGTAAAAGTTTAAAAAGTGTTAAGGTCATGTTCTCGGTGTGTGGTTTGGGGGGGAGTTTTTTTTTTTTTTTTCTTGTGCATGGATCAGGGGAAATTTAGCCTCTATTGCCCTCCTGAACCAGGACGTTGTAATAAATTAAAATAAAGAGTTGAAGAAGAGGGGAATTTTGTTCTTCTGTTGGGACTCCTCTTTTTTCTCTGGCCACAGACTTCCAGATGTTCTTCAGTTTCTGCTTTACTGCAGCAGATGGACATTTTTTTCTACTTAAACAGCCTCCAGTATGAACTCTCTCTCTCTCTCTCTCTCTCTCTCTCTCTCTCCGCAGTATTTGCTGAAGGTTCAAGAAATGAAGATTCGACGGGGTCCTGATCTGCTCCAGAGCCTTATCAAGTATTTCCAAGCCCAGCTCAAGTACGTTTCACAGCTTTACATACACAGATAATTAGAACAAAAAATAGTGTAGAAATATTTAACCTCTTGAGGACCCCACTGTCCTGATATGAGGAAGTTCTATTTTCTCCCAGCTACACTGTTTGTATGTCCATGTAAGATCCTCATATCGGGGCTATTGGGTATTATTCTTCTGAAAAACTTCTTGTGTGAAGACAAGAAGAGTTGATCAAGTGCAATAGCTACTGGGTGATGAGGAGCAGAAGTGGTGTGGAGAAATGAGAAGTCACACTTTAGGTTTTGGGTCTTGGGAGGTTAAATAATACCAGTTTGTTTGGATATACATTTTATTTCATTTCATTTGCCGAACCATCTGGAGCCCATCCCAGCCGACCCTGGGCAAAGGCGGGATATGTGCTGAACAGCTCACCAGACCAGCGCAAAACAATACGGGCACAACCATCCACATTCACACTGAGGGCCAATCAAGGATATCCAGTTAGCCTAATCATTGTTCGAAATAACAACAGAAAAGTTGATTGTTCACCAGTAAATAGGTTGTCCTCACTTTAATTGGTTGCTCATAATTAAATATCACAATCACGGTCTACACAAGCTTGTAAAATCAAATGTAAAGTTAGTACTTCAAACTGCACACCTTTTCTAAATGCAGTATCAAGTAAGGGATTATTAATGAGAGAAAGAGAGAGAGAGAGAGAGAGAGAGAGACGTCTTCACAACGCTTACAGCTCGTGCACCTGAACTGGAGCTCCCATGTTTAATTTAAGTTTCTACGTTTACTCTGCAAAATGTTATCTGCACAAACCGATTATTAGATTTTTATTTGGTTAATATTTTATATTGTCATTTGTACACCTAGTTTAAGTAGAACAGTAACAGCCACAGTAGTACTGATACTCACATTATAACTCGATATGAAGGAGTTTTGATGGACAAATCCCAAATGACCCCGTGCTTCCCGTAGGAGTGCCCTCTGTACAGTACGAATGGCTGCTATACACTATCTAGTGCACTACTCTATTACAGAGGTGGGAATTTGGAATTTAGCCCACATTAACGCTTTAAGAGTTCGTGAAGACTGACTCAAAGACTGCATTTACTGAAGCATCTCAAAGTTAGGGTTGATCGATGATCACGGGTTCCTTTTGACTTCAACATTTTTATGCATTTTAAAACTGATCCCCAAAGTGGTAATTCAAAGACATGCATATCAGATCGGCCCTATGGAGTGTGCGTGCGTGCGTGCGTGCGTGCGCGCTGGCCCTGGTCTGAGGAGCTGTTCAGGGTGTTACCTGCCTTTGCCTAGTGTCGCTTGAGATAGGCACAACCTCCCCAAGACCTTAGTAGTATGATTAAGCAGTTTGTCAAGTAAGTGAGTGATTGATTGGATGGACCTTTTTTACGGTCCTGTGACTACCAGAGATGATTAAAATGTTTTTTTTATATAATTCGAGCATTTGATTTATGCATTTTGCTCAGAACATGAAGAGAATTTAAAGAAAATAGCAAAAAATATTTTTTTTAAATTACCTACTATGCCTTTAAGTGAAATGTAATTCCTCATTTTTAATACATCCGTTTGGTCATATTTTGATTGTTGCATGTTTTAAGAATATAAAAGTATATTATTTATCCTTGAAGCATAGTATTTTAAAATGTATGTGTTTTCTTAATTAGTGACCAGACCACATTTGTACTCATCAGTATTAGTTTGTTCAAGTTATGAGCCAGTAATGACGGGTAAACTAATCTGAATCCGCAGGTATTTGCATTTTTTTTTCTTTTCTCATGTTTCTTCTTCTTTCAGTTTTTTTCAGGACGGACTGAAAGCTGCAGAAAATCTCAGTCCATTTGTGGAAAAGCTAGCAGCCTCTGTTCACACGGTAATGCACCTGTGTGTGTGTGTGTGTGTGTGTGTCTGTGTCTCTGTGTGCACACGCGCAATATCTCCTCATGTATATATTTCTACATTGAGATATCCTGAATGTACGTCCTGCCAGGACATGAAGACACATTGATGCATTCTTTCGCCTTTTAAGAAAAATACCCTATATGACCAAAAGTTTATGGACATTTGACTGTAACACTCGTGTTTCTTGCTGGTTGAACTCCAGGTTTCGTTCCTCTTTGCTGTTATAATAAATTTCTCTTTTCTGGGAAGGCTGCTCACTAGATTTTGGAGTGTGGGCTGTGGGGATTTGTGTTCCTTCATCAACAAGTGCATCATCAAGGTCAGGCACTGATGTCAGGCGGGGACACCTGGGGCAATTGGCATTGTAGTTCATCCCAAACGTGTTCAGTGGGGTTGAGGTCAGTGCTATGTGCAACAACTCGCGTTCTTCCACTCCTCCCTTAGTAAGGCATGTCTTCATGGAGCTCACCGTGTGCACAGGGGGGACGGTCATGCTAGGACAGGTTTGAGTCTCTCAGTTCTAGTGAAGGGAAATTGTACTAACTGTACAATCAACTTTGGGAAGAAGCTACATGTGGGTCTGATGGTCAAGTGTCCATAAACTTTTGACCATATAGTGTATTTATACATGGAAACATTTTGGTGATGTTCTATTAATTCCCTAGCAACTGTTTAATTTCTGTCGTATTCGGCAGGTGTAGTATCTCCAGAGATAATCATCCTCTGAGATTCTGTGTAATGGAATCAGACATTAAACAACGAACAACTTAATGTGCAACTTGAAGCACTGGTTTGGCTTCCATACCAGGAAGAAACTGAAAAATAACCTGGAATTCCACTGTGTATTGTGCACTGAATCACCAGTCACCTCTGTGTGTGTGTGTGTGTGTGTGTGTGTGTGTGTGTGTGTGTGTGTGTGTGTGTGTGTTATATCTTTTTTTTTTTTGTAAGAGGAAGTAGTCTGGTTTACTGAGATTTTGCTGTCTGATGATGAGGCAGTGATGGTTCAGTGCTTAAAGCAATGGGTTACTGAAAGTCGGGGGTTCAATCCCCAGTGTGTTCCCGAGACAATGCCCCCCACCCCCTCCCTTTTTTATTTATTTATTTATTTATTTTAATTTTTTTTTTTTAAAAAAGGAAGAAAGTGCTGTGGCTCGCACCTGCTTGAATCTAGTGTTGCTGTAATTGACGGAAGAGAGAGTATGGCCCAAACCCCCCCATCCTGAACGGTTGTGACGTATATTAATTTATTCATTCACAATCCACCATTCACACTCACACCTAGGGGAAATTTAAAACAGCCAATTAGCCTATCGTGCATGTCCTTGGATTGCGTGAGGAAACTGAAATACCCAGAGGAAACCCATACAAGCACTGAGAGAACATGATGTAAAATCCGCACCAAAACGCCCTCGCCAATCCTGGGACTCGGACCCAGGACCTTCTTGCTGTGAGGTTGACGTGCCAACCACTATGCCACTGTGCCACCCATGGCTGTGACATCACTTTAGTTTCAAATAGCGCATTCAGCAAACCTGCATTCTGTTAAAAATTCTCTACCAACACTGTTAACTGCAGAATCTACAACTACGAAGATGGAACAAATTCTGGAAGACTGAAAACCCAGAATTGCTCAACATTTCACTATAAATTGTTAATCTCCATCTTCATGATGGTTAATTCAGCTTGTTGAGTAATGTTGTGCCTGCATTCCTAAGCCTCTACACTATTACATAATACAGGGTATTTTTTTTTTTCCATTCCTTGTAAAGTTGAGGCGTGTACCAGAAGACCTGCTGCTGTACATGAAAACTGGTTTGGGTGAAGCTCATAAAAACACGTCCTCGCGTAGAGACTTGCACCTTTTCAATAGAAGTTTGAAAATCAGAAACGTCATTTGGTTAATTGGAAAGAAAAGAGAAAAAGTGTAAAATGTGCGGAGTCTTGAAGTGATGAGTTCTCAGATGTGACGCTCTGTCTCTATAAAAGAGAAAGAGAACATTCGTATTGTTTCCAGCTGGACTCTGAAGAGATGTTTGAAAACATTTCCCAGCAATCACACACACGGAGAACAGGCCAAGCAATCCCAGCAAGCCATACTGATTATATTTCAGCGAGATGAGAACAAGCAGGACGAACGAATGGAAATCTGGGGTAGAGGTTTGCAGCTCGATGCAGACCTCAAATTTCAAAGATTCCTTCTTGCACTTCAGTTTTACAGTTTTAAGATGCATTCCGATATCTCGGGGGCAAAAAGGGCTGTTCCAGGATTTCTACAC
The DNA here is from genome assembly GCA_039654325.1 of Tandanus tandanus. Lineage (NCBI taxonomy): Eukaryota > Metazoa > Chordata > Actinopteri > Siluriformes > Plotosidae > Tandanus > Tandanus tandanus. Next base: position 47,144,762 of record JBCNYH010000023.1, read on the forward strand.
TGGGAATATTCTGAGGTTGTTGGTTCAACTCAGACTCTGCTGTACTTTTTTGTTTTGTTGTATGCCTGACTATCTCAGCTAACACTGGGCGAAGACAGCGTACACCCTAAACAGCTCGCCAGACCATCACAGGGCAACACGCACACAACCATTCACACTCGCACTCAAAACTAGGGGCAGTTTGGAACACCCAGTTAGCTTTAATGGGCATGTGTTTGGACTGTGGGAGGAATCCGAAGTACCCGGAGGAAACTCACGCAAGCACAGGGAGAACATTCATACTCCACACAGGAATGTCCAAGCCTGGGACTCGAACCCAGTACTACTTGCTGTGAGACGGATGTGCTAAGCACTATACTACCGTGTCGCCCATATATCTGATTGTAAAAGTGTTTTTTTAGGGGGGGGAAGTAAACTTTTGTTTTATTTGTAGGTTCGTCAGGACGAGGACGAGAAGGTGAAGCAGCTCTCTCAGCTCCGGGATTGTCTCAGGTCTCAGCTACAAGTAGAGGGTAAAGAGGTAACGACAACTCCCAGCATGACTCACTTCAGTGTCAGGAGCAAGTGCAAAGATAGTCACTCATGCAGGTCTTGACGTGAACGCCATGATTATGGCCTCAGATGATGATGATGTGCTTTCTCTTTTCAGGATTACCTTAACAGAAAGAACTCGAGTCATGGCTACAGCATCCACCAACCACAGGGCAACAAGAAATACGGCACTGAGAAATCAGGCTTCCTGCTCAAGAAGAGCGATGGGTGAGTCACAACACCAGCTGTACCGCATTTCGGAACAATTCTGGTCAGTGATCATGGGTGTGGATGGAAACGAGACGTGTGTGTGTGTGTGATTGGGAACGAGACGCGGATGTGTGATAGGGAACGAGACGTGTGTGTGTGTGATAGGGAACGAGACGTGTGTGTGTGTGATCGGGAACGAGACGTGTGTGTGTGATCGGGAACGAGACGTGGATGTGTGATCGGGAACGAGACGTGGATGTGTGATCGGGAACGAGACGTGGATGTGTGATAGGGAACGAGACGTGGATGTGTGATAGGGAACGAGACGTGGATGTGTGATCGGGAACGAGACGTGTGTGTGTGTGTGTGATCGGGAACGAGACGCGGATGTGTGATCGGGAACGCGACGCGGATGTGTGATCTGGAACGCGACGCGGATGTGTGATCAAGAACGAGACGCGGATGTGTGATCGGGAACGAGACGCGGATGTGTGATCGGGAACGAGACGCGGATGTGTGATCGGGAACG
>JBCNYH010000023.1:47167048-47177666 GCA_039654325.1 Tandanus tandanus
AGTCCGGTTGGTTATACCACAACTGTAAGTCCTAAATAATTGCAGCAAGAGAGTTTATATCACCAGCAGTGAAAAGTAAATAATAAACATAAATGATGCTGTAAGGATGACTAAGAGATACAGACTCTTATTTTAACATAAATTAACATAAAAAGTACAAAACTGGTCATTTTATCCAGTGGATTACTAGCGGGGGCTGAACTACAGGGAATAGTTTTTTTTTTTCCTGAAAGTGACATCAACTCGTTGGGCGGGGTTGACGTCGCTTGTAGAGGCAGTAAAACGTCACATTCTAGTGACTCAGGATGACAACGCTGTCAGAGATGGGTGTGAAGGTAAATCCAAAATGGCTTATGCAGCTAACGTTTTGCCAACTCCGCTTTCCTGTCATCAGTTGGTTTAGGAACACAAAAGAAATGTTTTCTGTGATTTCTGACCTTGTTGTTTGTGCAGCTCAGCATTGGCCGATAATGTGTTATGCTACACGGGTCAGTGACGTAGCCCAGCCAATCCAGCGAGTGAGTGTCTTTACCAGGCTGGAACAGCCAATCAGAAAGGCAACATGTCTCTGAGCATGCCTAGAGTCGTAACACTCGCGTGCACTTTAAATTCGGGTATGGACTGATGTTGCCGGAAGGAACTGCTGATGTTATACGTGATCATTTTAAATAGCTAGTAGTTGCTCCAGTTGGTCCGGTCGAGGCTCAGCAACATTAATGTGACAATAAACTGAAGTCAGCTGATGAGCTGAATGTACTGAATGAGCAGGTTTTCACATCAATGGACTTTTTCTTCCCTGATGGCACGGATATAAAATGGAGACTCGAATAATGAGCGAGTGGTTCAGAGAGCACGAGGAATCATTTTCACATATGTATTGGCACCCCAGAGTCAAGACCTTAACCCTATTGAAAGTTTTCTGGATGAGCTGGAGAAGATTTTATAGATGGAAATAAATGTTATGTTGCTTAAGTTTGTTGAAACAATGGCATGACAATTACTTGCTATAGGCAAGGCTAAAAACGGAACAACAAACGTCTTTCCAAAAAACAGAACCTTTTTTTTTTTTTTTGGCTGGGCAGTGTGTATGTGTGTGTGTGTATATAATATATAGAAGAGCGGCTCGGGGGCGGGGATGGAGCAGTTAATGAAAAGCAGTTGTTATGAGGGGCTTGTCCTGGCTTGTTATTTCTTTCTACATTCTCTTTGTTGTTTTCTTCTCCCACATCACCTCCTTCATATGCTTAGCTTGTTTATACTCACTCACTCTGTGTCTCTCTCTCTCTCTCTCTCTCTCTCTCTCTCTCTCAGATAATCGCACGTATCGTTTCCAGGCAGAGGATGAACAAGAATGTATGATGTAAGGCTTACGTTCCTTAAAACCTGCCACACTGACGAGTTCAGCTCTAGAGTTTTTGTGTTTGTCCTGAATGCATTGTGCTATTTTCTGTGTAGTCTACCATCACTTTCACCTGCACACACATACACACACACACACGCACACACACACGGAAGGTCAACGGAAAATGTCACATGATCTCAAACAACAACTTAAACTTGGAGAAAGAACTGCTGAATTTCTGATGAACTACTCTCTCTCTCTCTCTCTCTGTCCCTCTCTCCCTGTGTGTGTGTGTGTGTGTGTGTGTGTGTGTAGCTGGGTGTCTGTACTCCAGAACAGTAAAGAAGCAGCTCTGAACACAGCTCTGGGAGGAGATCAGCTGCAATTTCCAGGCAGCGGGCTGCAGGACCTGGCGCGTTCTGTCATTTCAGGCCTGAGAAATCTTCCTGGCAACGAGGCCTGCTGTGACTGCGGAGCTCCGGGTATGACTCACAACCACACTGCTAAGAACATTTGCCGGCATAAATAATTTCTTACTTGTTTGCTTTGTTTAATTGTCTGTTTGATTTTTCCTGTAATGTCTCCATGCAAACTAACGCATAATAATTGTGGCTCAGTACGTCATCCCCGGAGCCCATATGCATAACCATTAAAATGGTACACAGCTAAAGCGTGCTTATAATATTACTGTCATTATTTAACTTTAGAAAGTATTTACTTGGAGAATGTAGAACATACACATTTTCATCTATTAGACAACATAAAAAAAAATATAAAAGCTACCAATGGTAACTTCTGCAGATTTAAAGTTTTGGCTTATATTAAAGATGAAGTCATGGGTTCTAATCCCAAACACGTTTTGCCAAATTCAGTCCACTAGCTGTCCATGTTGTGTGCTTGCTTAAAAAATGCTGAGTTTATACACAGCCATTGCTCTGTAGAGGGGAAACAAACAATCTCAGATTGAGCCACACAACACTATTCCATCCAATCAGCAACAGAAGGTGCCTTTGCTTGTGTACAGCAAGAATACACCCTGTTTCTGATTAGCTGGAGGGGAGATGGGGGTGTAATTGTTAGTGTTGTTGACTTGAATCCATGAATTTGGTGGGCTGGGCTTCTGAAGGAGCCCTGAAGGGAGGGGGTATATTTGTTTGGCTGTTAACAATTTCAGCAGTCATTCTCCAGAATTGATGACTGCACCTTTAACCACTTGACTGCTCTTAAGTTTATGTTGGTTATGAGTCAGGCCTCACATGGTGCATGCTGTGCGTACGTATTGAGATGCCCTGCCATTGCAAAAGCCTATGTACAGTACTTGGTAGTTATAACTAACAGACATTATACTATTTTACAAATTCTGCTGCTTTCCATATGTTCACAATCACATAGTTTTATGACGTTACAAAACATAACTTTTGGGTCATAGGATCTCTCCAGCATGAATGCCTAAGGTATTATTTATTGTGTTTGAGCAGGTTTTAAGAGATCTCTCCATCTGGAGCTGCTCTCTAGAAGCTTTTGGCTTTCTTTTATTTTGTCTCTAAATGCCTTAAACCATGTGGTCTCTCCTTCAGAACCCACCTGGCTCTCGACTAACCTGGGCATCCTCACCTGCATCGAATGTTCAGGAATCCACCGGGAGCTCGGCGTTCACTATTCCCGCATACAGTCACTCACGCTCGACATGCTCAGTACATCTGAACTGCTGGTAACAACAACAAAAAAACCACGCCCACATTTACTGCTTCCCAAACTTAAGTAGATACCTGAAAAGCCTGCCACATGCTCCGCTACCTACTAGTGTGGAGGTCTACTGGGAAAATCTGTTAAACTGATTTATGCACTGTTGAACTCCATTCTGATTCGGTCCATCTGTGCAAATTAGTTATCTAACAACAATTAACAGTTCTGACAGGGGGGTCTGCTGCACAGGTGTATACTGCGTTATTGCATCTGTGTTCTTATATTGTATCGTTTCTGTGGTAACACCTAACATCTGGACTTTTATAATGGAAGTTCATATTGTATTTGTTGCCATGGTGGCATGTTCTTTGAGGAGATCTTTACAGAGAAAGGGGACATTGGTCTAGCTATTGTTTGTTTGTTTATTTAGACACAAGATAGAGGGACCTGTTCAGCAAATTTTTAATGTAAAGTTTTAATGTAAATAATAAATACAATATTGTATTTTTTTGATAAATTGTCATGGTATGTTAAGGATATGGTTCAGTCAGCCAGTCATTACAAAATAAACCCTGACCGAGTGATCGATAGTGACTGGCTCGCTGTACATTATGCCACTTCTTACACAGCTACTTAATAAATAAATCAGTAATCAAACATAATATATTATTATTTTATTATTATTATTTATTTAAATTGGTTTTATTGCCTCCACTAATTGCCCCATAGCAGTGGTCTGTTATACTTGACAACTGTGTGGTTTTAAGAAATAACAGACTATTAATGTCTGAATGACTGACCAATCAGAATCAAGTATTCGAATGTGGCGAGTAATAAAAGAAGAATTTCAGAACAATAAGTTGATTAAAAAATAATCAACATCAGGGTGGTAACACGAGTTAACTCATGTAGGGTAGCGTCACACCACCCCATTGTTGATTAACTAGCCTCCTGTGACGATCCCCAGGGGTTTTATTCTGTATGTATAATATTTTGGCTAATGCTTCAAAATACTAAATAGTAAATCTTTACTATTTGAACTGCATGTTGTGTACTGTTTTGTACACAAGAATCTTCCTCTAAATCTGGGTCAGTTGTCAGGAATAAATCTGAATTCGAGATTATAGTTTGCACCTGAGACCCCAGCCCAGCCTTTGTCTGATTCTGTTTGTATTTTCCCTGCAGCTTGCAGTGAGCATCGGTAACAGCAAGTTTAATGACGTCATGGAGGCCAACCTTCGCGATGACTCAGTGAAACCCTTACCGCAGAGTGACATGTGAGTTTCCCCAACACACACACCATGCTGTACGCTCTGCCCTGCAGTGGGAATCGGGAGGCTCTGGACGGTTACCAGCCGGTCAGCAGCGTTAGAGTTTTATGAAAGGATTTTTTATGCCTTTTGTGTACAAACACATAAACAGTCACATGGTGAATACACCGCGATCAGTTTTACTTTCATGGCTGTTTAGAGGAGTAAATCACGGGTTAAACGGCTCTTATTTGCCTTAAATTGCCAAAAGATATACAGTGCTCTCCAAAACTATTGGTGCCCTTAACAAAAAAAAAAAAAGCATGTGGCAATATGTTCAAAATGTGCTGATGTTATAATCTTGTACTAAATTTTTTATACCAGTCTTAAATGTGTGTGTGTGTGTGTGTGTGTGTGTGTGTGTGTGTGTGTGCATTTGTAAGGAATGCGAGGAAGGAATACATCACGGCGAAGTACGTCGAGAAGCGCTACGTGATCCCTAAAGAGCACTCGGAGCCTCTGCGAGTGTTCGATGCCGTGAAGTCGAGAGAACTGACATCCCTTCTGCAGCTGTACGCAGAGGGAGAAGACCTGTCCAAACCCACAGCTGTACCTGATCAACAGGTCTCTCACTCTCACACACACCTGCATGCACATCTGGCAGTGTACACATTCACAGAAAAGAGCTACCCTCTTCTGTTCCCATGAAATACAAAAAGATTTCAATGATTGGCTAACATCTCTGTGATTGACAGATAGTGCATTAAGTCCCTCCCACCCATAGAATGAGGTGGGTTTTGCTCGCCTGGCTCCAATATTTTCACATTTATAGTGTTTTCAAACATCACACACAAATTTTAAACCACTTTTACTAAAGATGAATTATTGGAGGTGGTTTCAGTGTACAGTAGACATGGCAAGCACAAGAACCATTAATCAGTGTAGGACATCATCGTGATTTTTCTTCATTCCTTGAGTTTCATATCTAAACCCTGTTCTCTTATGTTAAAACCACAGGAGAGGGTTATATCCCAGCGTGGGTTTGATATTTAAATGTGTAATGGTTTTAAATTGTGTAGATAGACAGATTTATTATTTTGTGTATTTTCACTGGTAAAAGTGTAGCCTGTACTTCAAATAAATCAATCAATCAATAAAATTGGCTCAAATTCAAAAATTTAACACCAAATTTGAGGAGAAATTACCAAGGAGGTTATATTTTACCTCCAGCATGTTTGTGTTTGTTAGCAGCATCATGCGAAAAGTTATATGTGGATTGTCATGAAATTTCTACAAGAGCTGAGGCTTTGGAAAAGGAAGACGTCATTAAAATTTGAAGATGGTGGTATGGTATTACAGCAGGTCCAGCAGAGGGTGCCGTGTACTTTCATTGGATTTTTTTGCGCTCTCCCAAGTGCTCTTCTTACTGGTGAAATTATTTGTTCATGCACATTTTACTCACTAAGAAATCTTATTAGGACAGTTCAGTTTATAAATAGGTTTGATAATCTGTGATAAGCTGTTTTATGGAGGGCATGGTGGCATAGTAATTAGCAGATCTGCTTCACAGCAAGAAGGTCCTGGATTCGAGGCCTGGGCTCGGGCGTTTCTGTGTGGAGTTTGCATGTTCTCCCCGTGCTAGTGTGGGTTTTCTCTTGGTATTTCCTTCCACAGTTCAAAGACATGCCCATTGGGCTAATTGGATGTTCCAAATTGCCCCTAGGTGTATGTGTTGCTCTGCAATGGTCTGTATCCTGCCTTCGCCTATTGTTGGCTGAGATAGGCTCCAGCATCCCCACTAAACTAATAGGGATAAGCAGTTCAGCAAATGAGTGAGTGATGAGTGAGTATCTGTTAATAGGACATGGTACATCATTTCCACTACATTCAAGATGTTAAAGCTTTACGATGTCATTTTTACAGTGTTGTTTATTAGAATTAAACATCACTAATAAAATTACACGGCATATATTAATATCTTGCATTACTTTTTTCTAAGCGATAATAATAAGACTGTTGTGAGACAGTGAGACTGTTGGGTCAGTGTTAGATGTTCTGTTAGTTAAGTGGGTGGACTGTGATTTATTTATATTCTATTTAAACAAATAGTAATTCCTATTCTTTGTGTGACTGTGGAGCTGAGTGTGTGAAGTGTTTATCATGTGCTTAATGTCTCAACTGCCGCTCTTAAATGCCTTTTACTCAAGCCATTCATTACATCCAGACGTCACGATGCCGTAACCTTCCTTCCTGTTAGGATCTTTCTCTTTGTTTCCTGTAATTCCATGTTTCCTCCTCTCCTTTTTTCATCTGTAATGGGATCCGCTCTGCCTCCCTGTAAGGGATTTACATCTATTATTGTCATTCCGAGTTCTGAGGATATGATTTAAGAAGCAGGATTTTGCAGCGATAATCTTTTATCTTTTGACTTTACTTATCTCGATCTTGATTTTTTTTTATCTATATACCCGTTGTTTTTCTGATTAATTTTGTGCTCTGTCATTCTGTTGTTCTCAGGATTTGAAAGAGACGGCTCTCCATGTGGCGGTGCGTTTGGCTGAGAAGAGCTCACTGGCCCTGGTGGACTTCCTCACACAGAACTGGTGTGTGTGTGTGTGTGTGTGTGTGTGTGTGTGTGTGTGTGTGTGCATCTGGCTCTTGTGAAACCCTGTCGAGGTTGGCAGGTTGTTTAGCTATTTTTAAATGTTATTGTTTAAGTGTTAAAATGTGTCTGTCATTGTTCATATAAAACTAGCAATGAAAATATAATTTTATTAACCAAAATAATATAAAAAGTCAGTTTAAAGAAAAATACATTAATATAGATATGTATATACATTTATATGTATTTATATATAATATAAAACCTCAATGAACAAAGCAACACGGACTAAAACTAAACTTAAAGATTAAACTGAAAGATTTAATAAAAATCAAAACAAATGAAAATGTAAACGTATTAATTCTGGTTTGTGTGTGTGTGTGTGTGTGTGTGTGTGTGTATTCCTTACAGTGGCTGTCTGGAGAAGAAAACGGTGGAAGGAAACACGGTTCTTCATTACTGTTCGATGTACAATAAACCAGAATGTCTGAAACTGCTTCTTAAAGGGAAGGCTACTTTACACACAGGTACATCATCATCATCATCATTTTCATTTTCATTTTTGGGATTTAAATGAAGAGCTGTGCTTAAATACAACTTCAGATTTTAACGGCAATGTGAAGAGCTGATTTGATTGGATATCACCTAACAGTATTACTACTACTATATTGCATATTGCCCCTTTTGGGACACAGGCCGCCGACAAGGTCCTTTCAACTGTCTCTATCCTGGGCCAGTCTCTCCAGCTGCCCCCTTGTGTGGGCCTTCTTGGCGTCTGCCTCTAGATCACGTTCCTCGTGTTCCTCGGCCGGCCTCTCTTTCTTTTCCTTTGGGGATTCCATCTGAGAGCTTTCCAACCTAACAGTATTATCATAGTATAATCAGTATGATCGTTCTAACTCCACCTCTCTCTAAAGTTATATGTCTCTGGTCCTGTAAGTACCAACAGTATATAACACTGTGGTTCTTTCTGTCTCTGTTTTTCAGTGAACGCTGCTGGAGAGACTGCGCTGGACATCGCCAAGAGACTGCAGCACACACTGTGTGTCGACTTGGTAGGTACACTCCACATCTATCGAACAAAACCTAATTACTGATATGTGGTGTATGTTCAGGATGTATCCAGATATGAATACAAAATTTTGAATAAACAAATACAAATGCAGGTACAATAGCAAGCTCGTCAAACAGGTTAACAATCACGAGGTAGCTGTTGGGACTCGAGTAGCAGAAACCAGTCATACAAGCATGAGGTTTTTACTTTCATGCGTGCGAGAAGTTAAATATGAAGCTTGTGGGACAAATAAAAGACTGTATTCATTTACGTGCATGTACAGTATTTATTCATTCAGCAAGACATGATGTACAGTGAGTTGGTCATTATCCTGAAATAAACTCAGAGTGATCAGGACCCCAATACACCGGTCAGCCCTAACATGAAAAATATTCTGACCACTGACAGGTAAAGGGTATAACATTGATTGATTATCTGGATACAGTGGCACCTGCCAAGGAGTGGGATGTATTAGGCAGAAAGTAAACAGTCAGTTCCTGAAGTTGATGTGTTAAGAGGCCACAGGGGTCCAGACGCTCCCGCCGAAATGACCATTACATAATAAGCCAATATAGAACAAGCATAGCAAGTTTGAAAGCCTCAGATTCAATGTGCGGCAAGTAAATGTCCGGAATCCAATTATACAGTTTTGACTCTGTGACCTTGAAAAGTAGGTCAAGGTCACTCACACACAAACTCATTCTAGCACTCATAGTAGTGAGCCAGCATACCGAGTTTGAAAGCCCGAGCTTCAGCGCGCAGCAAGTAAATGTCCGGAAACCAAAGTGTGACGGATGGACGGAACCCATTCCTATAGCCTCCGATAGGCTAACAAAGGGACAAACGCAAGGATCTGATTGACTTTGAAAAGGGCCACATTGTGATGGTTAAATGACTCCAAAATAGCAGGTCTTGTGAGATGCATTGGGAAGTGCCTACCAAAGGTGGTCCAAGGAAGGACAGCCAGTAAACTGGCGAGAGTGTTATGGGTGCACAAGGCTCATTATTGTGTCTGTGAGGAATGAAGGCTAGCACATCTGGTCAGATTCCACATGTTCGTTCAACACGATTCAACTGTTAATGCTGGGCATGATCGAAAGGAGTCAGAACACACAGTGCATTGCAGCTACCTAGTCACAAACCCGTCAGGTGGTGTTAATGTTATGGCTGATTGGTGAATTTCTTTATAATGACCACATATATACATGATTTCACTTGTTACAGAGCTGATTACTAAAGATTAGCTTGAAGAAGTATCAGAGCCAGAGCTCAGACCTTATGCTGGCGGCTGAGGTTTTTTCAGTGTAGGCCACACCCACTACAGGTTTAAATACAGATACCGACAGCAACACTGCGTTATACTGCACTGTACATGTGCGTGTGTTTATGTAATTAAAGGAATTTTTATCTAATATAAATATTGTGAACCCTCATGAATCTGGATGAAATAAAAGCTTCATCTTCAGCACACTGACTCGTATCCGCAGCCACCTGCTGCTCTGTAAACACAAGCTGGTGCTTCACTACTGCGCTCCATATTGACATAACATCTCCACAAAGTGTCCTGTCACTGTTGGGGTCAGGAAGTGTGTTACGAGTTGTAAGAGTGTATGTGTGTGTTTGGATTGCAGCTGTTCCAGATGCTATGTGCTGTATATAAAATGGTCGCTCGCTCTACATGGAAAAGTTTGCCCACGTTTTTCACTTACTCATGATAAACTGTGTTAAAATTTCAGTTACCGATTTAAGGACTCTGCCTCTCTTTTGTGTGTGTGTGTGTGTGTTTTCACAGTTGGAGCTGGCTCACAATGGCAAATTTAACTCCCAGATCCATGTGGAGTACACATGGGAGATGCCACAGGAGTTCCTGTATGACAGCGAAGACGATCTGGACGAGAAGGTATGCAAACATTATGCTATCTTCATTATACACCTGTATTCGTTACTCACTCAGCGCTATGGGCATCTACACTATCTACAATACACATCAGTACTCACGAATATTGCATTCCACACTGCCTACGCATCATCTCAACGGTTATCATACACTGTACTTACAACAAGGAAATTTCATGTTTATACACTACAGGAATGTTCCATCGCACGCAGCACACTCTCAATCCTTTCACTGTGGGGCTTTAATTTCATCAAGTTAGTTATTTCATAGTTATTTATTTACTCATCACTCATTTGACGAACCGCTTAATTCTGCTGGGGTTGCGAGTAGGCTGGTGCCCATCTCAGCCGACGCTGGGGGAAGGCGGGGTACACCCTGAACAGCTCGCCAGCTTAACGCAGGGCCAACACACACGCAACCATTCACACACTCACACCTAGGGTCAATTTGGCACAGCTAGTTCGCCTAATGTGCATGTCTTTGGACTGTGGGATGAAACCGGTGTACCCGGAGGAAACCCACGCAAGCACAGGGAGAGCATGAAATCCCCACACAGAAACGCCTTGCCGAGCACAGGAATCGAACCCAGGACTTTATTGCTGTGAGGCAGATGTGCTAACCACTACGACCAATTATTTGCTTAGAGATGTGTATATATGTGTACAACGTTATTACACAGCTTATTTGAATACTAGATTTTAAAATCATGGACATAGGAGAAACCAAGCAACAACTGCACAAACGAATGGCGCAACACAGGAGAGCCACCTCTTCAGGTCAAGACTCA
>JBCNYH010000023.1:47205661-47223605 GCA_039654325.1 Tandanus tandanus
TGAAAGTGTGGGGAGGGTTTGGGGGGTTGTTTGGTTGGGTGTTTTTTTTTGCCTTGGGGGTTTTGGGTTGGGGGGCGTTTTTTTTTTTTTTTTTTTTTTTTTTTTTTTTTATAAACATGCTCCAATTCAGCTTGAAGAAAATCAAAGTTGCTTGTGTTTAATTTGAAAGCTATACTATATGGCCAAAGGTTTATGGACAGCGTAGCGATGGAGATTTGTGTTCATTCAGTTAGAAAAGCATTAGTAGGTTCAGGGAATGACGTTGGTGAAGAGGTCTGGGGTGCAATCAGCATTTCATATCATCCCAAACATACTGAGTGATGTTGAGGTCAGGGATCTGTGCAGGATACTCAAATTCCAACCAGGACAAACCATGTCTTCCTGGAGCTCACTTTGTGTATGAAGGAAACTGTAAAGCAAAGGAGGACATTCTAGATATTTGTACACTTGTGTACACATACTTTTGATGCATTTCTATCTTTAAAAGTACAAAGTACCCAGATTTAAAGCATTTATTTAAACACAAATCTATTTAGCTCAAGAATGGATTCTTTCATTTATCCACAAAAACGGTTATCGAATTTAACAAGCGTCCTTAGATCAAAAGTATTCGTTTAAAATTGATAAAGGTTCCATTGCATACATTTTTTTGCTTGGAAACATCCAGATAAGCAATGAACATGGCTGAATATTGATTCAATTATGGCAGTAGATAAGACAATTTAGTTATGTACTAGTTATGTGCTCTGATTTGGTAGTGGTGCACTATGATGGCCACAGACCCTGAACACACAAGATGTCGATTTATGCTCAGAGAATAAACACTCTTACGTTGTTTTCATTTTCATCCAATACCCTGTATAGCTATAAAGAGAAGTTAAAGACATGTTTAAATTTTCTTTCACTATGTACCACAGCTGGATATGGACATTATTTTAAACCTGCATGCATCAATTTAGGATGCAAGTAGAAATAGCAAGCTGACTCATTCACCCCATTGTCAGGAGACTGCAAGTTCAAATCCTGACAACGCCATAGCCGTCCTTCATAGCAGCATGAGCAGTTTGAAAAGGGGCAGCTGGCTGGATTCGTGTGTTTCAGAGGCATGATAGCCTTCACGCTCCCCTAATCTAATGATCAGGGGGTGCTGGCTGGTTAAAGGGAATTTGCAGGGCTGAAAATGGGAGAAATAAGCATTTTTAAAAACTATTTTATTTGAATACATTTTAAGAGCCATCCTTTTCAAAAATGAATCCTAAAAAAGACCACATTGACCCAAATCCACACTGAATAACCAAAGTGGGTCACATTAACCCAATCAGCAGATAAAAACAGTCACCAAAAGCTCTACAGTGTAGTTGCTTACAAATTGATAAAACTGTCAGTGACAGATGTGGTGGAGATGTAGTGTTTTTCTATGCATTACTTTACGCTCACTCACTGATTTGCCGAACCGCTTAATCCTTTTAGGGTTGTGGGGAGGCTGGAGCCTATCTCAGCTGATACTGGTTGGGGGCAAGGTACACCCTGAACAGCCCGCCAAACCATCGCAGGGCAGCGCACACAACCATTCACATTCACACCTGAGAGGCAATTTGGAACAGTCAATTACCCTAACGTGCATGTCTTTGGACTGTAGGAGGAACCTGGAGTACCTGCAAGCCCACGCAAGCACGGGGAGGCCAAACTCTACACAGAAACCAGTTCTAAGCCCGGGACTCGAACCCAGGTCCTTCTTGCAGTGAGACGGACATCCTAATCACTACACAACCAAGCCGCCGTTAACATTTTGGTAAAATTATGTTTTATCATGTTCCTAATTTACAGCTTTGTGTTCTTCATATTAAATGAGAATAAATAAAGTGTATGGTTTGTTTAAAAAAAGTGATGGCACAGAACATCAGGAGTTCAAATCCTGCCCTGTATTCACAACCGCAAGTGTTTTTCACAAGTAGCTATTCACAGCAATAAGACTGAATTGAAGGAAACAATTGTGTCAGTGATCCCTTCAGTAAAACGAATAGCAAGACCAACTGTGTGATATGTATATGCATTATTATTATTATATTATTATTACAGGGTTGTGTCCATCATTTTGATTACCCGCTGTGAGCTGCATCCTAAAAAGTTTTGCAGCAGATTACGTGTTCAGTAGGGCAAACTCTCACTAAGTTTGCGCACGTTTTTGTTATTGAACGTATGGATTCTGCCGATATCAAGCAACATCAACACACACACTGCCGCACCGTACAGAGTTCTCTGATTTTATACTAAATCAGTTTGGATAAAAGCCAAAGCCAAATGAGTAAAAACAGGAATAAATATGAAATTGTGTTCAGAATCTAAAGTGTATCCTCTTCACCTGAGCCATCCATGTACCTCCTCTTCCTTCCCTTCTTCTTCTTGGACACATTTCACATTGTCTCCTGAAGCGATGGCTGTATTTGATTCTCTTTATTTTTTGTAGTTAATTACTATACTCAGTGACTAAAATGAAGAAAGAATTAGAGACATGCTACATGGATTCACATATAGTAGATCGATATTATACCACATGACTTATTTTACTGTTCACAAGAAATGCAACAGAAGGTGAAACAGATAGAGAAAAGTGGAGGGCAGAAAAAGATTGAGTTTAATAGAAAGGCATCGGCAATCCAACACAGACCCGGCTCAGGTTCTTCAGGGAACAAGGACTTACACTCGAGAAGATGGTCATCCCCAACAACACACACACGGAAAGAATAAGCAGGCTTGGTGAGGACGTGTTTGTGTGGAGTTTGCATGTTCTCCCGGTTCTTGAGTGGGTTTTCTTCGGGTACTTCAGTTTACATTTTTGTCATTTAGCAGATTATCCAGAGCGACCTAAATGTATCATTTGTTTTATACAACTGAGCAATTTAGGGTTATAGGCCTTGCTCAAGGTCCCAACAGGGGCAGCATTGTGGTACTGGGGATTGAAGCCTCGACCTGTGGATCACTAAGGTCAACCACTGAGCCACCACCCTCCTCCCACAGTCCATGGACATGCACATTAGGCTAACTGGCTGTTCCAAATTGCCCCTAGGTGTGATTGTGAATGGTTGTGTGCATGTGTTGGCCCTGCAATGGTCTGTCCAGCCCGGTGTCAGCTGAGATAGTCTCCAGCCTCACTGCAACCACAGAAGGATTAAGCGGTTTGAGAAATTAATGAGTGGGAATTACAAAAGAGGCTCATAAGGGAATCAGTGATTCATTACATAAATTGTACAAACTTTATAGTAATTAATATTTTAAGATTTTAATTAGATTTGAATATACTTTTTAATTTTATTTTATTTTTTGAGAATTTTATTGACCTAAATTAATCTTTTTGGAAAAAGTGAATAAAACACGTGAAACGTTAAATAAGGTAGCTTAGAGAAATTTCTCCCTGCCGCCTGGTCAGAATGAGATCTGAACCCGTGAATCGTTTTTTAGTTCAGATTCTTTTGACGCTGTAGCACGCGGCAGATGAGCATTATAAAACGTCATTGTCAAAATATAGAATCTGACAGCATGCACATACTCCCCAAAAGTCAGTGTGTGTTTATGCCTCGGAGTGTCTGTGTTTATTAGCTACATTTACAGCTCATTAAAGATCACAGACTCACATAAAAATTCAGATACTTAAGTTTGGGAAGGAAAAAGTCTATTTCACAAGTGTGTGTGAACGACCAAACAATACATTTTCACAACTGGTACCTGAACACAAGAACAACAGAACATTACTTAAAAGGAAAAAAAAAAATTACTAAGACCTGCAGTCACTTCTCTGGCCTTTTTCTCAGTTGTGCTCAGCATGCTTTAATAAAATTATTTTTATTTTTTTCATTGACGGAATGAACAAGACACCTGAATCAGAAACAACTAACAATGAAAACACAGAAGACAGCAATCAATATCCAGGAAAAAAAAAAAATCACGGTGCTGAAAAATACAAGACTTTAGCATGCCACTACAGAACCTCGGACTTACAAGATTTCATTCTTTTTCTTCATCATCATCCTAAAAGTAAAAAAAACAAAAACACCCCGAACCCTGTGCAAAAGTGCATCACAAAGCAATGTGGCGAAGCAACGAGAGCATTTTATACATCAGCAGCCAAGCATAACTACCCCTGCACCCACAATGCACCTGGTCTCAACTCTCATCCTTTTATATTCATAGCAATGGAGTTGTCTAAAAAAAAAACCAAACAAACAAAAAAAAAAAACCTTGCAAACATTCCCAGTCTGTTTACAGTCTCTGTGCTCCAGACTTTGAGTCACGATCCAACTGATTCAGCCGTTTACATTAAACAAAGCGAGCGAACACGAAAAAACCCACATCATAGACGAATTTACAGAAATGAAAGAAACAGAACAGCAGGATCACAAACAGGTCAACGGTACTGACTGCCTCTTAAAAGGAGCCTGAAGCTCTATCTGGCACTCTCTCTCTCAAACACACACACACACACACACACACCTTTATGGAATTCTGAAATCCCTGCACTCCAATCTCCATCAGCCAATCACAGCCACTGTCTACTCTGATTGACAGCTTGTCTAAGCTCCGGGAGCCTGCTGATAGCACATGCGCGGTGAAGAGAGCGTTTTTAGTCCACAGAGCCTCAGAGTGTCTTTTCCTACAGTACGGCTTTTGTGCCCTTCAGTGGTGCTGTCGTTCTCTCTCTCTCCATCGGGCTCTCAGTGTATCTACAGAGAGGTGGAGGGCAACTTTTTCACACGTCTCTGGGCAAGAAATGACGACTCGATGGGTTTGAGTTCAGGGGTTGGCTGGGAACACTTCAGGGCAGAGTAGGTGGCAGCCATCGCCCCCTTTTACATAGAGAAAGAGAGAGAGAGAGAGAGAGAGAGAGAGAGAGAGAGAAATAAATGTGCAGTGTTCTGTGGATAAATTCTGACAAATAAGGATATTGGCCTGAGTCACCAACAGTTCTTAGGAAAAAAAAAAAAAACATTCTTAAATCTCACTTACGCACTTTTCCCGAAGATTCTGGAATTCAACAATATTTTAACCAATGTCTAGGACTTGTTCTTAGCTATGAACAGAATCTATGAACATGAAGGAGAACTCTTACACACATATCTGTGCTAAAGTGATGTGAAATCGCTACTGGTTCAATTCTTTTTTTAATTTTATTCAGTTTTTCTGATCCATATAATGTTAGACTGTTTTTTTTCTACCATAATAAACCTTTTACTTGATTTTCATTATGTTACAAAGCATCATGCAAATAAATATCACTTCATGACATACTAATTATGTTCACAGGAACCCACACGGCTTGTTTATTGATAACACTATTTAGTCTTAGTAGAATACATTACAGCTTGTGCACTTAAGCATCTTTGAAGCTCACACACATCTATCGTGTTTGGTGATTTTTTTTTTCTTGGCCACGGATTTCAATTCAAACTATTTTTTCAAATGATTTCTAATCTATTAACGTTACTGAATATAAAATGTCACGTGGAATTGACCTCCTGCAGCAGCTGTTCTATTTCAGAGGAAGTAAAATTCTTCCACCTGTTAGATTCTAGCGTTCCTTTGCAGGTTAGTGAATATTTGTGCGTACACGCCCCATGTCCTTTTAAGGGGATTTAGGGGGCGTTTACCTATGCTAATTAGAGCAACTGGCAAGCACTTTCAATCTACAAAGACAATGAGATTCACCAATCACACAAGAACACAACTGCGAACGAATCCGAGGTTTAACAGCACGTCACGAATCTGATACTGAGACTTTTCTTATGGGGGAAAAAATTTAAATGATAAAAAATTAAAGGGTTACTCTGTAGGCTAACATTGCATTACCTAAGGGGTTAAAGGGGCCCATTTACTTCCAAGGCGTACTATATAAATATGAAATACAGTGTTATCTCGGAAATAAAATGAAATCGGTCACAATGTCTTTCTGAAACTATTTGCTTACTCCTGTACACGGGTGTCAATGACACTTGCAATGGCCACCATAGTATTAGTAAACATTACTATCTTTTTTTAATTTATTTGTTTCTCTTAAAATAATATGCCTTCTTTCGTTTCTTAACACTTCATCTCAGATTTTTCCACTTTCTACGAATCAGTGCTGCGGTGCCAAGTTATCGTGGACATCGAGGACATTCCTCTGGTCACGTGGTCTTGTTATTGTAAACAAACACTGAACCAAAACAAGATGTAAAACAGGTGAATAAGAGATACTAAGCCCGTGAGCTGGGGTGGTTTTTGTCGGGACACCTTTTAATTCAGCCAAAGTTACCTGATAATGGAAGATTAAACACATCGGCTATTCACCAGTGAATGGACACCTTTAAGGCCAGGGCTGGGCGATATGGAAAAAAAAAAATCTTATCACGATTATTTTTTCCCCACATCAGTTCATCTCGATATGTGTCACAATAAAAAAATTATTGTTTCTGTCAAGTTTAAAGGTTCCGTTGTACTTCTAAGTGAAATATGAGAAAATCATGAGGTTAATTTAGGTTAAAATTATTGAGATAATTAATATTATTAAATTGCTGCCATTTGAGGAGTATCATGATAAATGCTGACTATATGAATGGCGATATCACGATATGATTATTTATTGATATATCATCCAAGTCTAGTTAAGGCTTCTATAATTAGGATGAGCAGCATATAGGTGTCGCCGAAAGGAGAAGTGGTACTATTCACTGCTTAGGGTTAGCGTGTAAGGATTAAAAGGTTTACCTTGACAAGCTTGGCGTCCTGATGCTGCAGTTGGCTGTTGGGTAACTGATCTCTCTGCACGATCCATGGGTGTTTAAGCACCTGCCGAGCTGTAAGTCTCTGATGAGGGTCCACGTGCAGCATCTTAGATACCAGATCCTACACACAGTGGGTTTCAAACAGAGTTTGCCTGGATTATAGCTTAATTTTAACCAAACATTATGGTTGAATTGTTGCGATAAATGACTTTACTCTTCTGGAAATGCAATTACAGTGTGTTATCTCTGAACATGGTGCATGTTTACACCGAAGCCTTATCATCTCTGATAATGATACCATTATACCCTCAACCAGCTTCTGATATCAGATCAGGATACCCAATGAGAACCAAGAATTAAAGCATGATGGGATGCATTCAGTATTAATGCGGACTTCTATAAAACCTGCTATTTTTACTTCTCCGTATCCTATCGATTAGCATTCCAGGATAGCGTTGCAGATTTTGCTTGATGTCATGATGCAGCAGAAGCTCATGAGTGCGGGAACCATTGATAGTCACATTTCTCTAAGGCGTTCAAGCTAATATTTATTTCTATTCATAACAATAAAACGAGAAACTGTTTTTCACTGCCAGACTGTGTATGCTTTCTGTGCTTACAAGCTAATAAGCTAATAACATTACAGGCTGCTGAAGCATAAGCAGGTAAAACACTTTGGTCAACAGTGTTGTTTTAAATATAGTTAGATTGGATTGGACTTGAAGTGTTCACTTTGGCCACAATTGTAGGGTCACCTCAGCCACCTCTGACTTCAATGGGTCATAACTTTGGCAATAATTATAACCAAGCTTTGACATTTTGGATTGTTCCATCAAATATAATTTACTTACAGTGTGTAAAAAAAAATCTTAAAAATTTCAACGGGTCAAGGTGGGGCACTTTCTGAAAAAAGAGTCATCAGGTAAATGACATAGATGGGACATGACCAGGCAAAACCTATTTTCAGTTATAGATTCGGAAAAAGGGTGCAACTTATTCCTAAAACTCCCGAATTCAGGATACAATACCAGATGAACTGCTCTAGCCACCTACATGTACCATGATGGATGAATTTTGAGTCAATTGGGTGTGAAGCTTCTTGATTTCGACTCTCTGCAGATGCTTATTCATAGTCCATGGACTTCAATGATGTTGTTTTGTCGTTTGTGTTATTTTTAGGATTGATATTCAGGTTCGACATCTTATTACATGTGCCTCCAGAAAGGTCGGGCATGTAGGGGGATTAATGGAAACAGTTTTCTCAGATTTCCTAAAGCGTTTTAAACCCAGAAATGCATGAAAGTGTGTGACTTGATGTAAAATCATCAATAACTGGATAATTTCATCTTTTCCAAAGCAAATCAGTAAAATATTTCAGAAAAAAAAAAAAGTCTGTTAATGAATCAGTAACGTCACATAACGTCCAAGCTGCTAAGCGCCTCACTTCTCGTTCTCTACTGCAGTCAGTATATTAGCAAGTCTCCTCCCCCTATATACCTTGAGCTCACAATCATGTATTGTTGTTTAGTTTTCAGAGAATTTTGAAATAGAGTTTGATGAAATTTTCATGCGTGTTTTTCTTGTAACATCCGTCACGCTCATCGTTTTCTTCTCTGCCTGAATACCTCAAGACCTTAACTATGCCCTTACACAAGATTAGGGAGTTATGGCCTCAGTGTTTAGTGCAAGACTGAATGAAATGTCTCAGACGCTTTACAAATTTAACATCCTTCACAGTGGAAGTGCCCTGGATCCTATTAATGTTATTAATTAGTTAATGCAGTCTGATCATTCATTTATAGCAACATTACATTTATATCATATCTTTTTAAATAAAGATTTATTACCGTGAGCATTCAATTCATGAATTATTACTGATCTAGTTCAATGCATCACCTTGGCTGCATCAGACACAGCGTCCCAGTTGCCCCCATTCAGGGTGAAATGTCCGCTTCCTATCCTGCCCAGGATCTCCTCTGGTGTGTCCTCTGGACCATTAGCAAAAGGAGTAAAGCTGGGGGGGGGGGGGAAGGAGGGGGGAAAAGAGAGCGAGAGAGAGAGCCAGCCGGATATCAGACTAATAAATAAATAAATAACTGGTTTGATGTGCATATATTAGAGTGTGAGGAAGGTGATGAGTGAACAGGTGGCGTATGAAGGAAATGTTCTCACCCTGCTAACATGGTGTACAGCAACACTCCCAGACTCCAAATGTCACACGCCTCATCATAACCCTGCCTCTTCAACACCTACACACACAGTTTACACCCTGTTACTCTGAACTGGCAACTGTTACAGTAATGTGTCCATAAGAAATCGAATGTACATAAAAATGCGATCGATCATCCAGGAGGTCATTTACATCCTGACTGGAACCATGAGGCTAAAATAACCAACAAGTACGAGACATTTATCCTTTTGTTTTGTTTGACATGTAAAATGTTAGACTTCATGTGTTATCCCAAGTCACCCTGTGTCTTAATACACATCTATTACAAAAAAACAAAACATATTACACTGTGAATAATATAATGTACCAGAGTGCTGGTGGATTCTTGAATGTGATTGGTCAGAAGTGAATTCTACAAGAGTAGATCTCGCTGTAGTTACAGGTGTCAGTTATATTAATATAGTTATGTACATGTACTTATCCATTTGTTCTACTCTCATTAGGAACATTTTCCATTGCATTTTTGTACAAAATATATCTTTAAGTCAACAAAACAGTTACGAATTGTCCATCGTCCATGTTATGAGCTTTAAGCTGGGCTTTTTTCTCTCTTCCAATACTCGATTCAAATCAAACAAGATGACCTGATAAGTCAACAAGAGCCTGGACAATGATTTATGTCAGGTCATGTGACTTCAATACCTAAAATGTCTTTTGATTTGTGAAATATTGCTACAAACCTGCGCAATACTTACGCTTTTTTCCACCTCTTAAATTCATGTGTCTAATTACCCGTTTTAGGTCGTAATTTAAAATTGTGCATCATCCTAATGAATGGAAACCCGCCTAGTGTCTGTGTCGTAACTAGCACGTGCACTTGCTAGATGCACACGCTACAAAACATATTTTTTTTTAACATTAAATGGTGATATGGTGAATTTTTCTGTAATGCGAGATGTTATACAGTGAGAACAGCTTCCTCCATCACCATGTTTGCTGTTGTCAGAAACCTTTGACTCTGAGCTGCCCCCTAGTGGATGTATTGGTCAACATCCACATCAATGTAAAGTCAATTGAAAAGGATGTATTTATTCTCTTGGGTAAAGGGAACAAACGAGCCTTTACATCACTTTCTTACACGTACTACAACATATAAACTTCACACGCAGGTTTTGCCAATAATCTCATAATATAACTAGTTCTTATTAAGTTTACATGATGTAACTGAAGCCCCTGAATATAATTTAAGGCAAAAGTTTATAGAGTAGATTATGACTGAGACGGATTTTGACTGGCTGTTTGAATGTATCTGGTGTAAGGAGGACATCGTGTACATTTAACCTCCACCAAAGTGGGTGTGTAACCACGATGACTCAGAAACTAATGGATGGAATTACAAGAAAGTTTCACCAAATGTGGGTCCTGGGACAACAAAGAACTGATTAAATTTTTGGGTATGATACAGAACTGGATCCATGAGGGATCCTTTACCATTAAGCAATAGGGCAAGGAGGTGGAAAATGAACCACGATGCACCAGGAGATAAAAACCAGGAGCACTCAAAAATAATTGCGGAACAGGCCACAAGGGGGCACAGTCATTCTACATCATCTGTCAATAAAGCCTGGATTGAAAAGTTTAGATACTGCACTACCTTGGTGGAGGTCTGCACTCTCTGAACGCATTTCTAGTTTGGGGGGAACGTTTTACCTCAGGAGCGACAAAGTTAGCCGTGTAGCAGGGAGTCATTAGGAGGCCGTTGTCTGCACGGAGCTGCTTAGCAAAACCAAAGTCACAGATCCGCAGAGACTCCGGATTTCCAGATTCATCAACGTACAGGATGTTACTGGGCTTTAGATCTCGATGTACTACCTGCAGAAAGAATGCAGTCAGCAACACACACACACAACAAGGACATTGAGTGTAAAATCTGAAAATAATGTAAATAATGTGCGTACGTAAATGTGTGTGTGTGTGTGTGTGTGTGTGTGTGTGTGTGTGTGTTTTCTAACCCCCTGAGAGTGCAGATACTCCACAGTCTTGGTGATGGTGTGCAGCACAGCGCTGGCTTCTCTCTCAGAAAAGAACTTCTGTTTGAGGATTCGATCAAGCAGCTCACCGCCTCGCATCAACTCCGTCACCAGGAAAACCAGCTTGCCATTATCGTACACCTGCACACAAGCATGCACACACACACACGCATGTAATCTGACTCAATTTACACACACATCTTTTTTAAAATCACTAACAATCGTGGTTACTGCATTTTTAAATCACTGTTATAGATTTTTAAATATAACACGGCAGTAAGACGTCGCTGATGAAAAATAAACTGCTCATTGATTGTCCAGCAGGTTTTTTATTCATTATTTAAACATTCATTCAGTTTCTAAGCCACTTAATGTTAACTAGGGTCGCGGGGAAGCTGGCGCTCATCCCAGCTGATTCTGGGCGAGGGCAGGGTACACCCTGGACCGCTCGCCAGGTCATCGCAGGGCCAACACACTCACACACACAACCCCCCAGTCACACCAAGGGGTAATTTGGAACAGCCAATTAGAGTACCGTGCATGTTTTTGGACTGTGGGAGGAAACCGGAGTACCCGGAGAAAACCCATGCAAGCACAGGGAGAACATGCAAACTCCACAGGCCTTCTTGCTGTGAGGTGGACGTGCTAACCACTGCGCCACCGTGCCGCCCGTTATTTGAACATTTGTAATTTAATTCTTATTACACGTCTCATTAAATACTCACAACAGGAGGAAGTTCTCAAAAGAGTAACACCTAAAAGCTTAACAGAGCATAACAGACCTCGATGCGCCATCGTAGGGGATCTTGATGAACTTGGAAACACGATTCCTTCAAGTTTCATCTCTTGGATGCACCCTGCCTCCTGCTCCAAACGTGCTCATAAATCATGGAGCTCCATGCTTTTTTTGAATCGTGGAGTTCGCGGACATCGTGCCCCAGTGTAAACTCAGGGTTAGGAAGAACAAAAACTTGTACTAGCAAAAACCTCCATGTGGTTCGAGGAAACTAATCAATGTCAGACTTGGTCCTTGATCATCTTCAATCCACTTCTGAGGGTTTTATTTCTTAAACCAGGTGCCGGACATGATCAGTACGATACGGGGTAATTGTTTTCAATCGATTTCAATCTTTCATGTTCCTGAAGATTTTGTTTATACTTACATCTTTCAGTGTGATGATGTTGGGGTGTTGTCCGTACCGCAACAGGATCTCGATCTCTTCTGAAGGATCTGTGTTGGTTTTATCGATGACCTTCAGCACAAACCATATTTATTACTCATTAACATCAATAACCACCTACTGACATCCAGGAAGCAACCTGATACACCTCTGACACAGCATTGCGTGTGTGTATGTGTTGGGGACAGACCTTGACGGCGTATTCCGTGTTGGTGGCTTTATGGATGCAGCGCTTGCACACAGAGAAAGAGCCCATGCCGATATCCTCCTTTAGCACATAGCCATCACTGAACACTATGCTCTTACCATGTAGCTGCTGCTCACACACACACACACACACACACACACCATTAAACACACAATACGGAATAGCTGTTGAGTGATTCTTCATCATCATCATCATCGTTATTATTATTGATATTACATGGCAGCACGGAGGTGTAGTGTTTCGCATGTCCACCTTACAGCAAGAAGGTTGTAGGTTCAATTCCCAGGCTCAGGTGTACATGTGTGGAGTTTGTATGTTCTCCCCGTGCTTGTGTGGGTTTCCTCCGGGAACTCCGGGTTCCTCACACAGCCCAAAGACATGCACATTAGGCTAACTGGCTGTTCCAAATCGCCCCTATGTGGGGATGTGAGTGTGTGATGCACTGTGATGGTCTGACAAGCTGTTCAGGGTGTACCCCGCCTTCGCCCAGAGACAGCCGAGGCTCCAGCCTCCCAGCAGCCCTAATTAGGATTAAGTGGTTCAGCAATGAGTGAGTGAGATTATTTTTATTATTAACGTTGCATTACACTTTTTGCTCTTTCTCAAACCTCAGTAGAAATATATTGATATAATCCAGCTAAAGGGGGCTTTTTTCTTTACAAACATCTCCATTTACTGGAAACTGACTATAACTTCATGCTCCTGATGATCAGTACGTCTCCTGCTGGCCCACACCTGCTGTTCCAGCCAGCTATGATTATTCTGGAGGTGTCGTTTATTTAATACCACTAATAAAGAATGACTTTTTACGGATGTTTTTCCTTTTTGTTCACTTATTATATTATATTTCCTTAAGTGGTTCAATCATGCAGGTGAAACAATAAATCTAAACCCAGCAGAAGGACAGCAGGATGAGTGGGGTGACAATACATGCGCCGTTTCATCTGCTCTGCACTGGCATCCGGTAACACTTAGATTTAATTTTAAGGTCCTCCATCTTTTCTAGAAAGGCCTGAACAGGCTACTGCTGTGCTACATCGATAACCTCAATAACTATGTAAGTAATTCTGTGGCATTAAGATCACTGTCTGCTGTTGGTTTAATGACGGTTTAACAGAAGATGCAGCCTTTATTAATTCTGACTCAAAGCTATGGAACACTAGATATCAGGGAAGCAAGTTCAGGAAATATATTTAAATTAGAGCTAAAAACATATCTTTTCACTTTCATTTGTAATTAGCTCATGATACACACCAGTAATTCTTTCTTTGCACTTCGCTCTGCATGTATGAATGTATGTATTATTGCAGGTAACTATTATTTTTATTATTATTATAATTTGTATTTCACTTTTTTATTGCATGATACACCAGCGCTTTTCAGACTTTTTCATCTCTATTTTAAATCTATTGATTTTAATTATCTCCCTGCTTTTACGGTCATTCTATCTCTATTTTATGTACAATTTCTTTTCTATGAAGTGTTTTGAGTCGCATTCTTGCTATAAAATAAAATCGTTATTATAATACGGCATGGTGGCGTAGTGGTTAGCACGTCCACCTCACAGCAAAAAGGTCCTGGCTCAGGTGTTTCTGTGGAGTTTGAATGTTCTCCCCGTGCTTGCGTGGGTTTCCTCCAGGTACTCTGGTTTCCTCCGGGTGCTCTGGTTTCCTCCGGCAGTCCAATAACATGCACATTAGGCTAACTGGCTGTTCCAAATTGCCCCTAGGTGTGAATGAGTGTGTGTGTGTGTGAGAATGGTTGTGTATGTGTTGGCCCTGCGATGTTCTGGTGAACTGTACAGGGTGTACCCCACCTTCACCCAGTGTCGGACCCTAATAGGATTAAGTGGTTCGGCAAACGAGTGAGTGAGAGAGTGAGTGATTGAGTGTTATAATAAAGAGTGAGTGCACCTGGACCACAGGGTGGGGCGGGGGCTGAGCTGAATCCTCCGTGCCCTCTTCCTCCAGCAATGCTGTGGCCACGAAACTGAAGCCACGGAAAAGCTGATGAGCTCCGGCACTCGGAGGAACACCGGGCGAGTCTAAGACACATCAGTCGATTGTAGAAATTCAGTAAAGGGTACACACTTAAAAACCCGACAGAGTAAGAAATCTAGCTTTCGTGCTCCCTCGCACACACAACTCGTTTCACAAGGCTTTATTATCAAAGAGGAGATTATAAGAGAGTTTACAGATATTCATTCTGAAGTGGTGAAGCCAGGAAAGGCAGGAAGGAGAAACAGCCATGATGGCAGAAAAAGGTAAATTTACTACGGAAGGAATTATTGTTCAGTTATTCATCACTCTAGAATGGGTTTACTGGGTTTTCTTCACTTATGAGTGAGGTGGAAAGGGATGAGTGCAGAGTCACAAGTGCTTCAGAGTCAGCCAATCAACATGACTATGATCCTGTACTAGGATTTTAAATTTCCACAGTAAAAAAACCCCCAAAAAACAGCGTGTGGCGCGAACACGAGTTCACTGACTTTTCGTGCGGCACAAATTAGTCATGCAGACTATTAAAATTTTCGATTCGGTCTTTGCTGAAATGAATAAAGAAAGCATTTTTATAGAACACGTGGGTACGCAGAGCTTCCTCTGACTTTGTGCGGGATGTTTTGAAAACATTTCGTGTGTTTGTCTGTACGCAGTCCATTAGGACCAAGTGTGCACTTGTGGCAGGCAAACACACAATTTTCTGTGGAACAAAAATCGGCATGTCACAGTACCCTCCGCGTAGCTCACAAGAAAGGTAATAAGCTTTCACAGGCATTAATTAAATGTGCAAAGCCATTTCTTCTCAAAAATCAAGTATGGATTTATAAACTGAAAATAACACAGTTATTTATATATATTATATTTATATAATGTTTTACAGGGTCATTTTGGCGACTGATACAGTATAAAGTAATGAAATAAATGAAAGAAAAATTATATGTGGGTCACATGGTTTTTGCCGTACTGGTGTATGGAGTGGTTTTTAACGGGCCCTAATTTCGGTATCACCGAATAATACAATTAACTTTTCCTACATTGGACTCATTTCATGGTAAGACGTCCTTTATCTCATTTATAATACAGAAGTTAATACTGTAATTCTGACCCGTATTAATAAGCACGGCATGACTGTTGGACTGAAAATGAAATGAAATGAACTCCACATTTCCACCATCATTATTGTTTGCCACGAAATAAACAACAATAACAGTACCATAACAATCATCTGAATAAAAACCAAAGCGGTGTCCGACTCTTGCACAGTGCTGTATACACCCTGTTAATGCTCCATTTCTAGGCTTGACATCTGAACTCTCACCTCTGGGGGTGCGGGAGGTGAACTCCGAGTCAAAGTAGAAGGTGTCGTCAGGTCGAGCCACAGCTGGTTTAAAAGGAGGCTTGATCTCCCGACGGAAGAGTTTCTGAGAAACACGTTATCATGGACATTGCATAACTTGGTGTTTTATAGGTTGAAAAATACCATTTCCTGGTTAAAATAATCCTGAACCTCACAACATTGATGCGTGTGTGTGTATATATATATATAAATAAATAATGCTGACACCCATCTCTGCAGTCCCCACCCTGCTCACTCTTCACATGTTGGTATACTTTAAATCTACAAACAAACTAGAATGTAAATCTGCCTGATGAATTACTGAAGTTAATAAGCATAAAATCAACAATTAATCATAAACTTACATTCCAGTCAATGGTTGCGAAGAAGCAGTGACGTTTGATTTCCTCAGCACCATCTGGCCCAGAGCCTGCAATCCATCAGTTACATGCACAGAATTCAGAAAGGAAGTTAAAACTGTTTATATATATATATAAATATAAATAAATAACCACGGATCCGGAAAAACATTTTTAAAAAATCACATCCAAATCGTTAAAAACAAACAAACAAACAAATAAATAAATAAATATTGTGCCATATGGCCTCACAATATTTTTGGAGTGATCCTGCCAAAACCACCAGATTGGATTTGGACAGAGTTAAAAATAAATAAATAAATAAATAAATAAATAGTTCAGTAAAACCAAGGAAGACAACACCCCAATTCTACCCCACCCCCAATATGTGATGCGTGGTCTTAAGCCAAAGGGGTTCCTTTTGGTTACTGTGGTTAATGTCGGGTTAGGTGGTGCATGGCATTAATTAGTTGCTTTACCAATTCACAAGGATAATAAGACAGAAAGGGTGTGTGTGTGTGTGTGTTACCCAGCCTGTTTGTGGGGTTCCTCTTGAACAGTGCTCTCAGGAGACTCTGAGCTTCTGCGCTGAGAAACTGGGGCATCCCTAACCGTGCCCTACACACAGAAAGGGGGGAGGGAGACATAAGAAAATAAGAAACACACACAGGAAGAAGAAACGCTTTAAAATATGCAGTATTTCTTGTGTGAATAGATTTTTTTTAATTAATAGAAGAGTTTAAAACGATACATGTGCACATGAACCTCTACTTCAAGCCATTGGTCCATCTTTCCAGAACTGTTGTGCCACGAGAGACACATAAATCAGAACATCACTCCAAAGGAAAATGAACCAGTACACCAAGATCCACTCTAATAATTCCTGCTTCATGAATAACTCAAAAGGATCCTGGACCTCCAGTCTGAATACTAAACTGTAGGGGAAATGTGACTCATATTTCAGGGTTTGCCAGCTTACTCTCTCTCTCCCCCTCCCTCTCTCTATCTCTCACACACACACCTCTAGCTTTGTGGGGACATTCATTGACATAATGCCTTCCCCTAGCCTCTTTCCCTACCTTAAAATGCCGAACCCTAGCCCTAACTCTAATTTTAAAAGTGCCCCGTTGTCCAAGTTTGCAGTGTTTTCGTAAATTAGCGTCTAGATTGTTCTCTGGTTGGCCATGTTTCAGAATGCATAAACATAGTGAATGAACGCATAATCGAAGTGTTTATCACGAGACCCTCCCATCTCCCCTTAAAGTTTAGGCAACACAACTAAGCACAGCTAATGCCCCATTATACATTCAGATCGGAGATCATTTGTATTCTGTAGTTATAGAGCGAGGTCTGTTTAAATGACTTTGGAGGTCAGAGTTAAAACTGAATAGGCGGTCAGTCGTATTGGCGCTAGAACAGCTGTCACAGCTGTCACAGAACAGCGCTACCTCTAAACAAAGAGATTCTGAGTTCATCTTTATATTTCTAATGGAACGGAACCAGCAGCTTGCTACTGGGGGCGTATTCTGGACACTGCTGAGACACTTTCCTCACCAGGCAGGTTGTAATATAAATAAAGAAAAGGTTAATCAGTATATATTAAATTAACAGGCTATACCGTATATTACCACAGTAAATAAAACATATTATAATGTTACTCAGTGGAGCATTTTGTTGGTGGTTGCCGTGTAATCCATGCTAAAGGGCAGCCATCGTGTATATTGCTGTTCTGCTTGTAGGTTTGTGGGTCTATGGCAGCCCTGCTTGGTGGGGGGTGGGGTTTAGGGCTGTCTGCAGAAAGGTCGCTTCTAACCTGAACCCTAAAACCAAGTCTTAGCCCTCAAAATGTCATCACGTCTCAACCCTGTTGGTTAAAAAACATTCTATTACTTATTATGCAGCAAA
>JBCNYH010000023.1:47236463-47247683 GCA_039654325.1 Tandanus tandanus
TATTTCCTTAAATTTGCAAATTTTAAAAATATAACTGAATCTCCTGCAGTCCGTGTCAACTAATCCAATAAATATTAAGCAGCAGTCACACACTGACGTCTGACAGAGAGCAAAATCTTCAATCTGTTCGTCTCCATTCACATGCGTTTCTTGTCCGTTTCTCATCCAGCGAATGCGTTTCCAGTCAGACGAAAACTGTTCAATCCGGCGGACGTTACATGTACATGATTACTGACAAGGAACGTTTCGGAAGTGATGAATAACGTTTAGACTAAAGGGCAAAACGGACGACTTCCACTTTTAAATTGAATGGACTCCACCATGTAAAGGCGTCCGCTGGTTGTACGGTTGTTGTGCTCTAGGCGAGTGTTTTGTTCAGAACTCGTGTGTTCCTTGTGCTGTACTTATCAGTTCGCATCCTTCGATATCCAGTGGACCGGACTCATGGCTGGACTACTTCCTTGAATGCAGTTCAGCGGATGAATTCTGACAAGGGACGTATGGAAACTGATGAATAACGGATGTGTAATGAGGGTCCACAGGAAAAAACTGACGACTTCAGGATAAGTACAGTATTACTTCTTATACACGTACAACCCCCCCCCCCCCAGTTTGCATTAGGACTCATGTTGGAGTGATCGGTCACATATGAGAGTCCAGGATTTAGTTTTAAGTAGCTTTTAGAAGCCTAACATCAAAAAATTTGAAAACTTTTTATCCAGCAGTTTATTTTAGAACACTGAATAAATGCATAATCTTTATGCTGCATTAAATGTTTTTAATTATGCAAACAATCTAAATGTAAATATAAATGTCTAAATATTTACACAAGAATGAACAAAACTTGTTTCTGAAATTACATACTACAAGGAATCAGAATTAGAAAAGCATCAACACTTTTATACGACTTGATATCCCAAATATTCAATATTTAATGAGGCACATCAGAACTAAACGGATCCACAAAGAAAGTGAGAGAAGTAACAGAGGACATGCAAGAATTTGAGCTGGGTGTTATTTTCACTGATGGAATTAGTTGTGGGTAATCAATATAAGTGATAAAAACCTACAATAAAAACAGAACATGATGCTGATTTGTTTCCCCTGAAAGCAGGAACATTGTAATTCACCTGCTTCACCTGCTGTAGGTGCGATACCCACGATGAGGTAGCAATAAACCCTTACAACTTTAATTACACATTAAAACTGAAAACGTTCCCAGTCATTCAAGGTGGGGTTGAGGGCAGAGCTGCAGCTGCATATGAACCACAATTGAGAGTGCAATGAGCAAGAGGGCACGGACGAGGGGAAGAATGAACTCAAAAGCAACAGAGAGAAAAAAAACAGCATGAATTAAGAGAAAAGAAAATAGAAAACAGAGAAGGAAGAATGAGGTTGAGGAGGTTCAGTGCTAACTGCAGAGACCAAAACCACACACACACACATGCACTACTTGGAGTCCTTGAAGTAAACAACCTAAAGATTTAAATACAGCTACAACTCTCACTGAACATCACTGCAGTCTGTGTGTGTGTGTGTTTGTGTTTCAGTATAGGAAGATGCATAATCTTGTTTGTATTTGTGTGTGTGTGGTTTTGGTACCTTTAAGTGTGGCCTTTTTGAGAACCTTCATGGCGTAGAGCTGATTATTGTCAGGCGGTGTCACCTTCCGCACCAGAAACACCTATAACACAATAATGGTGTTTACCTCCTCATCATTACGTCGTAAATAAGGCAACTCAGTCTTTCCTCTCTCTACACACACATCGTTATCCACATGCTCATTTTGATCGGTTGCAGTATAACATGATAGGCTCAATAATCTACAGGGTGTAAAGGTAAATCTTTAAAATGTGTCAGGTTTTTAGGGTCACTCACTCACTCACTCACTGATTTGCTGAACCATTTAATCCCATTAGGGTCTGGAGTCTGGAGCCCATCTCAGCCGACACTGGGCGAAGGCGGGGTACACCCTGCACAGCTCATCAGTCCATCACAGTCCAACACACACAAGCATTCACACCTAGGGGCAATTTGGTACAGCCGATTAGCCTAATGTGCATGTCTTTGAAGTGTGGGAGGAAACCGGATTACCCAGAGGAAACCCACACAATCACGGGGAGAACATGCAAAATCCATACAGAAACACCCGAGCCCGCTACTCGAACCCAGGACCTTCTTGCAGTGAGGCGGATGTGCTAACCACTATGCCCCCATATAACAACCCATTCAAAATAATTATTTACAGTAATTCACACAAGTTAAATTATTGGGGGGGGGGGGGGGTTTGTGCAAAAATGTAACATGCTGATTTATTTTTAAGCTGTGATGCGTGTTTTCCTGGCACAGGTTTAATCACAAAGTCTCACCCAGAACACACAGAAGAGTGGAGATAGAGGGAATCAGTTCAGTCATGCATCACTATTCTTTTCATGCGTCGCCACATTGTCCCCAAAATAGTGAAGTATTTCTGTGTAGTTTAAATGCTGAATTTGGTTTTTGAGGGGAAAAAATGTTCTAGGGTGATAATTACACTCAATTCCTTATGTTCCATTCAGTTGTGCAGCACTTGAATAAAGCTTTCAAGGTATGACTCAACCTTCTTTTACACGGTTCAGGGTTTTAAAACTGGAACACAAAAGTGACCGAGTTCAAATCCAGGTAGATGCCGCAGCCATCCGCAGCCACAAGTCGATGGAAGGTAACTGGCCGAGCTCTCATGGGGGCGAGGATTGGCAGAAGTTCACCTCTCTATCATTTACAGCAATCACCGTCCAATCACGGGTGTCTGTGAGCTCACGCATACAGAGGGGTAGAGAGCACTTTCCCTCCAAGCGCTCTCCCTCACAAAACCGCCCTGCCTGGCATATTCTGGTTGGAACTGGTACTGCGGACTTTGAGGAGTGATGCTTAAAAGAACTGCAGGAGAAACACCAGCGATGCAAGCATTGTACGAGCTCCAACTGCCAGCCAGGATCAGCCCCCGACATCCCATGTCCACATGGTAACAGACGGTTCAGAGCAAGGATAGGCCTTTTTAGCCATCTTCGTACACACCCAACCTCTAACAAACATCATTAGGCCACCTATGAATTCGCATGCACAGCAGTTCTTAAAGATGCGGGTGGCAGCATCATGTGTCACGAAGGGGGCGTATGCTTGCTTACACGCCATCCTGGTTGTTGGTGGTCATACGTGATAGGAAGGCAATTCTTGATGGGTGGGATCTGCCTGTGACAAAATTAGGGATGTAAAAGGGGGGGAAATCCCCCAAAGATCGAAAAAATTATAATAGCAAATGAAGATGTTTATAGAAATACAATACTTACAGGTATCAAATCAAATCAACTCAGCATCAAGGTATCGTGATATTGTATTGCATGTTTCATGGTGATTTTTTTTTTTATAATCTTAGCCAGTGCAGTTTGGTTGAACTTGTTGATACTGTTGCCGAAGGTCCGTGATGGAATCTTCTACTGTTGTGGCCCATCCAACTCAAACTCTGGTGTGCTGTACATTTTGAGATGTTTTTCAGTGCATCATGATTGCAAAGCATTACTACATCCGTCCTGTCAGCTCAATCATTCTTGACTTTTCTCTTCTTTTCTCTATCATCATTGAGGCGTTTCCACCCACGGATCTGCCGCTCAGTGGGTGTTATTCTCCTTGTTGTTGTTTCTATTCTCCTTGTTGTTGTTTCTATTCTCCTTGTTGTTGTTTCTATTCTCCTTGTTGTTGTTTTTCACACCATTCTGCATAAACTCTAGAGACTGCTGTGCTTGAAAATCCCAGGCGATCAAATCAGCCCATCTCACACCAACAACCATGCCACAAATCAACTGATGCTTGCTATTAACACTATGTGAAGCTGTTGACGAGGCTCTGCATGATTTTATACGTTATGTTGCTAATATATAATTGGCTGATTGGATATTTGCATGAATGAGGTGGGGTACAGCTGCTCCTAATAGTGCTAGTACTCTTCCTCTACCTTCATGGCTGAAGTGCCCTTGAGCAAGGCACCTAACCCCTAACTGCTCTCCGGGCGCCCCCAATGTGTGTGGCAGCCCACTGCTCCAAGTGTGTGTGCTCACTGTTTACGTGTGTGTGCTCACTTTGGATGGGTTAAATGCAGAGGCAATAATTTCCCTTGCGGGATTAATACAGTATATCAAAATCAAAAATATCAAAAGCAAAACAGCAAAAAAAAAAAAAACGGGCACTAATCACCATCTATTGGTTTAAAGTATCCTGAAGTGTGATTTTGACGTACAGACGATTGGTTATGAAATTCATTCTATGCTGATTGATACCAATGGACTAACTCCTACCTCAAACAAACATCACCAACCCGCAGTCCAGTACAGTTTTACTCCCCATTGACTGAAACAGTCACTGCGGGGGCCCAAAATGCTCGTGGATGATGCTCAAAACTTTTTCCAAAACAAGTGTTTATAAGCCTGCAGAACTCAGGGTTGGACTAAGTGGCCTTTTTTGCCTGTCCAGGCATAATCTCCAGCCAGGGATCCCTGTAGTGTTTTCTTGATGGCAGGGTGAACAGAGCGTTTCGTGAGCCTATAGTTCTCATCCCTACAGACATGAGCAATCCATTTCAGATACTACATGGTGATAGACTCTCTGACAGTCACAGTCTTTGTCATTTTCAAGATATCTTCATTCGAATAGACAAAGTGAAAAGTTTCATCCTTCTCACTGCAAGCCTTCCGGCACCAACCACATTTCACCATATAATGTAGGCACTGTGTTCAGCAGACTTCAAGTTTGGCCACTTGTCTCTCATTCGGTAGCCAAGCTTCAGTGCCATTAACAAGCCTAGATCGAAACGCAAGCTTTCGCAATCTTACTTCTCATGCACGTGGAAACCCTGCAATCGGTTAGCACATTACGTAGCTCATTAAACTTGGCTGTTGAACTCGCCACACGGTGTTTGGTGAAACAAGTGTCCTCCACGTTAGGAACAACCAGACCAAGGTAGCAAAAGTTTCTCACATATGACGAGTTTGCTCCTTTGAAAGGGCTCGGTCGGGGAACACCTGGGTCTTGGTTTTCCTGAAGGATATTGTCAGCCCAAAATGCTTACATATCTCGTGGATGATGCTCAAAACTTTTTCCACCTCAAAAGATGACCCCTTGTCAGGTTTTAAGCATTTTTCTCATTTCTGCAGTGGGTGGAGTTTGAGGTGAGTTCTCAGAGCTGGGTGTGAAATTACACTCTGATATATATATATATTTAATAGTTATTCCACAAGCTCGAATCGGCGAGGCATGATGGCCTCTCCCCCCAGCCACCGGCATCAGGACAAGACGCCTGTTCCTCACAGCAGGTCGATAAATTGTGTTTGATGGGGGGAAAAACAAATACTTAAAAATAAAACTACGTTCTTACCATCAAATACTTTGACTCAAAATTTAGTTGCTTTTCATGGAATAAATCTAGAATGTACAAACAGTCACACAGCAAGTGTCAGCGGTTAGCTCAGCACCGTTGAGATGTGACCACTTCCATTGTTTCCCCTGTTATGACACATCTACTAACGGTATATGCACTGATATCCTAGCAGTAGATTAGCCAATCATAACACACAATTGTTCATATTCCGTGGGTATGGATAGAATAATCACAGATATTCAAAAGTCATAACAAAGGATACAATTAGGAATAAGTATTCAGGTTTCCATGAAGGTTCATTTATAGTAGAGTTTGGGGTTGACGATAGGGAGATTAACATTTTAGATTTAGATCTGTGGCACGTGTGTATTCGTGTGTCTGCTCACCTTTCCAAACGAGCCCTGTCCAAGCACCTTGAGCAGCTCGAATTGTGAGGGGTCCGCCTTCTCCGAGCCCTCCTTGACCACATGTGTGATGTTGATCTCTTTGATGACATCATCTTCCTGCAGCAGAAAGCAGAAAACAGTATGCATCATGCAGGACTCCGTTAAGGTCATTAACATACGTCAAAGCAGAAGTAAAAAAAAGTGTGTGCGTTATAGCCAACTTTTCTCTCAACCACCGTTACATAAATCACCATGTTACCTTCCGTTTCAACCCGAGTTCACTAAAAGGTTTATTACTCAGTATTAGTCATTTTAGAGTGCTAGATTACATAGCTTAAGTAGGTCAAGTACAACAATGGAACGATGATTGAACTCACTTCCCATTTCCACCCATATAAACTAAACAAACTGTTCAACATTTTATAGATCTCGGCATACACCCTCTTAAAATTCAACCTCTCATCGTTTGGGACTCTGTTGGCTATTTCCGGAAATTTTCACTATTTAAATATAGACTCAGATGCACTAAGCCTTTACAAAAATGTGGTGATTTTGTATCCAGCCGAGCCAGGAGGTAATACATTATAATTACACCATCTTTTGGCTTCCTGTGTACAAATTTACATGTTTGGCATTAAAGAAAACATTTTAAGACGAAAAAGGAAACATGGTGTTGGAGGTAACGCAATACTAAGCCAATTTAATAATTTATAAACTACAGTAATCCCAAAAAGCAATATGGCAGCCACTAGGGGAAACCAACGGAAATAGCTGAGGAAGTAGCGGAAACTGCTGAAAAACAGCCGAGGGGTCCGGAACACCCCAGTCCCAGATATAAAAGTAGTTTTGGGTCCAACATAGCGCCTCCCTCATCTGCGGCATATTTCGACAGAAATCGCTGAGGTTTCCAGAATGTGTCTTTCATCCTCAGATGAAATTAGTTTTGAAATTTCTTTCTTTCTTTCTTCTTTTTTTTAGAAGCATAGCATATTTTTTTTTGCTCACAGTAAAATGTTAGTTAATTTGGATATAACTTGACTTTCTGAACAAACTGAGATGGAGTGTGTATGAAATTAGACAGGTGGATGTCGAGTTTCCGGAGGACTCTAGCTTGTTGAGAAAGCTTGTTTCTTGACACACTTTTCTGCCAATGATTTACTTGATTCTGAATTTGTTTTGTCGTCGACCATCAACAACATTTTGCTTTACTGGTTAATCGTGCCGACGAATGATAAAAGAGATGACATGAAGCTCGCCAGGCACTCAATTTAATATATGGTTCTGCTCCAGGAAAACTCAACAGCTCATTTTTCTGCATTTCATAATTCAACCTGACACCGTTATGAACACTTCTGAATATAATCCTACTGAGAGTCCCCATAGCATCATTAAACTGTACATGAAGTACAAGAGGGGGAGGGGGGGATAGACACCCAGCTGTGGTTTATACCCTGTTCATCAGATCTGACAATCAACAATAAGCAGCAAAAAAACAGAGCAGAGGAACCACACCTCACAGAGCAGTTATGGGAAACAAAACCCACCATCAGATTACTGATATTAAAACCACAGCAGGAACTCACAGCTCAAAATACACCCCTCTAAGCAGAAGAAATATCACAGTATCACAGTAATATCAATGTCATAAATACAGTGATGTACGACTGCTCAACGTTTTCTGGTTTCATACAGGTTGAAACATCACTCTTTTTCTACATTTTTTGAAGAGAACCTGGTACACTAAAAAACATTGGTGATGGGACTGCTAACTAAACGGACAGAAAAACTAAAGTAAAAAGTTTTAACACAAAAAGCCTTGAGAATATTGGTCCATATGAACAACATAAATATAAAAAAGCACATTCTAAGCAAAGTTTATGGCCTTGTAGTCATTTTCTATTGCAATGTATTCACATCTCGATGCTCAGTTAGATTAAATTAATGCAAATAGAAAAAGAAATGAATCAGAAGCTTATGTGCTTAACATCATCACTTTCAATGAATCCTGTATTTATGTAACAGTTTATAGTTTGATGACAAATCACGGTACAAATTAGTGTTTATTTGTATTGAGGATCACCAGGCTGCCGGATTGATTCGTTTTACCAAGCTGTAATTGAATTGTAGGCAGCACATGTACAGTAGGCAAAATGCATGTAATGCCAGAGCAGGCAGAAATAATATAGCTGTATTTTCATGAAAAGGCACAAAAACACTTCTTAAAAATGAAAAGATCTGCTGTGTGCTTGACTGTACAAACAAACCAAACAAGAAATCCGAATTTACTTTGTACGGAAAAATCAAAAGCTAAAGAAAAGAGACGCAGTTGAATGTAGTTTTATATTTAGGCCTGACCACAGCCTCAATAATGTTCATAAATTTATTTAACTATTTATTATTATAAATTATTTAAATTTATTTACATGCACAGATTTTTTAAGGCCTTTATATGTTTTAATTTCAATAAAAGAAACAAGACAGAAGATTTACCTTAAATAAGAAAATATTTACCTGTTAGTCCTTTATAAATGTTTGGATAGGATTATTGGTCATTTAGAAAACAGAATAAAAGAGTATTAAAAATAAACTGAATAAAAGAGATGAAAAAAGTAGCATTTAAGTTGGTTACGTTGAAAATTCATATTTGTAAAGTTTCATATTGGGGGGAGGTATTAAAAATGTATTAAATAAAAATATATATACTGTATAAAATCAAATCACGCACTAAATAGCATAAATTACTCGACATGCATGCAGTGGTGGCTCGGTGGTAGGGTGCTGGCTTACTGACCCGAAGGTCACTGGTTCAAGCCCCACTATCACTGAGTTGTCACTGCTGCACCCAGTGCAGCTAACCGGGTTATCAAAGGCCAGTCATGTCTCTCACTGTCTGTGGTGAGAGGCATGTAAAAGAACCAGTGTTGTCGTTCGTAAAGAGTAGGCCACTGGGTGCCGTCAGCGTGGTTCTGCCCTGCGACGGCCTGGCCAGCTGTCCAGGGTGTACTCTGCCTGTCTACTCTGAATATACAGTATACAGTCATATATACACACAAGTCCTTGGAGCCAAGTCAAAGCAACAGTACAGTGGCTTAAACCGCAGAGAAGACTGAAAGTAAAGATGACTAGTTACAGCATTAAGAGTGCTACAAGGGGATGCACGCTGTGTGCATTAAAAAAATTATTTATGTATTTATGTATCCCTTTAATCAACACAGACAGAGTGAACAGCAAGAGAAGTCAGGACTCCTGATGCTACATTTAAAAGCATCCAAGTTTGTAATATACACCCAGTGGTATTCAAAGTTTAAGCTCGTAAGCACAATGATGGTATAAATCACTCATTTACTCAATACAGAACCAAAAGAGCAAATGTGTCTGTAAACTAGAATGTGTGTTTGTATGATAAATCGGCTATCTGGACTTTTAGGCCATTTTTACTGAACTCTGGTATATTTCATAAAATTATTACGCAATTTAAAAAACTCTCACAGCATTACAAGTTCATACACACCCAGCCTGTATTTGATATATACTTCTGAGGTAAGACGTTGGGAGGTGTTTTGAAAAGCGCAGGCGTCACTTTTTAAAAGCTTTCAGAAGTTCAACGTTTCAAAGTTCAACTTCTTAGAAAAACCTCAGAGTGATGTCATGCCTTAAAACAAAAAAACCCCAACCAACCAGTTCAAAGCACCCTCAAATATCCAACATGGAGTGCTGGTGAAGAAATGAATTTTGTTGTGTTGTGACTTTCACCTCCAAAGAAAAGGCCAAAAAAAAAAAATGCAAACCTCCCGAGCGCTAGTCAGAAGAAATCTTAAAAATCAGCTTCATTCACACATTTTCTGGGTAAGGCCATTATAGACCTGGAGCCTATCCCAGGAATGCTCGGTAAAATTTATGGCAAGAAAGAAAGGCAAGAATACATCTCTGGCTCTGAGGACATGGGAACGATGTTACACAGACAGCAACCTGAGCTGAGGATCGAACCATGAAACCTGGAGATGTGAGTCACCAACACTACGGAGCACTACACCATGTTGCACACAAAGATCTTTATTATTTATAATCCTTTATCTTATCTAAAAGGCAATTCTTCTTTTTATACAAAAATATGAAACAGGCTTGACACCCAAAAAAAGTAATCTGTAGAAACATGATGTAAGAGTTACTGTCAGTGTTTCAATTAAAAACAAAACCTAGTTCTATGCACTTTTAATGCACTGTAATATTTAACACACACATTAACTTACAATCCCAGCAAATAATATTAATTAGCAAAAAGAAGTAAAAGAAGATGATGAACATGAAGAAAAAGAGAAACGTGCAGGAAGAGGTCTGATAAGATCACCAAAACAAGAAACACTGCTAAAAGTTAGTGCAACCTATATTTGAGCAGTTTTCTTTAAATCTGAATAAAACAACAGTTATAAATAAAAACAAATTTTAAATTTCAAAATTATATTTAGAAATTTGTGTATTTTGAGGAATGGGACCTGCAGCCAGCCTGAGCTGAAAGCCCAAGACCAAGATGCCTGGGAACCCCTTTTCAACGGGCCTACGCCCAAGGAGGGGAGGTAGGCGTAAGTAAGTAAGTCGTACTTGAAACAACAACAAATAAACAAATCTGATGAGGCACGTCTGGCACACATATCCAGTATTGTGCAGAAGTCTCACACACCTTACTTTTAAACTACAATCTTTGCAGTAGAATTTTATTTTATGACTCGTACACTGGCGCGTCAGGACAAGAACATTTTAGTTTTCCAAACATTCGTTTTTCAGCACAAAAAAAAATGATAGAGAAAAAATGTTTGTTTTATAAGAGATATATTAGAGAAAGCACATTATGTAAGAGACCACTTTTCAAATAAAAACATAATGAAGGCTGCTGGGCTTTGCTGCAAATAAAAAAAGCAAATGTGAGCATCAGAATCTCCAGGAGATCTGTGACTGGTTCTGTATGATGCTCAGTAAAACTTAGTATCTCAGGTACAGTTTTAATGAGCTGTACATTACTCATGAATACTGACTTTGTTCCATTTAGTACTTACTGCAGATTAGAGAATTTATGTAGAAACAATTTATTTTTCTACATGGAAATATTAGGCATCTTTGGTACTACATGCCATG
Source organism: Tandanus tandanus (assembly GCA_039654325.1). Classification (NCBI taxonomy): domain Eukaryota; kingdom Metazoa; phylum Chordata; class Actinopteri; order Siluriformes; family Plotosidae; genus Tandanus; species Tandanus tandanus. The sequence continues at coordinate 47,247,390 of JBCNYH010000023.1, forward strand.
TAAAAAAATATTAACACAGGACATACAATATACACTGTATGCGTGTTTGTATACATATACATACATACATATATATATATACATATATATATACATACATATATATATATATATATATATATATATATATATATAAATTTTTTTTTTCTTTTTTATGGAGCATGAAATCTGTACATATGGTTCATAAACAAAAACAAAAAAGCAAGGCTGTGTTAGTACAGTGGTTACAGTCGGAAAAGCCGAAAAGAACAAAAAAAAGAAAAAAAGAAAAAAAAAACAAAGACACAAAACAAC
>JBCNYH010000023.1:47280153-47291392 GCA_039654325.1 Tandanus tandanus
ACACACACACACACACACACACACACACACACACACACACACACACACACACACACACACACACACACACAGAGATTAATTCAAATCATCTCTACTGACTGTTATAAAGTGACATGTTAACTCTCATTAATACTGAACAGCATTTTAGACACACACACACACACACACACACACACACAATTTTACAGATACATGATTTGAGCATAGCACAAGCATTGCATTTATTTGTTGAAGTGGTTACGGTTGAATAATCGCTGACTCTCAGTGTCTTCAGTGAGGTGTAAGGGAAGTCGTAGTAGTAGTTTAGACTGCCAACATGTCAGTAGGCTGAGAGTGTCGCGGTGAGCTACGAGAGCAGCAGTATGCCTGAGAGACTCATGCTGCAGGCATTAAAAATGAAAGGATGGACTATAAGTGTCAAGAGCAGCAGTATATTCTGGGACTCTCATGCTGTGGACCGTAACCGTAGGCAGTATGGAGCATCAGACTGGCAGCTCTGGCTGTGAGGGGGGCAGCACAGACCCTGAGAACTGTATTGTGGATGGACAGAGTGGCAAGAAAGACTGTATTAGTGACCATGACAACGGATGCAAGATCCGAAAGGGTCAGAGCAGCAGCATGACCTGCGAGAGATGCTGTACTGCCACAAAGGCGACAATATGGACCCTAAGTGCAGCAAGACTGCAAAAGACATTCAGCGAGTGCAATTATGGAGCAATACAGATTGTACAGCGCTTACCATCAGAGTCGCGCCATTTACACACAACTACATCTTTCTAAACATGGATAAATTCCCTTCCATCACTTCACACAGTAAGAAGGAAGAAGAGTTTAAGTTTTTATTGTGGGTGCTTTCAGAAAGTGCGGAACAACAATGCACTTAGTAATAACCCTGAGCGCTATTAAGGATTGTTTTTGTTATTGCACAAGGCAGCCCATTAAAGTCTTAGACCTCAAATATCCAGTCTGTCTGCCCGCCCTGAAAATCTATATAGCTTAATTCCTGGTGCAAAGTGAGCTTTATCAATGTATTCAAAGATTGACCAAAAATAAATAAATAAATAAATAAATCAAGATTTATTGTGCAGCATGATGGCGTAGTGATTAGCACAACGTGATCGTGGGTTCCAATATTGGGTTCCGCAAGGGCGTTTCTGGGTAGAGCTTGCATGTTCTCGCTATGTTTGCGTGGGTTTTTCCCCCCCACAGTCCAAGGACATGCTCATTATTTTATTTATATATCCTTATCACATACGACCACCACCAACCAGGGAGGGACGCAAGTGATATCCGCCCCTTTGTACAAATGAGCTCACAGACACCCATGATTGCCTGACATTTGCTGCGAGTGACATGGAGGTGAGCGAATGCCATCCGTCCCTCCTGTAAAAGCTCCCATGGACTCCCGCTCGTGGATGGTCATGGATGGCTGCGGCATCAACCCGGATTCAAACCTGCGATCTCCAGGATGATAGTCGCCCAGCTTGTCGATACACCTCTTGGAAGCCCTCTCATTATGTAAACCGACTGTACGAATGTGAGTGTGAATGTGTGTTCAAGGTGCTTTCATCCAGAGACGGATAAATAGGTTTGGAGAATGAATGAAGACTAATTGCCCCATCTGTCAATTTCATCTTATTTATGATGTCCATCATATGAATTGTCTCGAACCCTTTTCTTTATGATTTCTTACACATGATCTAGGGTCAGGACTACTACACAAAAATACTAAAAACCCACACGGATCATTTTGTGCATTGAAACACACTGACAACTTGGATACATCAATGGAAAAATAGACAAGAAAAATAGCTTTGACGTACGCGTGCTTAGTTCAGCAGCATGTTCTGCCTCATCCTTCTCATTGTATTGAAATGGAAAGTATGTGCCTGGTCTCCTCCCAGTGACGAGTACAAGAAGTGCTCTTGCTCTCTCTCACACAAACACACTCTCACTATCCCCCACTTTCCATTTCTCTCTCTCTCTTTCAGACATACTCACACACTGCCCTTATCAGATAAACAGCCCTAGAAACATTATACCCCCAAATATACCCCCTCCTCCAACCACGGCACCTTTCCAACCATGAGTAGATTAGCAAGCACTTGCAGAATGCGTGCTGTAGTGAAGCTACTAGCCACGAGGCATAAACTCACAGAAATATACACACACCGCACTGCCTGACTGACCACGAACTCGTCATGGCAACACGCTGCCGCAGATGGCACACTGTCAGGGAGAGGGTTGGTCAATTTCGGTTAGCTTGCAGTTCTGAGACGTGTAACAGGAACACACACTCAAATCATGGACTCTACAGGACTACAGTCCAAACACACCCTCGACAAATTTTCCCTGGATGAGGAGCAAAATGAAAGGCAATATCCCACTGCTGTAACATCTAGTTTACGATGTTCACGCTGGGCTGTCTGGAGCCGAACGACATTTCTGTTCTCATCAATCTATTCTGCAGTTAGAATCACGGGCTTGGATTTAACCTGGATTGGACTTGTGCTTGCTGCATAGTAAAGCCAGGGTTATACCTTCCACATCTCTGGGTACATGAGCTGTGGAGGGAAAATATTGGAATAATAGGATGGTATTCAGACATCGTCTTCACACGGTCTCATGTCACCCTCTGATGACCAAATTACACCACTATACTACAAGGATACCAAAGAAATCCACCAGCTGCTACCGAGACATTATAAACAATTGGCGGCCATTTTGCTGACCTCGAACTTCACCTACAATGACGTTTTCATAAACTCCTTTCAGTCTTTGGTCCCAAGTTGCTACCCTGAAAATCTGACGGTGATATGTCAAGCGGTTCTGGAGATAGAACCACAAAATGGACACATAAATAAATAATACAAAAGCTAAACTGACGTCGAAACAACACCAGCTGCGCTACTGTAACTGGTAATTACTCGTCCCTGGTGTCTGCAGTTGTGAGCATGCTTGTCTGCAAGAAAGTACACCCAGGCGCCAAGAGAGCAGTACAGAACACTAAATGTTGCACCACTGTGACAAGTAATGTCTCTGTGTCAGACCTGTGTCATTGTACTTGCACTTAATCTCAACAAATGGACATGGGACCCATCCTGTTACTTGGACTTGACAAGCTTCAGTTCTGCTGCAGTCCCTGCTTACACACAGCAGTAATACACTCTTCTTTAACCATTACACTGTTAGGAGCATACCTAACACTCTCTTTCTCTCTCTCTATCTGTTGAGGTACACATGCTACTTCTGAGATACCAGTGTCCCCAATCCTTCTGCTTTCTAAATTTTGTGATCCGTCTTGATGTGCTACTGCTGGCCGGAGTTCTCATTTAGAAGACCCTCCCTGCTGCTGATGATCCGTATGGACCTACATATACACTCCGAAACTGTGACGACGACTTTTCACTGCTGGTGATATAAACTACAATTACCATTACAGTTACAAGATAACCAGCTAGACTTCATGTTAAACTTTAATGAAGTTTGTTACATGGTTTGTATTTTTATCTGGTTTCATCCTCGAGTCGTCGTGAGAACGACGTGAGAACATTTCTTCCTCGTGTCGTCTGACGGAGTTTTCCCTTGCCTCCATCGCCACAGGTTTGCTCTTTAGGGATGTATAGGGTTTCTAGAGAAATGTTTAAAGTCATAAGTCTAAATTCTTTACCAAAATTATTAACTACGTAAAACTGCTTTGCGACAATGTCAATTAAAAAACACACCATATAAATAAAACTGAATTAAAGTGGGGTAAAGCATGCTGTCAATGGGCCCTGAACAGTTAAAACATGTTCTCTGGAATGACTAATCACGCTTCACTATCTGGCAATCGGATGGATGAATGTGGGTTTGGCGGACGCCAGGAGAACGCTGCCTACTGGTATGCATCTTGCCAATGTTTGTGTTTGATGGTGGGATGATATAGTAACGCTCTGAGGATGTTTTTCAGGTTTGGGTCTTTTAATTCCAGTTGAGGGTAATAATTGTTGCAGCACACATTTTTTTACTTTTTAAACAATTTTATGCTTCCAACTTTGTGGCAAAAGATCAGGGAAGACCTTTGTGCACAAAGCCAGGTCCATAAGGACATAGTTGGAAGAGTTTATCTGGTGTGGAGGAACTCCGGTGGCCTGCACAGATCCCTGACCTCAACCCCACTGAACACCTTTGGAATGAATTTAAACATTAAATGTAAGTTTGTCCAAAACCAGTGCCTGACCTCACACAAAGCATTTCCTGCAGACCAATACAGTGTAAAATCTTCTGAGCAGTGGGAGCTGTAACAGCTACAATTCCACATTAATGCCCACGATTTGGGAATGGGACCCTCAGCAAGTCCATTTGGAAACGACACTCAGGTGTCCGCATACTTTGTCAAATAGCATTTGTTATCACAGACATGTAAACAGACTACCTACAATATATACTGTATATTAGAGACATATCAGAAGAAAACAGATCCATCATTCAAGATTAGCTATGCCGCGAACACCAGGAGCAAAAGAGTTGTCTGATTTTCAGGGAGAGCATATTGAGGGTCAGTCTGAGGGTGGACCTAGTCAGTGTCAGATTACCTTGGGATTCCTCTCAACACAGTCAACAGAGTGATTGTACAATTCAGCAGCAGAGGCAAGGAATCAACGCCATCCTGCTCAGGTCGACCTGGCTCTCTGACAGGTGTCTTCAGACTGTCAGGCTGATTGCCGAAAATAATCCCTGCTGTAAAGCAACTGATGTTTCGGAGAAACTCCAAGTGAGTCGGTCTACCGCTGTGAGGAATCTCCATCAACTAGGCTATGATGGTAATGAATATCTATGTATAAATCTTTCAAAAAAATGTGGTGTCTATTTATTTTGAAATATCACTGTACTTTTTTTAATGTCATTAAACATTAACATTTAAACTTTTTTTAAATTGATGTTCATGGTTCATCATAGGGCACCGTCAACATACACCCGGAAAAAAGCGCTATCCATCCTCATCCACATCCATGAGCTCACACCCACCTTTGATTAGCTACTGCTGCTGTGATTGACAGGAGATCGTATGCCATCCCTCCCATCTTGGAAATAAGGCCAATTTCACTTTCTACACTCACGGCTACAAATGATTGTGAAATCATCGGGATTTCAACTTACAATCTATTAATGATGGCATGAACATAAACGCAAACAATTCAATTTATGCAAATGTTCTGATTTTTATAAGCCAAAAAAACAAGGCAACCGGGCTAGTGTGAACAACTGAAGGCACAAATCAATTTGAGTTACTGCTCTTACATTTATGGCATGTGGCAAACATCCTTACCCAGAGCGACATTATCACATTTTTCAACTAAGCAGTCGAGGGATAAGGGCCTTGCTTAAGGGCCCTGCTCAAGGGCCCAAAAGTGGCAGCTTGGTGGATCTGGGTCTTGAACTGCTGACCTTATTATCACTAAACCAGAAGATTAACCATTGAGCCAGCATTGTCTAGTTACTGACTGGTAGAACCCCCTTGGTAGAACCTATTTAGTAACAACCCATACAATAATTAATTATTTTGGACACCATAAAAAACTACAACGATAAATCACAGGTTTAAACTAATGCACATTTCTAATCTGTTATCGTTTCTATAGCAACAACTCATTCCCAGGGAAGTGAACGGTACGCACTCCATTTACTATTTACTCAACTGACCATCTAATTTGCTTTTCGTAGATGGTCCTCAGCATTGACTGTAACTAGAAATAGATAAAATCTATGACGTGTTATCCGTTAATTAATTTTTTATGACATTTTTGCTGTGCCTTTGAACCTGAACATGCTATTACTAAAAAAGATAAACAGTGTATAGGTGACAGTAAGTCTGCTTTGTGCCGGCTCATACCACATTTCATCTTTGAATAATTTCCTACGGCAGCACATCTCCAAGAGTTTTATTCAAGCACTAAGTTTTGTATATGTATAAATAATAATAATAATAATAATAATAATAATAATAATAATAATAATAAAAACAACAACAAAAAAACCCTTTACACTCCAGAAAGAAATTACCATAATGTCCATTACAGTATAATTTCCAAAGAACTGATTAAAGATGCTTCGGTGGAAATGAGAAAAAAAATCTGCCATCATCTCGAAGTTAATAGCCACAGTGGAGTCAATTAATGCAGCAACATGACGGGGGGAAAACAGCGGAAGTGTGTGTTCACATGTAAAATGGACACAGCTGTAAAGGCAGGGATTGTGTGTGTGCCAAGCTTTCAGGCACTTGTATGAACTGTGTGCACAGTTGCCCTCCTACTCCATTTCTCTCACTAGACGCTTACTCATTCTTACAAACGCTCAAACAAACGTGCGTTACTACGAGCAATCAGAGATTGGAGTGTGAGATTGAGCGGACCTGAGCTGCTGTGATGCTACACAGCACAAACACCACCTGCCCGAGCCCATTCACACACACACACACACACACGCAAATCTGTCATCATTTAGACATCCTGTCATTCAGCTGATCCATGCGCTTTTTGTCGTCCACCGTAACAGGCTGACACGAAGCTCCGCCAGGAAGGAGGAAGCTCAGAGTGACGCCGCATCACAGCCAGATGGACACTGAGACATTAAACCGTCATATCTGGATAAATGATTCAAATATCAAACAGTTTACTCAGTTTCAAACACTGCTGAGTAGTCTGACAGCATTTCTGTGAATATAGGCCACAAAAAAAATTCATATAAATATAAAATCAAATAAATAAAATCATACTAGCTTGCAAAAGTTGGATTCGCACATTCAGCAAATCAGCTCAAAATCCATGTGGGAGGAGAGAACGTTCATGAGGCTTTATTAAAAGGTTCTCTGGGGGAACTAATCATGTGATCACAGAATTTTCTTTTACAGTTTCTGAGTACCTGTTTGAATATTTTGATCATTTGCATCTACAGCGTTTGGCGACTTACAATGATTATTTTTATACAACTGAGCAATTGAGGGTTAAGGGCCTTGCTCAAGGGCACAACAGGGGTGATAGTGGGGATTGAACCGCTGACCTTCGGATCAGTAATCCATCGCCTTTACCACTAAGCCACCACTGCCATTTCATCGTTTGATCATCACTTATGCTTATATGACAATCAAGTCACCAGAAAAAAGTAGTAGCAGATATCAGGCCTTGCCATAATGTTTCAGGGCACCAAATTCACTTTGGCATTCAGTCATTCATTTGCAAAACTGATTTATCCGGCTAGGGTCGCGGGGAGTACGGAGCCTCTCTCAGCCAACTCTGGGTGAAGGTGGGTTCCATCGCAGGGCCAACACAAACACACAACAATTTACACTCCCACTCACACCTAGGGGCAATTTGGAACAGCTAATTAGCCTAATGTGCACGTCTTTCGACTGTGGGAGGAAACCAGAGTACCTGGAGGAAACCCACACAAGCACGGGAAGAACATGCAAACTTCGCATAGAAACGCACCAGCTGAGCCTCAAAACCACCGAGAGTCAGACTTGCTAAGCACTACACTGTGGCATTTCGACGTGACTTCATAATAATAATAATAATAATAATAATAATTATTATTATTATTATTATAATAAAAGATGTACTGGACAAGGCAGCAGTAAAACAATTTAGTCATTTTTGGACAGATCTTGGGGTAGTATTGAGTAGTGCAAGTGATTTTAGTCTTTCAGCTCGATGGCTACTGATTTTCCCAGAGGGCCTTTGAGTAGGTGGCAACTTCCAACATTTTTCAGTGTTAGTGTAAAATAAATAAATCTATCAACTGGGTAAAACCAAGAGACAAAAGGCCATGAGAACAGTTATAAAACCCACAGAGAACCCTGTACAGTCCTGACTGAGTGATAATTACATAATATCAATACTGTAACAGATTATTCTTAGATTACAGTTATTTGAATTTTAAAAGGATTTACGTATTATTTTCGATCAAACTGATTTGTATCAACTGATTAGATGTAAAATAAATAAATAAATAATTACTGAATCTACAATTACAAAATGTAACTTAGAAAAACTAGTTTTTACCCCATTTTCTCCCTAATTTAGTTGTATCCAATTCCCACCCATCAAGTATTGACTTCCCTATCACACAACCACCACCAACCAGGGAGGGGATAACTTCTCAAGTTATCATGTTCATATAAATGGCACACATGAGGCTGCAGAGACCTTGACCTTTGACCTCTAAAATCAAGTCAGTTTATCTTTGAGTCGAGGGGGGCATTTGTGCGAAGCTTGAAGAAAATCCCTTGAAGCGTTCTTGAGATATTGTGTTCACAAGAATAGAACGGACGGACGGACGAACAACCTGAAAACATAACGCTTCTGGTCCTGACTCTCGCCGCCGTGGAAATATAATGAGTCGTGTCCCTGAATGATGGTGTATTTTTATCAATCAGTAAACTCCGTTTCACTGGCAGTTTGTTTGGAAACGCACATTAAGAAAAAAAATCGTAGATAACACCAAGAAAAGTATGGTGTGTATGGTGTATAACATTTTTGTCGCCAAACCCAAACACTACTCTCATTCTCATTATGCACAAAAACAAACACCCTATGACTCACAATATGATCAAATCTACTCAAGACTCAAATTATTTGAAGCCAGTTCCAGTAAGTGAAATGCATCCTATATTTGTATTCATTCCCTTTAAATATGTACCCATGAAGTTTCAATGGGTAAAATGCATTCCAACAGCCTTAATGGAAATTACAATAACACATTATACCATAAGCTCCAGTACAGAAACTAAACAGAGATCCATCAACATGCATTAGGAATTAATTTAGCTGTCAGAACTGAAACCAAATCAAAGTCATGAATTACCTGAAGATTACCCTTCCTGACAGTATTATTTCCTTTGAACCACAGTCCCATCTAAATGCAGATTTTTTTCCCCATCTTTTGTAGCTAAGAAACTGAACCAGACATTCAGTTCAGCCCTTTCATCCTTCAACCCATTAAAATTCAGAAAGAGAAGCTAATTTTGTTGCCATGCTGGTTATTCAATACCATGACAACAGGACAGCAAAATGGCACACGCTTAACTCAGAGACAGAGCTAGTGAAAATATCAGAGGGCTATTAATGATAAATGCTGTTAATGTAAGGGCTCTGAAAGATTTTGGCTGACTGGAAATGTCAAATTGAATGATCTGACTCAGTAATTACATGTGTAATGCACCATAATGAATATTACTGTGCTGACAAAGTGTCCAAAGCCACAAACTACCTCCCACATATAGAGGCTTGCAGAAGCATTGTACACCCTTTACATTTTATACAGCCCTTCATCCGCAGGCACCGGAGGAAACCGGACAGGACTGACGGCACGATAAACGCATCACAATCATAGAAAAACCTGTTCTAGTGTGGAAATGTCTGAGACCTTCCAACACCAAGAATAGTTCTAATGCTATACGAGGGAAGTTCTACACTAGCGAGTCCTCAACCCGGCATCAAAACTTGAAAATTGCTGTTTATAATACATACGGTCACATGGTTTAGCATGGGAGAGCTTGAAAAATGTTGCGCTCTATCTCTTGAGCAGGCTGAAATATTGGATTATAAATGTAAACATGTAAAGCTGATAAAGACACATGCAGATGTAGCCAAGTTCTGAACCAGGGGGTGAATACTTATACAGCCAAAACAGCATTATATTTAATTAACCTTTCTGGCACAATTATGATTAAATATTCTAAATCCGTTTCTGTTCAAGGTTGTAACAAAATGTGGGGGGAAAATGGTTTATTTATTTATTTACATTATTTATTTATTTAATTATTATTATTATTATTTTTACCCAGAATGCATTGTGTTGCATCTGAGGCACCTTCAGTCTTAATAAATCCTTTCTTTGCCCCTATTTTAATTTCAGTACGCAGAGACCGCTCCTCCTATGCCTAAATATGATATAAATCAATAAAAAAAACCCACCTCATTATAATTTCATATCTGGTAATAAAGTTTTTGGCAATTATAGTGAGATGAAAATTTAATAACAAGCACAAGCCGGCTACACAATTACTGAACCTCATTTGTTCATAATAAACATCTCAAAAGAAACTAGAAACAGGAAATGGAGTGAAAAAAAATTGCCCTCTGGGTGAATAATAATCATTGTGAGAGCTGTAAAGGTTTTGGCGAATACGAGACGGCATAATTTCCATTCATTCAGTCGACTGTGAGAATCATGGAGCGCTGGAAGAATAAACTTATTTTGAAATTAAGCAGGGATGGAAATGAACACTAGTCCGCTGGGCCGTGGCGAGTCAAAAATCTGTAGGGCGAGTGAAATTAGCTAGCAAGTCATCCTGCTGGCGACCCGACAAATCCATCAGGCAAAAAAGATAGTGTTCCTGACCAGTAAATATGAAGGAGGACTAGTAGTTTCGTAACTTCACTAGTCCTGTTGGCCAGTAGCTTAGTTTTGCTAAATTCCACCCCTGATTAAGCCTTTACTGGTTAAAACCATAACCAGAAAATACATCTCCACAAGACCTCTGAAGACCATTTCTTCAAGTCATCTACATATGACACTTCTTGTTCTAGCACATCTCATGGATCCTCGAGGTCACCTAGAAGTCTGTCATGTTCCTTGAATCATTCCTGAACAATTTTGGAAGGATGTGTTTCAGCTTTCCTGCTGAAAGAGGCCACTGCCAGTAGGGTATACTGGTGGGGTGCAGCAATGTTTAGGAAGGTAGAATGGACCAAGAGAACATCTACATTAATCCTACAACCCAAGGTTGGCCAGCAGAACATTGCCAAGAGCCCTACACTACTTGCCCTGGCTTGCCTCCTTCCCATAGTGCACCCTGGTGCCTCCTCTTCCCCAGAAAAGCAGCTGAAACGCACCAGCCCGTCTTGTAGTTTCGTAGACCAGGTCACCTTTTTCCACTCCTTCATGGTCCAGTTGTAATGCTCACTTGCCCATTGAAGATGTTTTAATTGGTGGACATTGGACAGGATGGGTACTTTGACCAGTCTACAACCATAATGCCGCATATACAGCAGGCTGCAATGTACTCAGTGCTCTGACACCCTTTTATCATTGACAACTGACTTTTTCAGAACCTTTTTTTTTTAAATTAATTAAATATATATATATATATATATATATATATTTTTTTTTTTAAAACATGTCCTTTCCAGCATCATAGCAAGCAGAATGGCAGTCTGGTTGCAGTGTTGTGCCGAACAAATTTGCTTTTCCAAGG
>JBCNYH010000023.1:47374096-47384096 GCA_039654325.1 Tandanus tandanus
ACGTCCGCCTCACAGCAAGAAGGCCTGGGTTCGATTCCCAGCTTGGGTGTTTCTGTGTGGAGTTTGCATGTTCTCCCTGTGGGTTGCTTGCGTGGGTTTCTCCGGTACTCCGGTTTCCTCCCACAGTCCAAAAACATGCACAGTAGGCTGATTGGCTGTTCTAAATCGCCCCTAGGTGTGAGTGTGAATGTTTGTGTGCGTGTTGGCCCTGCGATGGCCTGGTGAGCTGTCCAGGGTGTACCCTGCCCTCGCCCAGAGTCGGCTAAAATGGGTGCCAGCCTCCCTGTGACCCTAATTGGGATTAAGCGGCTTAGAAAATGAATGAATGACCTTTCTTGCATAAAAAACAAACAAATCAACCAATGGTGATAAAAACATAACCTTCTTGAGGGAGGTGAATATAATAAATTTTTTTTAAGTTGCTAGAATAAATGTACTGATCTCTGAAGAAGTGAATTATGTAAAGAATAAAAGGGAAAATATGTTTTAAAAAAATTTCCAATATTGAATGCTGAGTTAGGACACCTTCAGCGTACCATTCACGTCTGATTTGTCTGATTTTCTGAAACAAAAGGTGGATCAACTGCCTGATCAACGCCATAAAGAAATACAAGAAGCACCAAGAAAATCCACCAGACAATGAGACCGGTGAGTGGAATCAGATTTTTTTTTTTTTACTAGAAGTAGCTTTTGGCTTTATCTTTATTTCAAATCAACAGAAAAACCAAGAACATCACATACATGATTGCACTGAGCATTTGTGTTAACAGATATGATGGGCTTTAGTAAGATTGTGGTGTGTGTGTGTGTGTGTGTGTGTGTGTGTGTGTGTGTGTGTGTGTGTGGTTTGACAGAGTGCGATAGTGAGACAGAGTCGGAGGATGAAGGATCACACTCACCACATGTTCGAAAGAAAAAAGCCACGACGGTGAGTAGAGACATGTAACCTACATATATGTGTTAGAAAGAAAGAAAGAAAGAAAGAAAGTTTCTTTTCAGATATGCAAATGTATATAATGTGTGAAGAAGGCCTGGGATCGATTCCTGGGCTCGAGCGTTTCTGTGTGGAGTTAGCATGTCCTCCCCGTGCTTGCGTGGGTTTCCTCCGGGTCCTCTGGTTTCCTCCCACAGTCCAAAAAGCATGCCCAGTAGGCTAATTGGCTGTTTCATATTGCTCCTAAGTGTGAGTGTGAATGGTTTTGTGTGTGTGTGTTGGCCCTGCAATGGCCTGGCGAGCTGTCCAGGGTGTGCCCCACCCTCACCTAGAGTCAGCTGACATGGGCGCCAACCTCCCCGCGACCCTAATTAGGATTAAGCGGTTTAGAAAATGAATGAATGAATATAATGTGTGGAATATGAAATGCACGCAGTTTTAATAATGTTTAATATGTTCTGTGATAGAAGCCCCAGTCCAACACGCTTCCTCGAGCTCTGGGCAAGAAAAACAAACCACTAGGGGGAAGTCCAGCAACCATTTCACCAGCAGGAGGCAGTAAAGCTACAGGTACCCTATCACACTTTCAGGTGGAAGGTTCAAAACCGTTCTGTATCCAGTATGCGGTGTGTGTTGAATTTTTTTTAATCATTTTGTTTATTTCTGTATAAATTAACCAGAATCTAGTAAAAGAACTGAACTGATACTTTGGAGGAGAGCTATTATATATAATTATACACTACATGGGAACAGTGTGATCTGATTGGTTCACTATCTCGGGATTATAAATTATTATTCCTAGTGGATAATGCATGAAACAAAACGTCGAACACTCACAGATTGTCATGAGTACGCGAGTAGGCGGCGTGATCAATATCACGCTTTAAAATAGAAAAATCAACCATAAAAAAATGATTTTAGTTTGTTTTCCCCTGTATTTCCTTGTAGCATATACAAGTTTGAATTAGTGTGCAAACACACCTTCACAGACAAACTTTCTTTTTTACGTTTGTGTAATATTTAGACTAAGCTTTAGTGAATGAGTGCTGAAAACATTTTGTCACCTATTCATTTGACTTGAAACGCACAGCTCACCTAACCAGTCTCTGTCACGGATAAAATACAAAACAGTACTCCATACTCATCTTGTTTTAGTTCGTTTTTCTTGTGTTTTCTTGTAGTATATAGTAGACACAATACAGCCAGTTCCGTGTTGGCAGTATTGTGGGAAGGAGTTTGACACTGGGGGGCCAATTGGAGGGTACACAGTGTATTAGGGTTACTATAGAGCCAGTCCCTGCAGCGAATTATATATATCTTTAATACCGCATTGTTATGATGCTAGACAGTTATTGTCGATGTTACTGAATTGAACTGAATAATCCCCTCGACTTTCCATCTCAGAGACTGTTCTGCAAACTTTGGAGCATAATTGTAAAATTACACATAGTAACAATATACCTGATAATGATGTTCAAAAATGTTTATGTTAATAGACTCCGTTATGTCCGTTATGTCTCTCAGTACATGTTGTTTCTCAATTCAGGAATGGTGGATGAGATGGGGGAGATGTTTAACAAGCTCAAGGAGGGAGGAGTGTCTCTGATTGGCCAGGATCAGCCCGTCACTCGCGACCAGCTCCGCAGGTCATTTATCCGACGAAACAAAAATCCGGTCATCAATGAAAAAGTCCACACACTCCGCACTCTTCAGAGCACACTCAAGGTGAGTCACACACGGGCTACTTCAGCAGAAGACCCCGTCAGGTACCACTCCCATCGCTAAGGAACAGGAATCTGAGGCCATCATGGGTGCAGACCCACCCAGACTGGACAGCTGAATAGACGAAGTGATCTTCAGCTGTCCAGTTTGGGTCCATGATGGTCTTAGACTCCTGTTCTGGGTTGACCCTAATGTGGTCTTCTGCTGCTGTAGCTCCTCCAGCGCAAATGTCAATGTTTTGTGCATATGAAGATGCTTTTCTGTTCACATCGATTGTAAGGGGTGACTATATGAGTTAATGTATCCTCTCTGGCAGCTTGAACCAACTGGCCATTTTTCCTCTGACCTCTTTTACATAGTTCCACCCACAGAACGAATCCTCACTTAATGTTTTTTGTTTTTCTCACCACTCTGTGCAAATGTGAGTGTGTGAAAATCCCAGGAGATTATCATTCCTGAAACACTCATATCAGACCATCTGTCACCAACCGCCACAGTAAAAGTCACAGAGATAACACTTTTCCGCATTCTAATATTTGATATAAATATTAACTAAAGCTCTTGATTAGTTCATTGTGATGCTGCCACATGATTGGCTGGTAAATGAGCAAGTGTATAATACAGGTGTTCCTATTAAAGTGGTCAGTAAGCGGATATGTGCCATATATACATATAACATGTCTTCAGTTATCATAATATAGTAATTTTGCTACAATAATTGTGTCCACCCCCAGGCGAAGGAAGCAGAGCTACAGCTTATCACTAAGCTTTTGGATGATTCCAGTCTGACGCCAGAGAAATTCCGCCAGTGGAAGCAGAACAACGAGGACCTCCACTTGGAAATCGAGAAAACCGCTACAGAGAAAAAACTTAACCAAACAACTCCAGAAGAGAAACCTGTCACCGCCGATGGCAACGGAGCATGTCGACTCAGCCTGAGTGACGGAGAACAGCTCGTGGACGCCGAGTTACTTAGTGATGGAGACTCCACCGCCGACCTTGGGTGTGAACGCTTAGCAGGGTGTAGTGAACTAGCAGACAGCAAATCCCTTGAAAATTTCTTCTACATCTGAGCTGATGAGAACCGACCCTGTCCCTGCCCACTTTAGAATTCTGACTAGTCAGAACCCTTTTTGCAATGGGTTGAGACTTGAGCTGCTCTGGGGAGTGAAAATGCCCCTTTCCAAACTTTTCTTACAAGAAAGGATTAATGTCAGTGTTGCTAAGCAACCTTAATTTTTTTTAAGCTAACTGCTGAGCTAGCTAGTAGCAGTGACTGGCTGTTGTTATACTCACAATAAAAAAGAAAAGGAATTCCAGAGATCCATAAATAATCACGTAATTATTAGCGGAGTGAGCGAGTGGAGCATCACTGACAAGGAAAAAGCATTTAACCATCGAGTTGCTTTTGGAACGTCACGAAAAACCTAAAGCGTACATCTGTCCGTCTCGCCGTCCTTTCGGCATAGAGGTCACATGGGAACCTTGTGTTATTCTTTGAAAATTTTATATCTCGAAAAAGGAAAATTTTTCTGGGAGAGAGTAATAAAGTGAACAAGGGACGTATAATAGTCGGGTCACATGATGTGACGTCATCGGTAATGATGTGAAATAAATAAGTTATATTCTTGTGTTATTGAAATGTTCTCAAACCTTTCATTCTTTCATTCATTTTCTAAGCCGCTTAATCCTAATTATGGTCGCGGGGAGGCTGGCGCCCATCTCAGCCGACTCTGGGCGAAGGCACGGTGGTGTTAAAGCCGGGGTTGGTAATCTGGAAAGCTAGCAAAATTATCTTAGAATAGAAGCTAAAAAGGTGCACCTATCCATGTCTGGTGAAACCTTCCCCTGTTCCTTCCTCAAAGACCCTTCCAAAAGCCACCCCCCCTCACCACATGCAAGGTTCTCCCTGAATGCAGGTTCCTGCACGAGCAGGGAGATGGGAGCATTTGATTGGCTGTTTCCCAGTGGACTGTGATACAGCGATTGGCCGGCATTTTCACAGAACTACAGGGGCCACAAACGATGGATTTTTCCAGACCCATTTCAAAGGTATTGTTTGCTTTTGGTGTTTAAAGACTATTTCAAGCAGTATAACAGTTTGTGTAATGTTACCAACCCCGGCTGAAGACTTAAAGTAAAGACCTGGACACAGACACTGAACCCGGAAGGAGAGGGCTGAAATCCCCGATGCCGATGTGGACATGAGTTCTTAACTTATTTGTTAACCATCATTATCAGAACTCTTTTCTGAAACAGGAAGTGATTTTTCACTGTAAATTATCTGTGAAAATTTTTTATATTATATAAAACTAGAACAAAGTGGCCTGTGGACATAATGGACACTGAGAAGGCCTTTTATTTTTAAGTTTTTATATTATATCTGTTTTTACGTTTCATGTTTGTACGGCATGTCGTTCATATGTGCAATGATGTTGAAAAATGGGAAAGAATTAATGTAAATGAGCTTATAATTCATTACAGTGAACAAAAGCATGAGTTTTAGAGTACTGAGTAACGTTGTGAACACTGTAAGTTGTATATGTGAAAGTGTTTATTATGGTTTTGACGTTTTATTGTAAATAAAATGTCTATAGTTTACAAAAGCTAAAAATCTTAATGATTAATGGGATGTGGTGATGAAGATGATGAAGATGAAGATGATTTGAGATGAAACGCTTAGCTTATCTGTGTGTATCAAATTAACGATATGATACAGCACACACCGATCAACCATAACATTAAAACCGCCTGCTTAATATTGTGCAGATCCTACTTGTGGCGCCAAAACGGTTCTAAACCATCAAGCATAGACTCCACAAGACCTCTGAGGGTGTGCTGTGGTATCCGGCACCAAGCAGTTCATAGTACATCCTTGAACTCTTGTAATTTGAAGGTGGGCCTCCATGATTTGGACTCATTTGTCCAGAACATCCAACAGATGGTTTCGCAGTATGGTATGGTACATTATCCTGCTGAAAGATTCGTCGTTGCTATAAAGAGTTATACTTGGTCAATATTAACAATATTAAGATAGATAGCATGTGTGAAAATAAGACCCATATTCATTTTAGGACCTAATGTTTCACAGCAAAACAATTCTCAGAACATCACACAGTTTCCGGTGGCTTGCGTTCTTTGCATAGTCCATCCTGTCCCTTCTCTTTCATGAAATCGATGCACATGGACGCAGCGGTTCATATGAAAATGTCATCCATCAGACCAGTCTACCGTCTTCCATTGCTCCATGGTCCAGTTTTGATGCTCACATACTGTACCTATAGTAGGCACTTTCAGTGGTGGTCAGGGGTCAAGCATAAGCACTCTTACTGCTCTGCAGCGGTGCAGCCCCATTATGCAGCAATCTGCAATGCACTGTGGGTTTTTTGATACTTTTCTATCATAGCCAGCCTTATATTTTTTAGATATTTCTATGGGATCAAACCACATAGGCTGGCCTTCACTCCCAGTGCACCCAATGAAGTGAGCCAAATGTTTCCCCACATCATAATGCTACCACCTCCATGCTTCACAGTGGGGAGGGTTTTCTTGGGGGATGAGCAGTGTTGGTTTGCTAACAAACATAGCCCTTTGTCTCAAGTTTGGATAAACCGTGCCAGCTTTAAACATGTTTGAACAAATTTGTTTTTATTATAATAATAATAATAATAATAATAATAATAGTAGTAATATTTCAGAACATCCATCTTTTGCTCAGAGGCAGCTTTCCTAATCAGGTATTCCACCCATTCGTATAATATTTAGGCTAACACGTCTCTGCATTTCTCTGAATTGGAATTATTGGTTACTTACTAAGTCCTCACAAGTTTTTTTTTTTTTTAAATATAGCCTTGTAAACAGTATCAGTTATATCAGAATGCTTAAATAAACCCCAAACATACATTTATTTATTTATTTACCAACATTACAAAATATATTTACCCATTCAACATAATGAGGTACAAAAGTTTCACATTTTAACAGGAGAGAAATACTGTATGCACAGGACTGATGTGAGACACCTCGTAGCACATAAAGCCTACACGTACAAGTCCTACAGCTGTGGGCTTAAGGCATAATTTTACTTGGCTTTTTATGAATTAACTCTAATCGCTTTCTGTCAGTGCTTGTGATGGTTTATATTCAATTACAAATCAAACATTTTCCCAGTGTAAAAAGTGAAATACTGCCGCTCTTACATATTATAAAATGTTCCAACATAGACACAAACAGTCTAATGAGCTTTCAGATTCATTTCAGCTCATAAACGATTATTACATGGATCATTTGAATGCTTTAATCTGATTGGTCATCATTCTGTGGTCTGTTATTTCCTTATAATACAAGTATATCAGATCATTGTGATGATGATGATGATCAGAGTGAATCATTAGCAGAGGCCATAAAATCATTTTTAAATCAATAAAATTATTTTTGAATCAAAATTTTGTGGTAAATTATAGATTTTTTTAAGTAAGTAGCCATGTAATAAGTGTGGTAATGTACAGCAAGTCGGTTATTATCACAAAATTAACCCCTTCAGAGTGATTCAAGATCAATTACTGGCTAGCTGTATATTATCCTTTATATAATACCTTTGTTTTGTATTATTATTATTATTATTATTATTATTATTATTATTATTATTGTAGCAATATTATTATTAATAATAATAATAATAAAAAATTAGAAGTAAATTATATTAATTCTTAGTAAAATTAGAAGTGAATAGAGACATTTATAAATAAATACAACACCAAGCAACAGATCATCTACTGACAGCAAAATTTCCTTAGCTGTTTTTGCTTCAGGCGTGAGCAGCATAGCAGTGAGCATTGATGGCACAAAACAAAGCATTCCATTAACTCATGAATAGACACCAGAGGGGCTGCAATGTTCACATCTCACATCTATCAATAGTATTTTTGCCTTTATAGTCACATACAATCACATGGTTAGAGCTGATTCCAGATCAGGGTTGGTACATATATATATATTATTAAGGTTTGGTCACATATTATTATGTTCTGGCCGTGAGGTACCAAAGGGAGGGTCATGAATTGTGTAAGAAATTGTGCAACAAATCTAGTCCATGACTGGGAATGTCATAGTTAATACAGCCTCCAGTTAATTATTTTGGTGGGAATGGAAGAAAAGTCAGCTCACTCTGTGGGATAGTGTCCATGTTACATCACCGACAACTCAAATTTATTTATTTATTTTTTTGAATAATGTAAACTGTAATATTATCATTAATCCTTTTTTGTTTGGTTTTTTAGCTTTGTGTGGCCACATACAGTAGTGTGCAGTGAAGATTTTTTATTAAGGGCTCCTAATAAAAAGAAGTAAAAAATTACTTCTCTATCATTTTTTGGTGAAAATGTTTTGAAAAATGCTATTGTAGCAATGAGAGAGAAAAAAAAAAGAATTCCAACAAGTATATTGAGGTAAAAGTATGGCTAATAAACAAAAACACTGAAAATACCAAATTGAAAGGTGTCACAAATTGTATTTATTTATTTATTTATTTTTTGAATATTGCATAGCATGAATGAAATTCAAACCATATGGAATGGTTTAGTGAGTGAAGAAATTAAAAAACAGTAGTGTGCAGTGATGATTATGCACTTAACAAAATGAAGATAAATCAAAAACCAAGTACTTTTCAAGTATTTATTTTATGTAATATTGGATCATATTGATGAGAAAAAGCTAAAAATAAAAACCAACAATATATAGTAATAACAAAAATAACTTGAGTATAATAATTGAGAAAAATAATAATTGAGAAAAATAGTCAATATTTATTGTGGCCACCCTTTACTTTGATTACAGCATTTAACCTTTCAGACATAGTGTTCACATATTTTTTGATTTCTTCACTTGCTAATCTATTTTCTGAAAAATTGGTATTTTTTGTTTATTAGCCATACTTTTACCTAAATATACTTGTCGGAATAATTTTTTTGGTTCTCATTGCCTACAATAGCATTGTGAATAGTAAATGGTATAGATGATGGATGGATGGATGAATGGATGGATGGATGGATGAATGGATGTTGTTTTCTTTGTTGTCAGGAAGTCATGACAACCTTGATATCAATCGTTATTGCATTATCTGGTTGCGTTGCCGGTAATGTTTTATCTGTAATCACTATGATCAATAGGCTGCAATGAAAAATGGGAGCCTTCTTATAAGCTCAGCATAATTAATTAGATCCAGTACATTATGTCTGGTGTGGAACCTGCCTTGCGCTATCATTTTTATCCATTATTTATATGACTAGGAATACGAGTAGTTCCTAATTAATGTGGATTTTTTTTCCCCCACACAGAAACGCCTGGGACTCAAACCCAGGACCTTCTTGCTGTAAGTCAGATGTGTTGATCACTACACCACGGTGCTGTCCCATTTTGTCAAACATCATCATTTAAATTTTGATTAGGCGAAAGTCCCAAAAAATACTTTTGAAATGTCGGTTCATGAGGCAACAGGAGTCCAAAGGTGCCTATTTGTGAGACAGGTACCATGGGAGTCCACACAGCAGCCTGCATTTGGTTGTCTTGGTTTGATCCTAATTAGTATGCACATTGTATTGATCAGGGTCATGGTGCGCACACTGAGCACACAAGTTGCAAGTCCATTGTATACACATTCACACTCTCATTGGTGCCTTGGGGTATTTTAGCATAATCGATCATCCTACCAGCATGTGTTTGAGATGTGGGAGGAATTAAACCCATGTGATGTCAGAGGGAACATGCCAAACTATACACAGAGAATAATTTGAATTCAGCTTCAAACCAGAGACCCTGGAGCTCTGAGACAGCAGTATGACCTACTGTGTAACAGGTGGTGGTGCCAGAACAGAGTATATCAGTTGGTGATCCAAGCAGCTACATAAGTGTCGATGAGTATAATCCTGATTGTCTTTTAATTCCTTTTTTTCATGAACAAGCTTTGTTTAACAGCTGACATCATAAGCTTTCATCACAATTTCCCTCTGTAACTGTTTGGTGCGAATCGGGCATCTTGGTCGTCCAACCCCAAACAACAGTGCCAACCCTCCAAGCACCTGCACCCACGCACCAACCCACCCAAAATACAGCGACCCAGCTGGACGCAGGGTTAGACTGGGCAACTTGTCCAAGTCAAGCCCTTGAAAGTCAGACATGTTTGATACAAGCTCCACCCCCAGTTTGGGCAAGTGATGAGTATAGATACTCAGCGCTGCGAGGCTGAGCACACCTGCAAATGCAACGAGTAATCCTCCAGCTCCTGCTACATTTCTAAGTGGTGTGTCCGTCCAACATCGGGCACCGACGCTGGCAAGCACAATCCCT
>JBCNYH010000023.1:47386596-47389178 GCA_039654325.1 Tandanus tandanus
GCTGTTTCTAAACTAATTGTTTTTGCATTTCTCCTCTTCTAATGCAGCACCCCTTTCAGTGCATGTAGTCAATTATCCTGTGGAGGCTATTTTTTGATGTTTACAAAAGAGGGAGTCATGCTGAATTTGTAGAATAGAACGTAGAAGCAAGGGCTTGAATGGGGTGTGATTGAGTGCCCTCTGCAGGCGGAGAAGTCAGGCAGAACGAGTAGGTAATATGTTGATGAGGTTGATGAGTTTCACCTGTGTTTTTACAGCCACCTAGGCCAGAGAGAGAGAGAGAGAGAGAGAGAGAGCAAGCGAGCAGTCTTGTGTCTGTATGTAAACTGTGTGGTTTGTTTAATTAAGAAAAGTGTCAGAGTGAGGTATAAAAGGCATCTGAAAAGTGCCCAGTTTAAGTTAAAAGCGAATAAACAGATTGAACTGTCTGTCTCTGAGTTTGGCCACAAAGACTAATTCTAAAATAATGTGGGAAAAGTTCCTTTGTCAGTGTATGGCTGTTTGGTGTAACCTGCCTTCCCCAAGTGCAGTGTGTCTTCGATCCAAATGTTTTGACACCAAATTATGTGTGATATTGGAGCATTTCACAGCATGACACATAAAATCAAGAATATTTTTCTTTCAGTGATGTTAGGAGCGTAACTGATGTTTGCTTGTGCTTGTGTTGCTTAGTTTGACTTTCTTTAGGAGGAAAAACAGTTTGCTACATTTGTTAACTTAATTACCAAATTAATTTGATGATTTTCTCCTTATAATTGTTGCTGTTGTGATTATTCAATTATTCCTTTATTCATTCATTCATTCAATTTATTTATTGCTTGCTTTCTTCAGTGACTTGACTCACCTTTTATTATAAGCTATTATTTGAATATTATTTGTAGTGGTTAGCACGTCCCCTTCACAGCAAAATGAAGATATCAGCTCTCTAAACTGGTAGCATAGAGTTAAAATCAAAAGAGAGTACAATTGTGTAGTTTTTTAGTTTATTCTGTTTGCTCTGACATGGAGTTAATAATTTGACTTCCAAAACAGGGAACAGTGATCTATGTCAGTATGTGTAGGATTGGCATCTGGCAGTGTGCACACTACTGTAGTGTATATGCATATTTCTCTGGCTCTATACAACTGTATACTTTATAACAGCCTGACACTAGCACTAACGGTGATGGTAACTGTTGAATATTGCTTTACAAGCATTTTTTTTAGAAGGATAAGAAAAGAGTACCATGGTGGTCAAGTTCTTTTAAAAAACTGCTGAATAAATAGCTATTCCACAAAGTATATGACCAGAAAATTTAGAGATACAACACCAACCAATACACCTGAGGTATCATTTGTTTTAATCAGAAACAAAGCTCACTAGTTGGTTAAAATGCCTCATTTCAACTGCTTTTATCTTGTACACCATACATCACAGAGGTGAGTTCTTTGGGTCCTTTGTAAGCTACTAAAGGATTCTTTTAACACTTATAACATTGTGGATGTCTGAGGTCCATAGCTATCAGGCTAACAGACAATTTATAAGCCCAGAGAATTCTGATTTTGGTAATGACACAATCCTTTTATGATACAATATGATCATGTGATCAGTATGCTCTCTTCTATATTTTAAGTCTGAGTGGGAGCCCCAAGCCCCAGGGAAGAACAAATACCATGGAACCTTAAGAATAATTTGGGACCCAGTTTTCACCAGTGTTTTCACTTAACATAGGCATATGAGAATTGCTTACTAAAAGCTGTAACGCAAAGTAGCTCGCTAGTTATGTCAGCGCTCTGGGACATTGCCAGTGGTACAACCTCTTCTTTTGCTATTTTTGTTTCAAAACTTATTTAAGTTTTAAATTATACATTTGTGGGGGCAGTGGTGGCCTGGTGGTGGCCTGGTGGTAGGGTGCTGGATTATTGATCCCAAGGTCGGGGGTTCAAGCCCCACTATCAACAGGATGTCACTGCTGTCCCCCCAGTGCAGTTAACTGGGTTATCAAAGTCCGGCCATGTCTCTCACTGTCTATGGTGAGAGGCATGTAAAAGAACCATTGATTTTCATCAAGAGTAGGCTGAATTGCCGTCAGCGTGTTTCTGGCGAGCTGTCCAGGGTGTACTCTGCCCTCGCCCAGAGTCGGCTGAGATGGGCGCCAGCCTCCCTGCAACCCTAATTAGGATTAAGTGGTTCAGAAAATGAATGAATGAATTATTCATTTGTGCCAAATTATATGTATATCATGGATTCGCATTTGGTTTACTAAGATCTGAAAAGTGCAAAGTCTCCTGCATAATGCTCATGTAAACAACAATAACCCAATTAAAACTTTCAACATTTCATAAATTTCTTTATATTTGTCCAAAGTAAGGGCAGTGGTGGCCTGGTGGTAGGGTGCTGGATTACTGATCCGAAGGTCCGGGGTTCAAGCCCCACTATCGGCGGGTTGTCACTTCTGTCCCCCCAGTGCAGCAAACTGGGTTATCAAATGCCGGCCATGTCTCTCACTGTCTGTGGTGAGAGGCATTTTCGTCAAGAGTAGGCTGCATAGCCGTCAGCGTGTTTCTGCCCTGCGATGGCCTGGCGAGCTGTCCAGGGTGTA
>JBCNYH010000023.1:47460270-47470533 GCA_039654325.1 Tandanus tandanus
AAGGCAAAAAGTTGATGGGTGGGAATTGGAAACGACTAAATTAGGGAGAAAAATGGGGAAAAATCCAAAAAAAAAAAGTCAGCTTAATTCACATTTACTAAATAGAGCAGCACACGTGAAATGTTAGGTTCCTTCATCACGCAGCATGGATAGATGGATAGGGCAGCAATTGGGTCCACTGTGGTTACTGGTTTTACTTTGGGTACAGTGCTGTGTTCTATCGTCTGTGAATGTGACCAAATTAGAAAAAAATACTCTAATTTGAAGGATTTGTGACTTGGCGAGGGTTTGACCTTTCAAGGTCGTTGAAGATCAAAGGTCACTGTCTCAATTAAAGTCCATATTTGGTTTCCTACTGTACAAGTGTTCCATAGTAATAGCACTTTGCCTATCAGCACTCGTTTCAAAGTTATAACCCCTTAAAATCCTGTGACCTTGATTTTCACCTTTCAGGGTCACTCAAGGTCAAAGGTCTCATTTGAAAGTTTCCTGCATCCATAGTAATGACATGTCTATCGGCACTCGTTTTATAGTTATAAGTGCTCTTTCTCCAAAACTTTGTGACCTTACTCTGACCTTCACCTTTGACCTAGACATTCCAAAATCTAATCTTTGGGACCCGGGTGGGGTTTTGTGAATATCCGGTGAATATTTGGTGAAAATCCGTACACCTGATCGGGTTTTTGTTTACAGACGGATTCACAAACGCCTGTGATTACAATACCCACACCAAACGTTGTTTATTTATTTATTTATTTTTGTTTCTATAGCAACCAATAATTTACAGGAACACAGGGTGTTACTCCATCTTCTGTAACAAGAAGTGTTCTAGTATTCGTGGCCGACTCCTCTTTAACCCACTGTTCAGAGTTAGATGTAGTCATTGTCCTGGTTCAGCAACTATTGATGTTAGGCCTTGTGTTCAGGTGTCTGTCGTAGAAAATATGAACTCGATGCTGCTGAGTCCTTCTGTTAAATTTAGAGAGCTCCTACCCCTCTTGTGTTCAGGACAGGACTTAGAATTTGACTTTGTTGTTTTTTGATTCTCAGGAACATGAAAAACAGTAGTGCTTATCTTATTCCTTATTGATTTCTATGGAATGTTTTTAAGAGTTCCTGATTCTTGAGTCAGTGCAAGTTGGTCTTATTGTAGGTCAGGGATGTCCAATCTTATCTGCAAAGGGCCGGTGTGGGTGCAGGTTTTCACTTCAGCCAAGCAGTAGCCACTCCCTCACTGATTGAAAAAAAAAAAAGACTAGATTGCACATTAGTGTTTCAATTTTGAAGTCAAATGGCAGCCATCTTGGTGAGACCACCTTGCTTTAAGATCTCAACATGGAGCCGTTGAAAGCCGACACAGCTCAAAACCCTGAAATTTTTACTGCTACTGCTGATGGTCATTAATCATACATACATTAATTTCACATAGGTTTATCAATAATTTCACTTTTTAAAAAAACAAAAAAGCTCTGCATAGCTGCAATCTAAAAAAAGGGTTTATAATGAAATGTACTCCTTGAATGTAATTATTTCCATTTTACCCATCTTTTTTGTATGTTATTTGAGTATAACTTTCAACAGTAAAGTGATCTCACCAAGATGGTACCAGTCTGGCTTCAGGTTTTGCCACATGCAAACTGTAGGCTACACGATCCAATCGTTTTCTGAGATCAGTGGTTCACACAGGTGGAAGGTGTGGCTCCAGCTTGGTTGACGTGAAAACCTGCACCCACACTGGCCCTTTGTGGATAAGATTGGACATGCCTTTTGAAGATTATTATTCTTATTATTGTTATTATTTTAATAATAATAATGATACACTGATAGTTCTGCTTTATTTTGAAATATATTAATAAGCTGTATCCATTTACTTGTTTTTAACCCAGGTATTCCAACTATCCATGATAAAGGCTGGCCTGTTCAACCGGATTATAACGGCTCTTTCTCCTACGGCACCCTGGTGAACAACGACGGCATGGCACCTGCGACTCTACCGGTGGTGAATCAGGATGGGCTTAAAAAAGACTAATTATACCTCCGATGCCAGAAACAGGAATTACGTTTTATTTAAAAATAAAAGCCGCATGTCACCTTATTGCTCACTTCAGGCATTTAGTTCTGCAGACTACTGAATGACTACTGAATGGGGGGAGATGGATTGAGATTGAGACTTTGCTGAAAATTGAAGCTTTTAATGAAATTTGCAGAACTCTGGAGCATCAAACTGTCAAGATTTCAGCTGCCAGTGTCAGGGTGAGTTAAAGCTAAAGTGCAGATCCTGAAAGACACAAGTCTTCATTCCGTTCTGCTGTTAATTATAAGTTAAGCTGTGCTGGGGTTCGGTGTTTGTATGCCTTTC
The DNA here is from genome assembly GCA_039654325.1 of Tandanus tandanus. Taxonomy (NCBI): domain Eukaryota; kingdom Metazoa; phylum Chordata; class Actinopteri; order Siluriformes; family Plotosidae; genus Tandanus; species Tandanus tandanus. The sequence continues at coordinate 47,462,630 of JBCNYH010000023.1, forward strand.
CACTGTAACATACTACACAGACACTTTACGTACATTACAGGCGTGACAATCGGAGCCAAAGATCCTTAATTCGTAATAACTGACTTTTTACGTGATTGTCATGTGATTTTATAATATCATTAACTTGTATTTCATTTAATGCTAAGGAAAGCATTCAATAATTAGACTTAGTATATACTACATGGGAACTTCTCAATCTTATTATTATTATTCTTTTTTTATCCGGGGATAAAAAGAAATTACTGATTGTGGCGAAGTATCATAATAGACATTATTCTGTCTGTACTCTCTGGATATGAGCAATCGCCTGTTCTGACTGGCTACTCTACTACTAGGATATCTCCTCATATTCCATTAGCAGCAACGTCACTACAAAACACATTGCGACTCATGCTAAGCTAATTTTTTAGCGCGAGGTAGCCGGCTTTTCCGGTCATTCCAGACTTATTCCATGAAAAGCAACTAAATTTGGAATGAAAGTATTTGGTGGTAAGGAACTTTTTAAAATTGTTTTCTAGAATTAGACAGGTTCTTTCCACCCAAACATGATTTTATCGATCTGTTGCACACAATAGACTCTGTGCTAGGCTAATCAGCTCTTCCCATTAAGTATGTGATGGTAAGAACCGTGTGTTATTGCACTTTCAAGAATTTGATTAAAATGATAAGAATTCTTTATTTCTCACATTCCAGTGAGTGTGGATAGAATAAAACCGCTATTCCATGCAGTCTCGTTGGGTATGACTGGCTGTCAGTCATCAGGCGCTTCATGCCTCACCAGCTGTATTAGTTCATCAACTTGATTTTGAGCAATAGCTTCATTATCCACCTTGCAAACTCAGGAGAAAGTTTAAATCAATAAAAAGTAAATAAATATACCCGTTGATATCTTGTTTTAGTTTTCTTATGTTCCTGTGTAGTATATACTAAAATAATTTCCAATATTGCCATTCATGATATAATGATACTGCACGAAGTACCGGTTTGACTCGGTGCTTGTGTTACTGCCTGTATGGGGTTTCGCATGTTCTTCTTGTGCTCATGTGGGTTTCCTCCAGGTTCTCCGGTTTCTTCTCACTCCCTAAAAACATGCCAGTAGATCCGTTGACGGCTGTAAACTAGTGCTTGGAGTGATTTTGTGAGCATGGTGCCTGGAGATGGACTGGGGTCCCATCCAGGGTGGGGGGTTTTTTCTGTGAAAGAAATTATTTCTGCTTCCAGTCCATGTCCAAGCACCAGGCTTCTTTTCCCTGAAGGGAATTTTGCACAGTGAGATGGGGGTCGGTTGAGAAGAAGAAGGAAATTTATTAAGCTTTAAAAATTGCATACTGCTCCTTTAAGAGAAATAATCCAATGCTGCTGTATTCAGGGGATTTCAGTGGATCTGTTGCCACCACGCCTTCATTGCTTCTCTGAAATCTATGCATCCATTTCTGTACTGCCTACAGTGTCAGTGTACTCCCGTCAGTATAATCTTATTTAGTCATGCATCTAGAATAATATACCTGATTCTAGCTCAGCGGCCTGTAGTGTTTTGTTTTATTTTATTTTTTTAATGATTCGTTTTGTTGAATTTGCACAAAGTTGATTTTTGGTGTGTGTTTGGATCAGTATATTGGTTATGAGTAGACTCCAACAAGTATAATGATTTGAATAGAAGGGAATCTGCACAGGTGTTTTGTTTTTTGTTTTTTTGTTTTTTTCACATCCATTTATTTATTTTTTTTTATTATTCTTTTTTTTTTTTTTTATGTGAGTTTAGGGGAATGCACTTTCTCTCTGCTCCAGCCTCCAGGGAATAGTTCATGGGCCCCAAACTATATTTCAGTATGTCATAGCAGTAAACAAACTCAAAGAATTTTCTTTTTTTTAATTTATATGGGTTTCATGAAGAGTCATGTCAGACTTGCTAGTAATAAACTAGAAAGTAGTGATGGTGGATATCCCGTCTGCCGAGCTCGTTTTAGGTACTGTAGTTAACTATGTTGCTTACGTGAATGTTCTTGTGGTATCATTTCTGTCTTTCTTTCTTGTTAGGTTAATTGTCAATCATTTAAAATGACCGTTTTTATAAAACTAGCTAATTAGCTTTAGCTAGTAACAAAGCCTTGCTAATCTAATACATTAGGTAGCTAGCTAGATAACGGTGCCATTAAATAAGGTATTAAATATAGGAAGATAACTCGTTTTACACCAAGGGATTGTTGTTGGAGTGGCTACAAAACTAGCTAGCTAGCTATCAAGCTTGGTGAGCCAATATTACTGATTAAGTATTAAGTAAAATAGGGTATTTAGAAATGTCCAGAAATATGGAAGAAATTCTAAAGCATAAAATTTGTGAATGAATTTCAGCTATTTTTTACAAATTACTGAAACGTTTTATTTTTATTTATTTATTTTTTTTAAACCTTAAGCAATTTCATTTGACCTCTGGTTATTTTTGTATTCATTATGAATTCCAGAAGAATTTTGTCTTCCTCCCGCTGACAGAAGCCTTCACAAATGTCTTGAAAGTATAATGAAAGTATAGGTGTGTTATGAATATCCTATGAAACTCATTACCGTTGACCTTACACTGAAATTTGATCATGAAAATCTCAGATCGGATGTTTTTCTGAGGTTCCTCATCGACCTACATGCTTTAAAAGCGGTATCGTCGTTGGTCTTAGTGCCTCTGGTGTGAACTTGTGGAGAAATTCTACTGCTAATCATTTATTTCTAAGTCATAGTCATCACTTTATTTCTGAAGGTAAACTTGTAGCTCTCTCTTGTGAAGGGAATTTAACTTATTGATTATTTCTTAAAGTTTCTGTAGAAGGAGTAGAAAGAGTTGCGCTGTCTTCATTCGCAATTCCAAAGAAACCATCATAGTCTGGACCAAAGGGAAAATGTATAAGTGTGTAGAAGATTTTTTTTTTCTGGGTAAAAACAAACTGACTTGGTTCTTAGTTATCCTCAGAACTTAAATCAATACATTTAACCAAACACTATGGGAATGTTGTTAAAGTAATAAAACTATAAATGGTACTGTATGATTTCTGCAGTGTGACTGTAAATCTCTGTTGGTCATTAAACTCGTGTTCCATGTTAAGTGTGTGTGTGTGTGTCAGCAAAATTGCAACGCTTTCTAAATTACAAAGACTGTAGATATTAGTAATAAATGTTTACAGGTGAGATTGTATAGATATTGAGATAATGATTAAATACACAATCATGACTATATAAATGATGCGTTAATTGGCTCCACACACACACACACACACACACACACACCCCCCACACACACACACCCTTCGAAGGATTAAACAATTCAGCAAATGACTGAGTGAGTGAGCGATTGTCATTTTATAAATTACAGAAAGTGAAGACTAAAGCACTCCGTGCCAGGCTGTTATATAACAATTATTCACCAAAGGTGAGGGGGCTTTCGCTAAACAGTCCCAAAGATGGATCATCATGTGGATTATTCAGTTCATTCCCCCAAGGCGAATAATTGTTTTAGTATATACTGCACGGCAACATAAAAAAAAAAAAACTGAATCAAGATTTTCATATTGTGTTTACTTGCTCAGTGGTTAAGGCTCTGAGTTATTGATCCAAAGGTCAGGGTTCAAACCCCAGTCCCACCGATCAGCAGTGCTCTTAATCATCAGCTCAGATGTGTAAATTAGATTAAAAAGCTAAGTCACTCTGGATAAGGCCAAATGTTATATATGTGTGTATACAAGTGACCGTGACAAACTGTGAGTGTCCATGTTTTGATTCAAGCATTTCCAGATAGTGGACCAATCAGATTGCAGAATTCCTGTGCAGTATATACTAATAAAACATATCACCTATTTATTAAAAAAAATAAAATAAAATAAAAAAGCCTTTCCTGAGAAGCTATCAGCCGTTCAAAAGAAAAAATGCTGGTAGATGGAAATAATTTCAAAATGACTGCAAATGATGCAACATGGTAGACAAACATTTGTTGATCAATTTATTCAACTAATCAGGAAGCTGGAAAAATAACTCGCTGGATCAGCTCAGGTTTGGAAGCTAAATTTTTAATTGCCTTACTGTGGTGTCAGTTTTCCTCAAAAAAATTGTTAACAATGTTGTAGTAGTAGAGTTCATTTAAAAACTGTATCAATGCCTGTGTTTCACTGTTAACAGTGGGTGTGGGGCTTTTTCTGGGGGTTTTTTAATAAAAAAAAAGACAGTTTATTTTAGAAAAGTTTGAATCGGGGGAGAGGAACAATGGTGTAGTGTTGTAGTGGTTAGCACTTCCGCCTCACAGCAAGAATTCGCCTTGCCTCTGCATTTGAGTCTCGGGCTCGGTGAGGGTGTTTCCTCTAAGTTCCCTCCAAAAGGCCAAAAACATGCACAATAGGTAATTGGATGCTCTTGATTGCCCCTAGGTATGAATGTGAGAGGTTGTGTGTGTTGCCCTAAGATGGTCTGATGAGCTATTCAGAATGTCCCCCTGCCATCGCTCTGAGTCGGCTGGGCTGGGCTCCAGTCTCTCCAAGACCCCAATAAAGGATCAGTGGACTGCCACACATTGTGGGCGCCCGGAGAGCAGTTGGGGGTTAGGTGCTTTGCTCAAGGGCACTTCAGCCATGAGGGTGGAGGAAGGGGAAGGTGAAAGAAACTTTAGGAAACACTAACAGGGAAACAGGCTTGGTTTGGTCATCTATCGCACAACCTTGATTATTTTCTCTAACACGTTCATTCACTCGTTTTCTAAGCCCCTTAATCCTTCTTAGGGTCGCGGGGAGGCTGGCGCCCGTCTTAGCCGACTCTGGGCGAGGGCGGGGTGCCCCCTAAACACAGCTCGCCAGGCCATCGCTGGGCCAACACACATACTGCCAATCACACTCACATTCACACCTAGGGGCACTTTGGAACCACCAGTCTGCGTACTGTGCATGTTTTTAGACTGGGAGGAAACCGGAGTACCTGGAGGAAACCCACGCAAGCACGGGGAGAACACAGAAACGAGCCATGGGAATCGAACCCGGGACCTTCTTGCTGTGGGGTGGACGTGCTAGCGACGACACCGCTCCTCTAACAGTTTTATTTCTAATCCAGATGTTACACACTGCGGCTTTAATTAAAGAAGCGAACAGGTGTTTGCGTCCGCGCGTAATAGCGCTCAGGACCGCCCTCCGCCGAGAGCTCTCATGCCATTGGCTGGTTTGATCAGAAGGTTGAATTTGATTGGACAGCGGTCGTGTCAGTGATTAAGCGGAGCATCCTCTGAATCTGAAGGTTTTAAAGGCCTGAGGATTGAAATCCCAGCGTTCTGCCTGGAAATGGCGACAAGCGCGCGCTGACGGCGGGTTCAGACTCCAGACGCGGCTTGTGGACCTGATTCTGAGTTTATTTCGGTAAGCGCTCGGTTTAATAACGTGTTTAGCTTTGTTTAATCCGGCAGCTTTGCTCTTCACCCCTTTAGGAATGAAAGTTGTCGGATTTTCAGCTAGTTTGTTGCTGTGCGGAGGTTTTTTTGCGGTGGAATTTTGTTTACTGTCTTCCTTTTTTTTTTTTTTTTTTTTTAAGCGTATTTACAAAACAAACACTTTCCATGAGGTCAGATGGATTATTATGGCTCTCTGTAGCCTGGTCCTTGTATTTTATAATAATAAAAAAAGTGTTAATTGCATTTGAGAAGCCACGGCGTGACAAAACGCACAGATTTATCCAAAGTTTGCTTTAGGTTTGATTTTTTTTTTATCATCACCAAAGCGCGCCTATAATAAGATTAGTGCTGGATAAGAAATGTAATCGCACTCTGACCGCTGGATGTCGCTGTTGCACATGTAAACTACACTTGACCAAGCGTGCCACACCATTACAGTATGAAGTCATAATTACTGACTGTGGTCTGTTCCTATAACCAACACAGTTCATCATCAGTGGACTGTGTATTTATTTTTATGGTGCATCAGCACTGACACTAATATGATGGTATGAGCGGTGCATTATGGAGCAATCTTGAGCGCACCTTCTCCCAGCATCGCCACTGGTTTCTTCTGGGTTCACTGGTCACCTCTATTCATTCATTCATTCAATTACTGAACCCTACTAAGGTCACCGGGACGCTGGAACCCATCTCAGCCAGTTCTGGATGAAGGCTGTACACTGTGAACCAGTTCATAGCGAGGCCACCACACACACCTAGTGGCTTTTTGCAACAGTCATCTAGCCTAATGTGCATGTCTTTGGACTTTGCGAGGAAACCTGCACAAGCATGGAGAGAACACTGCAGACCCCACACAGAAACGCCCTCGTCGAACCTCAGACTCGAACCCAGCACCTTCTTGCGGTGCGACGGATGTGCTAACCTGGTTTTCTCCAGCCTCGTCGAAAAATGCTGGTAAACTGAATAATGCCATTAGACTACGTGACTTCAGTCTTATTAACATTTATTTATTTAGGGACAGAAGCCCTTATCCAGAGCGACTTAAACTTTATCTCATTTATTCAACTGTGCAGTTCCTGGTTAAGGGCCTTGTTCAAGGGCCCAACAGTGGCAGCTTAGTGATAATGGGGCTTGAACCCCTGACCTTCTGATCAGTAACCCAGAGCCTTAACTGCTGAGCCAAGGCTGCCATACAAATATCAGTGGTGGGTTTTGTCCATATTTTCATGCCCAGCAAATTTCCAGCAGGCGTTGCCGAATTACAACTTACCACCTCGCTATTTTGGGACGGGAAATTTACTATGTAAAAATCTGTAAAAAAAAAAATTTGGACAGCTCAGTTTGACCACCACTACTGCAGTGTGTTCCTTGACAGTTCTTCTGTAGCCAAGATTTGACAATTTCTCGACCCTCCTCACCAACGCCATTTAACCATGTGGACAAATATCGGTCAGGGCCAAGCTTGTAGTGTTTCCAGTCTCCCAACCAAGACATGGCAATAAATGTGCCACTGTGATTGCCTTCTCTGGCATGGTGACCATTGCGTAATGTAGTCTGATTCTGGCATTAGGCAACCCTAGATGTCCTCTCCAGTCTGTATTCCAACCTCAAGCAGTGTTGTCCAGGGTCTATTCCTCCCTCGGTCCCGTTGCCTCCAGGATAGGATAGGGTCTGGATCCACAAAAAAGTATAGACAAATACTGAAGATGAACGAATGGTAAGATGCTTTCCGGTACAGTCGTATTTTTGTGCTTTTCAGGTCACAGTCATGCATGTGCAGTACATATCGGCCTTTACGAAGAGGGTGCTTAACCATCGAGTCGATCGTATCATTCCGTTTGTCATCTGTGCTAAAACAACAATTATTAGTACAATGCCTGTATCAAGCCTTTGCTATTATGTCCTCGAAGAAGGCCTATCCTTGGAAGTCTAGTGTTTTTCGCCAGATCACCCCTTTAAATCCGGAAAGGCTCGGGAAAACAGGCACAAGCAGGTATGGATGGAGAACGGAATGTTTTCTACACAACAGTCTTATAAAGAGCTGCTTGTATGCGACTGACTCTTTGTTTGGCATCCATTTACTCTCGCTTGAGTTACGGCAAAGTGAGAGGTGAGAACTGTAATACGAACGGCCAGTCCATAGTGCGCATGCCCAACTGGAGACACATTCCTATTAAAGGTGCCCTTTCACTAGTGAATAACTGATGTGTTTTATCTTACATTATCAGTTCGTTTTAGCTGAATACAGAGGTTTCTAGGGATGTGAATCGAACAACAACTCACGATTCGATTCCGATTTTTGGGGTGACGAATCGATTCCTGATTCAAAACGATGTTTGATTAATAACCATTACAAAGAAAGGGAGCCAATTTCACGAGTAACTACATTCTTCTATAAGCTGGAACTAATCTTCTATAAGAAAGAAATTATATTACTACACAACTGGTTCTGTAGATGTACTGATCCGCTTTGCTCGTTCAGAGTTGGTTGGGA
>JBCNYH010000023.1:47480219-47494220 GCA_039654325.1 Tandanus tandanus
CACACAGCATGATGTCTATCTCACTCTCACACACAGTGCCGTTGCTATATATTGTGTTCTAGTTATTATATTAAAATATTCAGAAATTAATAAAAGAAATGCCAAAACAGTGATGCATAGCTACAGTGATGCATTAGGATGGGGTGGGGTGGGGTGGGGAGGGGAGTGGAGGGGTGAGGGGGGCGTTCTGGGTAATGTGACTAAACGAAATACCTGGAAGCTCTATCTGTTCTACTGCCCTGCTTTTCCTCTCACAGACCAAACAAAAGGCAGTTCTGTTCATCCTGCTGACAGAATAATGAAGTACTGCACTTTCCGCACTCTCAAAAACAAAACAAAATCTTAACTCAAAAGGTTCCTAGCTCTGGAAAACCCAGCGGTAGACCTCTTTTGGCTAGTACCATTTAGCCTTCCATCCCTGTCTTTTGTCAAAGGGTTATCTGCTGTGTTCAAGAGAGAGGGGGGAAAGAAAGGCTGGTGAGGAAACATCTGTTTACAGCTGCTTTAATGTACATAAATATAACCTGAGTGAACCTGTTTGTCAGGCGTTACACAAAATCCTAAATTGATATTACCCATTCATGAATAAAGGGTTATGCAGTTTTGATCATTGACTAACTGGCGTGGTGTAAGAGGGGCGAAATTATTTTCCTACAGCACCCCAACGCATTTGTTGAAATGGAGCGGCTGATAACGTACACACAGTTAGGCATAAAATTGCTTTCAGTGGCCTCTTCTTCCATCAACTGCAATGCTCCTGAATGAGATCACCTCTTCTGCAAACAAAATACATTTGATATCCAAAGGCATTGCTTCGCACTTTTCACATGTCGGCTTTTAGCTGCCACCCTTCAAATACTGTATATTTTTCCCACCCAAAGGCCTGAAGATATCAGAGATTGGGATGAGATACTAATATTTTGGTCACTATTAATCTAATCATTAGGTGTTTTGCTCCCAAACCCCCAACATAACCCTTACACACATGCGAACATATAGAACATCACTAGTTCCTCATCATTTCATGTCTCCAATGTCAGGAAACTTTATACTGTCAGTATCTTGCTTTAAGTATTAGATCTGTCTTGAGTCCATGTCTGTGCCAGCTCTTTGTTATAATGTTATAGTCCAGTTGAAATAATTACAGATTAACCTGGGTCTGGTGACTCGAGTTTTCTTTCCCGTGTAGTTTCAGGGAGTTTTTCCTTCCCACTCTCACCTCTGGCTTTGCTCATTAAGAATAAAGCTAAAAATGTATATCCCAGCCCTTAACTGGAAAAATAATGCAAAAGTGTTAATGTGCTTTGTAAATTGAATTGAAATGAATTGAAACTCCTAAGGATTCACTTCCTTATCATCAGCATGTTGGTTTTTATGTGAGAGCGAGTAAAATATCAACCTTGCAAAACTTGATCCTTTATCAAGGGGCAAACTTCACCGTAGCAAAATAAGCAGCAGTGATTCATATTGGAATATATGAGCAAGCACATTGCAAAAGTGAAGAACAAGTTTCCAAAACAACCCAGCATGGCTTGATGCTTTTCTGATATTAATTCATGGATAAAAGCACAATAAACATCATTACCTCGGAGTGTCGTCATAAAATAATAGTAGGATTTTGGTTACCAGTGAAGATGTAGTTGGAAATTTGTCTTTTAAACCTAGATCACAACTTCAAATCCCGATTCTTCACAAAGACTTAGCTGTTGGCTTCAGGTACACATAGGGCCAGATGATATATCCATAAATTATTATATTGCTATATGACCAGTCATATAATCAGATAACTGAATATTGTATCGTGAGTTTATTTATTTATGGATCGAGGGATCGAATTGTGGTGATCTTGAGGGAATTTTTGAAGCCTTTCTTCCAGCACGTAATCATCATGCCATTGTTTCAACAGACTTAAGCAACATCACATTTATTTCCATCCAGTGTCGGGTTCATTTCTCACCGATGTCTTGAATCGATGAGGGAAAAACTGAACCACTCCATAAAGTCTTCTCCAGCACATCCAGAAAACTTTCAATAGGGTTAAGGTCTTGACTCTGGGGTGCCAATACATATGTGAAAATGATTCCTCGTGCTCTCTGAACCACTCGCTCATTATTCGAGTCTCCATTTTATATCCGTGCCATCAGGGAAGAACAAGTCCATTGATGTGATAACCTGCTCATTCAGTACATTCAGCTCATCAGCTGACTTCATTTTATTGCCACGTTAATGTTGCTGAGCCTCGACCGGACCAACTGGAGCAGCAATGACACAGAGTGTGTGACTTTTATTCGGCCGGGCAGATATATATAAATATGGATGGATAGCTATTAAGGTTGTCAGAATAACCTAAAAATGTACTGCGATAATCTGAAAATTGAGTAATAATAAAATAATAATAAAAATATATTTTCTTTTATCTGAGTGGAATTAATAATCTTCCTTACATTTCGAACTAAGAAGCAAAACTTGTTTAAACAGATCCCAACAATAGCAGTTTTTAGTGATCACTCACACAGTAGGCACAAGCTGTCTGGCGTCAGTGCCGAGGCGCGCGCTGATTGGTGCTTTCGCTACGGCTTGGCTCCGCCCCTTGCGTTCAAGACAGCGAGGGTCAGACAGGCAGGAATCGAGTCAGCGCGTGTTCGGGTCCCTCCTGCAGCGCATCTCAGGTGAAAGCAGCGCTCACACCGGCGTCGGCGCACGTTTATCCCGTCGACCTCTGAAAGGACCGGAAGAGCGTCAGGGAAGGAGGAATAAAATCAGATCTGTTTAAAAACCAGCATCAAAAAAAAAAAAAAAAAAAACCTCCCCTTGTCGATCGTTTTAAGAGGGAATGCCATCGATCGATATGAAACTGGAACTGCTGACGCTCATCGCGTGCGACGTTGACGCCGAGGTGTTCACGTCCGACAAAATGCAGGTACTGAGCATTTATCTGAAAGGACATGAATAAGATCAGCCTGCTCTCTCTCTCTCTCTCTCTCTCTCGCGCTCTCTCTCTCTCTCCATGCCCAAATGTTCACTGTGCTCTCCCAGGGTCACAGTTCAAATATTTCTTTCTTTCTTGTGTTTTTATTTATTTATCTATTTATGTGTTTCAATATTTAAATGCTTGTGTGCTCTATTTTTGTCTCAAGACAATCCAGCTTCTGTTTCCCCATCACCAGCGATTTGGTCAGTGTGATAAAAGGAACACTTTGTGTTCAATGTCAAAGTCTGACCATTAAATTATTGTTTTATTTGATCTATGCGGCGAAGGACGGTTGCTATGGTCGCCCAGACGTAACCACGCCCCCTGACAACAGCGCCTTGTGAGAGCTTTGAAGTGTTGAACATGAAAAGAAATCATTCATTCATATTTTTTTCCCTTCTTCTTCTTTTACTAATTGTCATAGACATGCACTGAAAAGTCTACAGGACAGAAAGGGTAGACTGTCTGAGCCCATTTTTGGTGTCATTATTTTGGGGGATCAGAATGTTATTTTGCTGTTCCATGAAAGTGCAGGGAAGAGTATGAGAGAACATCACATGAAACATCCAGAGACTTCAGGAATCGGCTGGTGGCCAAAATGAGCCCTGATGATAAAATAATTAATAAGTAAATCATTTCCTGGGCGCAGTTTGTAGAGGAAGGGGCTTTGTTTGGGACACTGGTGCTGGTACTGGGGGTTTTTTTTGTGAATGAAGCTGCAGCTCCGCATTAACATTCCGCTGCACGCGTCGGTGACGTCATTGGTGCGCTAAAACGAGTGACGCGCGTGCAAAGAGCAGGAAGGGATTTTATGGATTCGGTAAAACCTGAGTGGGGAAAAAGTGACTGGAGAAAACCTTGGTTTAGACGCATTGGCGAGTCCTGTTCACCCATGTGCACACAGCATGTAAACTAACACACACACGCACACGCAGTGGAAAGGGGTGTGTGTGTGTGTGTGTGTGTGTGTGTGTGTGTGTGTGTGTGTGTGTGTTAGATGAGGTATGCAGAGATGCATGAGACTAAATACCTGAATGCTGTTGCAGATCTTCTGGACTGTTTTACGTGTGTTTATAATTTCTATTAATATTGCAATAAGTTGCGTTTCTGGATGAAGCAGAATGGTGAACTGTGCGCATGTGATGATTATGATAAGGATGATGTAATGCAGTGCATAATGTTTTAGAGAGAAATGTTTAAAATGCAAGATAATTGCCGTTCTTTAAGGGGAAATGGGTTCATTTTGCAGTAGTGGTGCATGATATTAGATATTAATAACCATATAATTTCAAACCGAATTAAATGAAGTTATCCCATTAGACTTCTGCGATTGGCTCCTGTGTGGTGATGATTTTTGAGGGCCGACAAAATTGTTGAGTCTAGAGGCTGTGTTTTGAGGTGATCTACTTAACCAAGGTTGGAAGGTGTCAGGGAAAAAAAAAAAGGTTTGGCATTAAAATAGGAAGACGTACTAATGTATTTCTGATGTACAGACATTATCCACACAGTCATCTGGCATCCCTTCTCCCAACCTTGCAGTATATATTTTTAATCATAATTTCATTATTCATCATGGACCACTGTCCATATTCACAAATAGACTAAATGTACTAGATTAAAATGTTGATGATTTACAGAGGCTTTTTGAACTAACCCAATCTGGCAACCCTGGCATTATCTGTCACATGCTTCTCCACCACAGAGCGTGGGGCAGCGTCCCTGCATTCCTGCCCTAAGGGGCTGCTATTAGTGCTTGTTGTTGTTGTTCCCATTTTTGACAACTAGATACAGTAATAACTTTATGCAAGGTAAGTGGGGCCGGTAGTATTAACACACACACATACACATATAGTATATCTATAGTCCATTATTTATACATATAGTGTGTGTGTGTGTGTTACATATACGCTCTTATTCAGGTCAGTGCTCGTCATTCAGTTCTGACTGCACCACAGAAACTGTAGCACTGCAGTATCGAAAACCGTGTGTATGTGTCTCCAGCAACACACACCCAGGGAACAGGTAGTACTCTGTACCTGTGTTGAATCAACTTTGTTTGTGTCCAACTAAATGAAGCATATTAGCCATCCTTTTAGTCCGGAGATGAGTCATTGAATGTGGCTAAGCATGACTGACTACACCTCCCATCACGCCCTGCTTTCCCTGGCGTGCTTATCTTTAATCATACACACACACACACACACACACACACACACCAAGCAGCTCTCCTGTGTGCTGTTAAATCCTGTTTGTGCCATTGCTGCCTCACTGGTCATTATTTATTGTATATGCTTGTTTTGTCTGCTGGTCAGGGACCAGTCAGGATAGAGCCAGAATCAGAGCAATAATCATGAATAAAGACAGAAATGTGTCTCCGAGCAGCACTTTGTGCTCCAAGCTATTTTTATTTACTCATTCATTGCACTGGTTATAAAAAAAAACTTATAATAATTGAGAAAGAGGGAGGCAGAAGGAGAAACATAGGAGGTTGGAGATTGCTTTGAGTGCGACGAATCATTGTTTCAGCTTCAGTTTAAGGAGATTAATAAGCTGCACATGGGTAAGTGGTGCTCATTATACCAGCGACCTCATCTGCTCCTTTTGTCATGTCTGTTCATTTTTTGCTTTCCTTGGAGCATGCTTTAGTGCATATTCATTCTTTCTCTCTCGCTCGCTCGCTCTCTCAACATCGCAATGTTGAAGCAAATATTTTATCCCATATTTAGTCCTTGTTATCACACCCAGGTGACCTGCACCATAATAAAAAATTTTTTTAAAAACCCCACTGGATACATGTTTCCACCTGTACCAGAAGTACCAAACCGCAGCACGTGAGTATAAACAGGGCATTAGAAGTTGTAATTCAAGTTAGATAATCACCAGACCAGGCAATTTCTCTTCGACTCTTCAGTTCCTGTGAATCTGTAATCACAGTAGGCTCAGCTGCCTGTTGTTGGCAGGCAGGAGAGGAACCTGAAGTCCTGTCGTAGCACATCTGAGATGCTTTTCTGCTCAACACAGTTGTAAAGAGTGCTTAGTTGAGTTACTGTCAGCTTCCTGTCTCTTCAAACCAGTCTAACCATTCTCCTCTGGCTTCGAGGTGTTTCCAGACAGATCTGTCGCTCACTGGATATTTTTTTTTTTTTTTTTTAATTTTTTTGCACTGATCTGTGAAAGGTGAGACTGTCGTGCATAAGAATCCCAAAACCTCAGCAGTTTCTGAGAAACTCGATATTGGCACCAATAAACGTAACACAATCACTGAGATCACATTTTTCCTTATTCTGACGTTTGATGTGAAGATTAACTTGTATATGCACGATATTATGCACTGTGTAACTGCCTCATGATTGGCTGACTGAAGTGTCCTATTAGGGTGGCTCAGTGGTTAGCATGTCCGCCTTACTGCAGGAAAGTTCTGGGTTCGAGTCCCGGGCTCGGGCGTTTTTGTGTGATTTGCATGTTCTCCCGTGCTGGTGTGGGTTTCCTCAGGGTACTCCGGTTTCCTCCTATGGTCCAAAAACATGCATATTAGGCTAATTGGCTGTTCCAAATTGACCCTGGGTGTGTGTGGTTGTGTGTGTGTGTGTGTGTGTGTGTTGGCCGTGCGATGGGTGTACCCTGACTTTGCCCAGTGTTGGCTGAGATAGGCTTCACCTTCCCCTCGTCCCTAGTAGGATTAAGCGGCTCGGCAAATGAACGAGTGAAACGTCTTATTAAAGTAATCAGCATGTGTACTACCATAGTAACATGTACATCAGAATAAGAGTACGCCTGTAAGACCTTTATGCAAATTGATTAAGTGTATTGAAATTACCTGGGAGTAGACGGCTAAAGCATGATGTAGCCTCCGGTACTGTTTTTAACAAACGATAGATAATTTTTTTTTTTTTTTTTTTTAACGCTTTCACGCCGGTGATGGACAGACCTGCAGGCAATATGTTCTCGGGTTTCCATCCATGCGTCCATCCAGGCCATTCTTGTGAACGTGATGTCTCAAGAACTCTGTGACAAACTTTGCATGAATGCCCCCTCTGACTCAAGGATTAACTGATTAGATTTTGGAGGTCATAAGTCAAAGGTCAAGGGCATTGAAGCCTTTGATAGATTTTTTTTTTTTTTCAAACTTACCACAAATCAAGGTTAAAGGTCAAGGTCACTGTGACCTTACTGTTTATATGCTTAAAAAATAAATCCTGACAAAAGCATGATGGCGACCCCATGCCAGGAAGACTTTACCTTATGCAGATTTACTGTAGATTTGGTTGGAATGGTAATATTTGGAGCTAAAACGATTGTACTGAACAATCGAACAGAGGAAGTGCTGGTGCCACAAACTCATGTATCTTTATATGGAATCTGACGTCGAGGAAAACCTGTTTCCATTATTTTTTTTGTCTCTAAGGAACATGACAGAATCACACTGTCTAATGGGAAACATTTGAATTGTTGACAGTTCTCACAGATTTACATCATCTAGAAGCGACTGTTTGAGATTTTTGACATAACCAGGTTTTTGTTGTTATTTATTTTTTAATTTTTTTTACTCGTCTCCGAGTCCTACAATATAACATAAATGTCAGTGTCAGAGAAAAGCTACATTTTTATACTGTTTAAATGAAGGAGTAACAGATGATACATTTATTGATTCATTTCTAAGCTGCTTAATCCTAATTAGGGTCGCGGGGAGGCTGGCGCCCATCTCCGCCGACTCTGGGCACACCCTGGACAGCTCGCCAGGCCATCGCAGGGCCAACACTCACACAACCATTCACACTCACACCTAGGGGCGATTTGGAACAGCCAATTAGCCTACTGTGCGTGTTTTTGGACTGTCAGAGGAAACCGGAGTACCCGGAGGAAAACCACGCATGCACGGGGAGAACATGCAAACTCCACACAAAAAGGCCCAAGACCGGGAATAGAACCCATGACCTTCGTGCTGTGAAGCGAACGTGCTAACCCCTGCGCCACCGTGCCGTCTACAGATAAATATATCCAGTATATGTTGCATAGTAATCTGATGTAGTATATTGTACATCTCTGCATCAGGTCAAGGTTATGTAGAATATATTCACAAGATGTAGCAACATTTGTTTTTGCTACTGAGTAAATAAAGTAACTTTAGTCTTTACTCGATTTAAAGTGAATCAGTCACAAAAAAATTCTTTCGATTCATTCGATGAAAAGGATGAAATAAAAATGATATTTTGAGTGTTTTTTTCAAGACTTTCATGCCTTATCGCATTCATACTTTTTAAGTAACTGGATTAAAAACATGTGAAAAGAGTGTTTTTCTATAAAGATCAAGCGAAAAACACGCACCAGAATCCTTTACCATATATGAGGTGTTACCATAGGAGGAGGTGTTACATGGGGCGCCACACATGTGCAGTGCGTCATTTCTGCACGACCCAGTGAAGTATGTATAGGTACTTCACGCTGGTAAGTGTGTGCTGCGGTCAACTAAGGCGTGGTTTGATGTGTTCAGAGCTCAGGCAAGGTTAAGACGACCGATTTCCTTTAAAAGGTAGATTTCCACGTCTTTATGGGAAATACAGTTGATGTTACTGATTTATGTTACCATCCAATACTGTGTTTTTGGTAAATGCTTTTGAGGAGGACGGGGTATTGGATGCACACCGAGCGCCGGCATGTTGCTCCAGGCTAATCATTTAATTTTTTATTTTCTGGTGTTCATCTTTGAACACCAGAAAATGAAATTGTGATTTGAAAATTAATTGTGTTTTCCCCAAATAAATGGCTTGTCACGGGCGGCATCGTGGCGTAGAGGTTAGCACGTCTGCCTCACAGCAAGAAGGGTTGCATGGGTCTCCTCCGGGTATTCCGGTTTCCTCCGACAGTCCAAAATCATGTAGAGTAGGCTAATTGGCTGTTCCAAATGGTCTGGCGAGCTGTTCAGGGTGTATCCCACCCTCGCCCGGAGTCGGCTGAGATGGGCGCCAGCGTCCCTGCGACCCTAGTTAGGATTAAGCGGCTTAGAAAATGAATGAATGAATGAATGGTTTGTCGCCATGGTGACAAAAATGTACTTTTTAACTTCCTTAGAATTATACTATGTGGTTTAATACACCAGCCTACCGGATTAAAATCAATTCTACAAATTTGATCAAATCTTCGGTAGTGGCCAACATCCCCGCTCAGTACAGTGGAAAACTCACGACCTTCCATTTGGTCATTTGCTTTAAGTCCCTCCAAAAAAAAATGGAATTAGACATTCTGTACACATGAATGTATTTATTCAATACTTTTTTTATATTATTTTTCTATTTACTTGTTTATTTACTTTACTTGGTCCTCGTCAATGCTGATACTGATACGGAAAGTTAACCTTAAATTAACGAAGTGTGAATTTTATTTAGTTCATGCACATACACAACACCAGGCTCTTTCTTAAATTCTTCCCCTATAACCCATATAAAGAGGAGATTGCACTACCTTGGTGGAGGTCTGCACTCTCTGAGTGAATTTTTAATGTGAACTTGAATTGCATTAAAGCATATGTGTGCATACATATCGTCTACAGATGTTGTATTTCCTCCTCTTGTTGTTTAAACAGCGCAGCACTCGCAGTCTGTTTTGCTTTGATTAGCATCATTACTTAGCTTTGTCATTTAGTGTTCATTAGAGAGAGCGTACACTTGGCTTGTCACGTAATCACGGTATTACAGGTATTGGCATTTTTGTTGAATGTTCCATATAATGAGCAGACCACTTAGAGATGCGTCACTGGTGACCAGACTCTGTCCTTATGTAACAATGTCCAGCCTGTGTGTCCCTCTGTCACAGTGTCCCGTCAGTGTGTCACGTGACCTACACACTCTGTGATGTCATGAAGAGGAATGCTTTACCACCTGGGATATTCCACCCGCAGAGCTTTATGCACCCTTTCTTGTTTACCAAGGTACCAGTGGTTGTGTTTGTGTATTGGCCCTGTTGATGAACTGGCGAGCTGCTCAGGGTGTACCCTGCCTTCACCTAGAGCTGGCTGAGATAGGATCCAAAACATGCTATTTTTCCCTCGATGGTACTACAGTGCGGCGGTGTTGGTGTTCTGGGTGTCGAATGCGTGCGTCTTTCGATCACGCAGGATTTGAAACATGAGATGGGGAAAGGTTAATGAAGTGAAGGACGTTACGTAATGCCCAGCTGAATGGTTGGGAGTCTGTCAAATGTTCCTTGGTTAATTTGCCTTGTCAGCTGTTTGTCACGGTCAAAGTGTCAATACTTTAATAAATCCCATCTCTGAGGCTGGGTGGATTATTCTAATATAAGAAAAACAGATTGTAATCAGAGGAACAATAACTGTAGTCTGGATACAAAGCCTATACACGTCTATGCAAACATACACACCTATTTTAAACATCCATCTAATTTTTTTCCACGGTTCTATTTAAAGGGTGTTTGCTTGCAGATTTACTGGATCATATGGTGACCTTTTAGCTGTTTATGCTCACACAGTGTGCTTGTGCGGGGTTTTTTTTTTTTTTTTTTTTTTTTGGGCCATAATAGGAGCAGGGATTAATAGCAGGAAGTTGTTACATGAGTTTTACAACAAAACCTGAATCATATCAGAAGGTCGCAGGTGAGCGAGCATATCTGGTGTATGTCTGAGTAAGTCAAGGAGTAGAGATGAAACAAAGGAAAAAAGAAGAGCCCTATACTACTGACCTCGGATACCATTATAATCAGGTCTTTTAGGGAATGCAGATGTTTAAATGAACATGTGGAGGGTTGGTTTAGTTTCATAAAAATTAATTCACATGACGTAAGCATGAAACATGACTTGGATGGATGTCCTGTGTCGTGTCCAGTGTCCACGCGTTCTCAACACAGGGATCCCAATAACAGGGCTTGAATTTCCTTCATAAGCGATTGCGCAACACGAGAAATCCGCCTGATGCAAGTCAAAATTGACGCGAGATTGCACCTGGCGCAAGTGCCAGAATCAACCAGGACACGGCTAACTTTCCATTAGTACATTTACTGACCGAAACAAACCCGTTCGCTTTATGTGATCATGTTACTGTGTGTTGTTTAACCTGCTTTAATGACTGTTTCAACTTGTTTGCTGTTCAAGAAGTTGAATATTAGCAAGAATATATCAATAAAGGAAAGGTGCAAGCTGTTTTGTAGTAACGTTTGCTGGCAGCTTGCGTCATGCACAAGCTATTTTTTCCTAAGAATTTCAAGCCCTGAATATGGCTACCGCATCACTGAGGTGATGCTCATTGGCTCAATTTTTTTTGTTTCCTCCAGGGCTGAAGTTGATGCTGATCAGAATCTGTTCAGCTCTTAAAGGAGCCAGGCTACTATTTTAACACCCGCCTCGGACGCCTATCAATAGAGATGTCTGTCGGGAGCTTCGCTTTTAGGCAGTGCCTTAATCTATATATTAGATTCATTCATTCATTCATTTTCTGAACCGCTTAATCCTAATTAAGATTGGGCGAGGGCAGAGTACGCCCTGGGCAGATCGCCAGGTCATTACAAGGCCTATATATTAAAAAAGGCAATAAATAAATGGATGGATGTTAACTTTGCCCATAATCCTTACTGTGAATTTTGTAATTTTTCATACAAATGGTGCCGTATGAAATGTAAATAATTAGCATTGGTTTGCATTGTGTCCTAAATACCTTAAGAAAACCCCTGATTGATTTGGTTGGTTGATTGATTCTCATAGGTGTTTCAAAATCTCCTAAATATGTAATAATCACAGTATCGAGCGTTCTCTTTCTTCTAAACTGATCTGAGATGTAATTTTTTTTAAAGAAACTCCCAAAAGCCTGCTTTAGAAAGGCGAACCAACGCTTGCAATAATGCAGCTCACACCTAGATTAATAGAAACTCTGTAATCCGTCACCTTTCTTACAGTTCCAGCAGCACTATATTTGTTTACTTTCCATCCTGTTCACACCAGTGGACTCTATCACACCAAACACAATCACCCCGAACACCAGCTCACACTAACGTCCAGATAAACTGGATTACTTTGTCTCTTCTCTTGGTTTAATTAATAGCAGTGGCCACCATTGACAAGCCTGGAGTTAAACGCCTCTGGGAAATGCTCCGTAACCAATGTCTATCTATAGATCTTAATCAAACTCTTACGACCTCATCATCTATCACAGTTTTCCAGGGTTCTTTAACAATTTTCAGTCATGCATCACACTCCTTTTCTTCACCAGATCTGCAGTTCTGGTTGTTCGACAGCAGCAGTTATTCCCTGTCTAGTTTTATGGTTCATGCATTAAAATAATGGGCCGTCAAAAGTCCGTTTTAAGGCTCTGTTTTCTAACCTCATACAGACGTCTTCTCCGTCTTGGTGGTTACATTTGATAGAAAAGTAGAATCAGTTCTGTTTCCATAGTCAGGTATGTTATAACAGTGCAATTCCATTGGGTTCCGTGGCTCATGTTGGACATAAACGGATGTCTTGTTTTGTGGTTCCATGCATCAGCATAAGTAGTTACTGTAGAAGTCTGTTTCCTTCAGTCTGTTAAGTGGTGACATAAGGGGCATATTTCTGGGCCCAAGCCTTGTCTTTTTCACATGCCGCCGTGTTGTCTCCTAAAACCGCCACGCAGGAAAATGTTTACTCAGGAATCAGTACTTATAAAATGTACTATCTCCAAAAAGAAGAGCCGGAATGAAAAATAAAGAGACGAGACCATGGGATAAAAGTGGTGATCAGCGATTGGTCGGCTCTGTCAATGGTTATCAGCGATTGGTTGAATACTATTTACATCGGAAACATTAGAACCGAATTCGAATATCGAACCAATCTTTCTTATAAAAGTGGAGCCCCAGTGATATCAGCCTCTGTGGTTCTATACATTGGAGCAGAATTCTTTCATGTTTTTTTTGGTACTTCAGAGTGATGTTGGTTTAAGAAGAACAGTTTTACTAATTTACCTTTAAAAAATATTAGGGTGACACGGTGATGTAGTGGCTAGCACGTCCACCTCACAGCAAAAAGGTCCTGGCTTCGAGTCCCAATGTCACCTAAAGTCCAAAGACATGCACATTAGGCCAGTTGGTTGTTACAAATTGCCCCTAGGTCTGAGTATGAGTGTGTGTTGACCCTGTGATGGGTTGGAAAGCTGTTCAGGATGTGCCATGCCTTCACCCAGTGTCAGCTGAGATAGGCTCTATCCTCCCCATGACACTAATAGGATTAAGCGGTTCGAGTGAGTGATTATTGGTAAATATAAATTGTATTTTCAAACCGTTGAGTGCTCCACTACATGCCGACCTTTTTGCTTTGTGCATACTTTATTCACGTTTTCATAGTTTGTCATCTTTAAATTTAAATAAGAAATATATTTGGGAGGCCGTGCGATGGCCTGGCGAGTTGTCCAGGGTGTACCCTGCCCTCACCCAGAGTCGGCTGAGATGGGCACCAGCCTCCCTGCGACCCTAATTAGGATTAAGCGGTTCAGAGAATGAATGAACGAATCTTGTTGATCTACTGAATATGCCACAGATCTTAAACCAGCCATAACTTTGAGTTGCTTAGAGGCTCGTTTTCATCCTTTCCATGAAATTGCACAGAAACTGTCAGATTAGTCAACGTTATAGGACGATGACAATGAGTCATCAGAGTTCTCTAACAGCCAGCACTACTTTTCACTTATGAAATTACTTCCTAATTAATCTGTGAGCAGCGTTACCTTCAGCGGTCCCTGTACCTGTTCTGCACTTTTCTATTTCATGTATAGTACGTGATCACGGTTTGTTGGATAGAGTTATTACATCGCTTTCTACTTCCACTCTCAGTGCTATTGGGCCAGAAAGCTTTGCCAGAAGCTGTTAAGCTTTGCCAGGTTAATTAAACATCTTGTTTGTTTAACATGTTTTCTTAATTTAAAACAACTTTGTCCTTAATCCAAAATAATTACAGCATCCCAGTAGACTCTGTGGGATGGAGGGGGGGGGGGGGGGGGGGGGGGGGGGGGGGGGGGGGGGGGGGGGGGGGGGGGGGGGGGGGGGGGGGTGGGGGCGGG
>JBCNYH010000023.1:47499935-47516107 GCA_039654325.1 Tandanus tandanus
CTCCGGTACGATCTGTACTGGCGCCGTAAGATCCCAAGCGAACTCCGGTACGATCTGTACTGGCGCCGTAAGATCCAACGCTAACTCCTGTAGAATCTGTACTGACACCATAACATTCTGCACTACCTGTAAAAGATTCCATTGTAATATCACAAGGTCGTGTGCTCCTGTAACCCCACAAAGCCTCATGCTAACATTTCATGCCTCCAAACACTTATTCCCCATTTCAGTACTGTTCTTTTCATGCCGTTGTCAATTTGCTCTCACTATTTGTTCCTGAGGGACGCCGTATTAAAGGACTGTTCCATTACTCTAATAGCTCAAGTGAAGTTTGTTAGACGACCCATAAGTGGGTTGAGGAATTGAGTAAACATGAAGGCAGCCTGCTAACAGCAGTTGCTCGGGGACGCGTTTACTGCTTTTAAAATTGTTTACATTTAATTGATTTAATTTACTCTTAGCCACAAAGAAAAGACTGAACACAGACATTACACACATTCTGAACTATTCTTTTCCAAAACCTTTCTTGTTTACTCTTTCTTTTTTGTTCTCTTGCTCTGACACACACATTGTTGGTGCATCTATCGTGTGTTGTATACCTAGAAAACCTACACACACATACATGTAGTTTACAGAGACATGGTATCTGTTATCGTCTCTAAAATACACCATGGCGTGCTCGGAGTGAAGCTGGGGTCTGTAAGAGTATACAGGAGTCAGGAAGTGCACTCAGAACGCACCACCATGAATTAGTGATCGCTGCGTCCTCTCTAGTTACCACTCCAGGTTACAAATACATCAACACTCGTTTCAATATTCTGATAATTCTGTGCCTGTATTCTTTCTCTTGCCTTCTTTTTTACATCTATGACTTCCTGTCGGTTTTTTGTTTATTTTTGTTTTGGTTTTGGGTTTTTTTTGTCAGTTTTTGTCCCTGTTGTTTCCTCCAACACTTTCCTCAGTTTTCTTCCCCTCTCTGATGATTAGATCATTTAGATGAGTGAAGTGTACCGGGCAGCTGCTGATGACACGTCCTTCACCTCTGATAAGATGATAAACACTAGGAACGCGTTGTTCCTTTGGCTTTTCAGAATAAATGATTAGAAGCTGCCTGTGGCTTGATGTTACATAGTTCACAAAGGTTCAAAAATTCCCAAAGGAAAGACATGTTTATTTTATTACTCAAAATCAGTCCTGATTCATATTATTAGAGGGGTTTAGTTCAGTTCTAGCATTCTTATTTGTGAACTGTTGGTATTGGGAAATAATGAGTGAGAAATTACATTCTGTATATGTAACTAGGACATCATAATAATAATAATAATAATAATAATAATAATAATAATCCAGAGTGTTGATGTATGTATTTGTTTAGTAATTAAAATGAAGTGTAGCTACTTTTTGCTAATCTGGCACTGTAAACACTCACTCATTTGCCAAATCACTTGATCGTACTAGGGTCACGATGAGGCTGGAACCTATCTCAGCTGTCACTGGGCAAAGGCGGGGTACACCCAGAACAGCTCGCCAGACCATCACAGGGCCAACACACACACAACCATTTACCCTTACACTCGCACCTAGGGACAATTAGGGACAGCCAATTAGCCTAATGTGCATGTCTTTGGACTGTAGGAGGAAACCAGAGTACCCAGAGGAAATCCATGCAAGCAAGATGAGAACATGCAAACTCCACACAGCAACGCCCTCACTGAACCCGGGACTTGAAACCCGGACCTTCTTGCTGAAGTACTGAATGTTAGCATGACTGTGATTAGCTACGATATTCAAGTACAGCAGGACTCCGTTGGCTGTCATCTAACTTTATAAATCTAAATTTAATCTTTAAATTGATGTATATGGCAAAAGGGTTATAGATGCAGCGTATTCATGAGCATAATACAAAACAAAACCAAGACAGTAACGTGAATTTCTTTTGGGGGGTATTGCAGATTTCCAAAAGAATTTAGAACTCCACATGATTAATCCAGATGTTACTGCAGTTCCTGTTGTGATGATGATAATGACAATAATGGTTCTCATTGCACGTATAAAGAGCACTAGTCCTGTGTGCTTCTCCTCTTCCTAAGGCCTGAAACAGAAGAAAAACAGGCAGTGAACCAGTTTATTCCACAGCTTTAATTCTCCCTTGGTAGCCAGATGGTATTGGGACAGAGAGGGCAAGACATTAGGGAGAAGACAAGGTCGTCAGAAAGAGCAAAAAACAAGGGTAGCTGGGTGGAAGAAGAGAAGAATGAGATGGATTATTTTCTGGCTTTAGTCATCAAGCTCAGCTTTTTTTCACTTATTTATTTAATAAGGGTTGGAGAAGCTTTATTTATTTATTTATTTAAATTACCCATGTACTCGTCTTACGATATGTTCTGTAGTATGTAGATGTGAACAAATTAGCAAAAAACCCTCTCATTTTAAGGTTTTACAAGATGGCTATGGTTTGATCTCTGAAGGTCACATAAGGTCAAAAGTAATTGTCTTGTTTGGAAGTCTGTATATGGTTTCCTAGTAGCCTTCGGTAGTAACAACATATCTGTTGGTGCTCATTTCAGTTATAGATGCTGAAAATTCTGTGACCTTGATTTTGTAATTTGAAGGTCACTCAAGGTCAAAGGTAATTGCCCCATTTGAAAGTCCACAAATGGTTTCCTATTACTGTTCCATAATAACGGCATGTCCATCAGTTATAAGTTCTCTGACTCCAAACATTTATGACCTTGCTCTGATTTTGACTTTTGATATAGAGCTGCCAAAATCAAATACCATTTGGGACTCAGTTAGGGTAGTGTCCCCACAAAGATTGGTGAAAAATTCATGTGACATCAACGACAAACTGACAAAAAGATGCCCAGAGACTGGTGATTACAATACCTCCACCAAAACTTTGAAAGGTAAAAGGTAATAAGAGCTTCTAGTCATTATGTATGCATAAACATATAAACAGTGCATATTTTTAGCACACCTGTCCTTGAAAAGAAGTTTCATCATAGAAATAGTGGCAACATGGAATTACTAGGTTTTTTAACTTTAAACTTTCCAGTCAGTTGACCATGAACCTCTGAAGCACCGCTTCTTCATGTTAATAACAAACAGAGAGCAGTTACTGAACAACTAAAGGCTATGTGTGTTTTATATGTAATGCATCTGAAGGGAATTGTTCACAATTATGTCCCGTACTAAAAAAAAGACATAGTGTACAGGGGGGGCAGGATTTCTTTTTGCTGGTGAAACATAAATAGTAGCCTGATAATCTTCCAACTCTCGAATTTTTGCACTAATAAGGATTCAGGGGCAGTGGTGGCCTGATGGTAGGGTGCTGCATTACTGATCCCAAGGTCGGGGGTTCAAGCCCCACTATCAACGGGTTGTCACTGCTGTCCCCCCATTTCAGCTAACTGGGTTATCAAATGCCGGCCATGTCTCTCACTGTCTATGGTGAGAAGCATGTAAAAGAACCATTGCTGATTTTCGTCAAGAGTAGGCTGCATAGCCGTCAGCGTGTTTCTGCCCTGCGATGGCCTGGCAAGCTGTCCGGGGTGTACTCTGCCCTCGCCCAGATTAGGATTTAGCGGTTCAGAAAATGAATGAATGAATAAGGATTTAGGATTTAACCTATATTAAAACCACCGAGAGATAAACTAAATAGCGTTGGTTATCTCATCACAGTGGCACCTGTAGAGGGGTGGGATGTATTGGGCAACAAGTCAACAGTAAATTCCCAAAGGCAATATGTTGCAAGTCGGAAAAACATGCAAACATTCTTAGCAACTTTGACAAGGGTCAAATTTTGATGGTTGGAGGACTGGGTTGGAGCATCTTCAAAACAGCAGGTCAACCTGAGAACCACTGATGGAGTCTTGGGTGGCCAAGACTCAGTGATACGCATGGGGCGTGAAGGCTAGTCCATCTGATCCAATCCCACAGAAGAGCCACATTAGAACAAGTTGCTGGAAATGTTAATGTTGCCTATGGTAGAAATGTGTCGGAGCACATGGTACAGTGCAGTGCAGTTTGCTTCTTACTGTAGCTGCTGACCGGTCACAGTGCCTGTTGCATTTTATCTCCTGCCCACAAAGTGGCTCGGGAGCTATAGGAATGGGTTCCGTCCGTCCGTCCGCCAAACTTTAGTTTCCGGACATTTACTGCGCTGAAGCTGGGGCTTTCAAACTTGGTATGCTGGCTCACTACTATGAGTGCTTGGATGAGTTTGTGTATGAGTGACCTTGACCTACTTTTCAAGGTCACAGAGGCAAAACTGTACATTAGGTTTCCGGACATTTACTTGCCGCGCGCTGAAGCTGGGGCTTTTAAACTTGCTATGCTTGTTCTATATTGGCATATTATGAAATGGTCCTTTCGGTGGGAGCGTCTGGACCCCTGTGGTCAATTTTTATTTATTGTGCTTGTTATTGGTAAACCTTTTTAAAGCTGTATGTATTAAATTGTATTACTTTGCTATACTAAGCCTGGAACATGGCGTAACCCACCGTACAACTTCATAATAGTCTTTATGTACAGAGTTCAAAACTCTCAGAAAATGTTCCAATGTTTTTAGAAAGCTATCCAAGGAATCTCTGAGTAGGTTTGGACATTCATTACTTTTCTTTGTTCTTTACGGGTCTGTCACTGACATCGTGCAACCAACAGTCCCCCTCTCCAGCGTATTATCAACCGCACCTCATTAACACCACTATTAGGATCTGCGTAAATACACCACAGACTCTCAGACCCACAACACTTCAACCTTGACTCTTGTCATTATAAACTGGTGACCTAAAGCTGATAGTCTCTGTTTGTCCTGTTTTTCATTTTGCACCATCTGAACTGTGGTACAAGATTTTAAATGCAATTTGATGAATGCCAAGTGATGGCGTTTTGCACTGTGGCACTGGACTCGATATCAGTAACAAAAGTCAGAATTCTGGTATTCTAGCAACCCGTTTCTGGTGTTCATAGAGTTTTTCATTCATTCATTCATTTTCTGAACTAATTAGGGTCGCGGGGAGGCTGGCGCCCATCTCAGCTGACTCTGAACAAGGGCAGAGTACTCCCTGGACAGCTCGCCAGGTCATTGCAGGGCAGAAATATACTAACAGCAACCCAATGGCCTACTCTTTATGAACCAAAATAATGGTTCTTTTACATGCCTCTCACCACAGACAGTGAGAGACATGACTGGCCTTTGATATCCCAGTTAGATGCACTGGGGGGCAGCAGTGACAACTTGATGATAGTGGGGCTTGAACCCCTGACCTTTGAATCAGTAAGCCAGCACCACCGGGCCACCACTGCCCCCATAGAGTTTTTAATTTTTTAAATAAAATATAGTGCTGTAATGCTTAATGTGAGCGTTTATTTATGATGTAATATAGTATAATATTCATACCGAGTTTGTTTTTGAAATACAAGATTGAAGTCCGTGTATCTGTCATTTGGATTCAAGCACTATCCACTCGGAATAATGATTTATAAACCTGAAATAGCAGTCCAATCAGAATGCTCCATTCCTGTGAAGTATATACAAAGGTAGTTCAGTGTATATACACACACAGGAATGGTGTGATCTGATTGGTCCACTGTCTTGCCTTGAAGCAGATGGCATCATTATCACACCTTGAAAATCGGAAAATAAACCCTAAAACCTCTTCAGTTTGTTTTTCTTGTGTTTCTGTGTGGTATGTACTAAACTCTGAATGAGTAGGCTAAACAGACGCCGTTAGCTTCACAGCATTTACTTCTGGAGCACATAGAGCAGAGCATGTTTCCAAGTAGTATATACTTAAGCTTTTAAAGAGGATTAAGGAGACACCGTTACACAGCTGTGCACCTGGTCGCACGTGTGCTTGGAGCTTGTAGTAGAAGAACGATGATTTGTATTAAAGATGATCGATTTGTATGTATTAATGTAGTAGATAAATTTTTTTGTATTAGATTAATTGATTTGTATTAAAGATGATTTGTATTAGATTCATTTTGATTGGTGTTAAATAATTGTTACATAATGATGATTTTGTATTAAAATGTAGTTGAACTGTTAAATGATGATTTATGCATACAAAACCTGAGAGCTGCCCAAAAGTCCGCCCAAGGCCTACCACGTAACATCAACATCACCACCTGATGGTCCATCTCTGAGGGCTAAGATTTAATGGTGGCGAGCCTTAACATTGAATTTCAATAGTGTAAATGCTGGCCTTGGGCGAATTTTTGTGTCTCCGAGTTCCCATCCGGAGAACACACCTGCTGCTGCACTGAATAACGTGTTCCTAAACTTTGTGTGAACTGCGAAACAATTTGCTGTTATGTCTACTTTGATGGAATCAAACTGCTCTGTGATTTGGAAGCTGTGTCTCTTGGTGAATTGTCCTGTGTCTGCCACGACAAGCTCACCGGCATCCGTCATGATTTTAAAAATGTCAGGAATAAACCATGAATATCTCATTTTAGTGTACTTTTTGCTTAGGTTACCGTGCAGTATATACTAAAGCAATTATAAATGCGCCTGAGGCTAGGTGGATGTTGCTGAATTGAATAGTCTCCTTGACGTCACTTGACTCTTCCGAGACACCCACCGGCAATCTAACAGTAGGTCTGTTTGTCTCTTTTACAGGAGCGTTTTGAGTCACTGTTTCGGATCTACGACGATCAAACGTCCTTCCAGATGTTTAAGAGTTTCCGGAGAGTGCGGATCAGCTTCAGTACGCCAGAGGCCGCTGCACGCGCTCGCATCGAGCTACACGAGTCTGAATTCAACGGCTCCAAACTCAAACTTTATTTCGCACAGGTTTTTACTTCTTTTATACTTCTATTTACAGCTTTGTGGGATTTCATGCTCCTTAGTGATTAATCTGAAAGCTTAACAGCAGGTCTGCATTAATCCTTAAAAGCAGGCTAAAAAAGAACACAAAAGGCAAACAAAGTGTCTTCCTGTGGTTACTCAGGTGCAGAACTCGGGGGAGGATGTGGATAAGGCGTATCTTGCCCCGCCCCAACCTGTGAAACAGTTCCTCATTTCTCCACCCTCCTCCCCACCTGTGGGGTGGAGCCAAAGCGAAGATGCCACCCCAGTTATCAACTATGACCTTTTGTGTGCTGTGGCCAAACTGGGCCCAGGTATAACACACACACACACACACACACACACACACAAAACAGCAACAAAATGTGAGGATGCTTGTGTGTAAGAATTGAAAGCACTTGTTTTTGTGAATGAATCCGATGTCCGCCTCACAGCAAGAAGGCCTGAGTTTGATTCGCGGGCTCGGTCGTTTCTGTGTGGAGTTTGCATGTTCTCCCCGTGCTTGCGTGGGTTTCCTCCGGGTACTCCAGTTTCCTCCCACAGTCCAAAAACATGCACAGTAGGCTAATTGGCTGTTCCAAATCACCTCTAGGTGTGAGAGTGTGTGTGAATGGTTGTGTGTTGGCCCTGCAACGGTCTGGCGAGCCGTTCAGGGTGTACCCCGCCTTCTCCCGGCGGATTAAGCGGTTCAGAAAATGAAGGATGATAAGAAAATGAATGAATGAATGGATCTAAACACAACCAATATGGCCTGTATATTAGTGCATGCAGCCCCCTCTGGTGGACAGAGATGAATGTGCAGGAAGACTGTGTGCACCGTCCAGTCTCTGTGGCAACCTTGATGTAGTAGCTCATTGTCTGCGTGTCTGCATTTTCCCCGCTGGGCCTACGCCTTTAATTTGATACTAACACAGTACAAGAAATATAATGTTATCTGATTTTAGATTTCCTGTTATTCATAGGAACACGTGAAAGGGTATTTTTTGTGGCACTCAGTCACGCCGTGCCCTTTCTGATGCTTTACTTCAATCTAGCTAGCATTTATTCTTCTCTCCCATGTCTTTGATATGAAAAGAAAGGAGCAGTAATACCTTTTCAGATAAGTTTCCACTAGCCAAGGAAGGGACTGCCAACAAAAATTAAGTATAGGGTTACATATGCGGTTTTATCTGGTCATGGCCTAACATCCTTAAAGCCGGAACAGCACCGTCATCAGAGAGCCGTCCGTCAGTCAAAACCAAGCCAAAGGGTGTGGTGCACTCACTCATCATGAATTAAGAGCAGACTTGATGTGTATTACTGCTCCTTACCTCTACTACTCTCTAAATTTAATTATTATTATATACTGGAAGAGAATGGCGCGATCTAATTGGTCCACTTTTCGGGGATTAAAAAGCATTATTCTGTGTAGATAATGCTTAAATCAGTACAACAGACATCCACAGTTTGGACGGGCCACTTGAGCAGCCAGGATCACCAGTGTCCTGCTTTAAAAATGGAGAGATGAGCCTTAAATATATTGTTTTATTTATTTTTTTGCTTGTGTTTATGCTTATTTGCTTAACCACTGAAAGGTGTTTAAAGAGAGGCTGTTACACCGCCGTTACACCTGCGTCCGAGTGCATGCGGAGTTCACCTGCGTCTGTCATGATTTTTAAAAATGTAAAATAAATAAACCCTGAAAATCTCATTTAGGGTGCTTTTTTGTGATGTTTTGTAATATATAGCAAAACTAGTGCGGCAGTGGTGGCTCAGTGCTTAAGGCTCTGGATTAGTGATCCGAAGGTCAGGGGTTCAAGCCCCACTACCACCATGCTGCCACTGTTGGGCCCTTGAGCAAGGCCCTTAACCCTCAATTGCTCAGTTGTATAAACACAATTAAGAAAATGGGAGTCACTCTGGATAAGGGTGTCTGCTAAATGCCGTAATGTAAAACAATTATGCGCCTCAGGTTTAGCGGTTGTTGCTAAATTGAATAGAATTGCTGAATTAAATATTGAATTGAAATGACATCACACAGTTGATAAATGCTGAAGTTTAAGTTCAAGAATGTGTCAAGATTTTTACCCACATTTAGTTGCAAGAACACTGTATAAATATGCAGCGAATGTCCCAAACACTTTCTCTCTCTCTCTCTCTCTCTCTCTCTCTCTGCCTCTCTTTCTACCTTTCTATCTGTTTTTCTCTTCCTGTGTTTCTGTCTCTCTCTTTTTCAACCTGTCTGTCTCCGTCCCTCTCTCTCTTTCCATCTTTGTCTCACATTCTCACTCTCGCTCTTTCTCTTTCTCTCTCTCTGTCTCTTTCTCTCTTTGTCTCTCTTTCTACCCTTCTATCTGTTTTTTTCTCTTCCTTTGTTTCTGTCTTTCTCTTTTTCAACCTGTCTGTCTCCGTTCCTCTCTCTCTCTGTCCGTCTCTCTCTCTCTCTCTCTCTCTCTCTCTCTCTCTCTCTCTCTCTCTCTCTCTCTCTCTCTCTCTCTCTCTCTCTCTGTCTGTCTGTCTGTCTGACCAGGTGAGAAATACGAGCTGCACGCAGGTACAGATTCCACCCCCAGTGTGGTCGTGCACGTGTGCGAGAGCGAGACGGAGGAGGAAGACGAAGACCGACCTAAGATGAAAATCGTCCAGACACGACGTCCAGACAGCCCTCCGAAAGTCTACAACTAAACCCGCCTCTCCGCACGCGTCCTCTGTCTAAATCTGTCTCTTTCTCTCATACGGAGGCAAAGACACCCTTCATTTCAGCTCTAATTTACAAAAAAAAACCTTATAAAACGGAAACGGTATTTAGAGGGCAGAGCGTTTCTCGCTCTCGATGGGGAAAGGACGGACTGAGTTAGTCTTGACTGGAAGAACTGACACACAGCCTCGTCACCGTCTCACAGACAAGCAAAGGTAGCATGGAAGGGGGTGGGAGTAGGAAACCTCCTGCAATCAGAGCACTTTTCATTCACTCATTCATTCACACGCTCCTGTAGTCTCAAAATAGTGTCGCGTTAGAGGATCAGTAGAAATCTAAATGTATCTATATGTAGTAGTTATTGCTGAAGTAGTGGTTTCATATCAGACTTTATTTCTAGCATTCAGTAACTGATCATGAAGGAATAACACAAAGGGAAGCAATGGTTTAGTTTTTGTTTTTGGGTTTGTTGGGGTTTTTTTAGGAAGTTTTGACCCATGTCACATATCAGGTGACGTTTTGTGTATTTGCAGTACACTCGATCTGGAAGTGTGTGTGTGTGTGTGTGTGTGTGTGTGTGTGTGTGTGTGTGTGTGTGTGTTAGTGATGTATTAAGACAGAGAAAAAACGAGAAGCGAGCCTAATTGTACACACACACCACCTGTGGTTGCTGAAAGGGTTGGAATTTATTTTTTGTTTTTTTTTACTTATAAACTTGGAAATGTTTGTTTACTAAACTATATGTGTGTTGTTGTGATTAATATCCTTCTTACCGCATATTTGATACCACAAGCATTCTTTGCATGCTAACTGCTGTAGCTAACACGGCGTGTTTTTATACTGAACGACAGAAATCAAACGATCCTGAAGTTAGACTTCAGTGCAGATCCTGCTGCTGCTCGGGAGTCTAGACGGCTGTGAAGGCATTACGATCGGAGCGATTGTCTGTAAATTTGTTTGGTTTGTTTTGTTTTGTTTTTGCTATCTTTTAGATCTAGCAGGTTCCTGAGAAGGAAATCTGTTTTTGCGTTGAATTTTCAGCTCTTGAGTCTATTCTCAGCAACGTGCTTTCACTCGCTTTCTGCTTGACTTGCTCGGTGTTTTGTGAAATCCAAGATTTCAAACAATTTTGGGATTTTTGTCATTAAAGACAAAAAACATCAACCCTCAACCAGTGAAAGCATGTCACAAGAAATGCCCTTTAACCTGTAGAATAAGGTGTCATGTGATTTACCATTTTGTGACGTGTAAGAGGGTCACATAAAAGGAATGCGACACCAACTGTAGGTTTGAGCTTGAAGTGTATAGGACACAATGACTTGTATAAATATATTATCAAGAGAATCCTAAGAAAGGTTCATGTCTTTTTTTCTTGGCTTGTTCTCCGTGCATGCTCCTGAGACACACGTTTTACACTCCACACTCAGCTGCGCCTGCACTAAGTTCTTTTTTTTTTTTTCTTGTGCTAGTTTGAATGTGAAATCCTTCCACATGAATAAAATTACTTAACCTCCTAGGACCCAAAACTTAATGTTGCATGTCTTGTCACTTCTCTGCTCCACTTCTCTTCCTTACCACCTGATATCGATTGAACCTGATCAATGTTTTCGAACAGAAAGAAGTTTGGCAAATGAGTGCTACCCAATGGCCCTCATATGAGAATCTTACAAGGACATATACACACAGTGAATTTGGGAGAAATTGCGGGTCTCAGGAGGTTAAATCCGTTCAAACCGGACAATATAAAGAAATACTCACTCCTGTATCTGCATTTCTTTTTTTGTGTTTTCATGTAGATAGTTTACGATGTAGTGTAAATGATCACTGCTCATGGATGACCCGCCGCAGAGGTTTCCGTCACGGCGTATTTAAAATTAAGCTATTATTAGCTATTATTCTAATAACACGTATGGGTCATTCTCATAGAAATGCATATTTTATGTCCCACTGTTTATATACCCAATTATTTTTTAAAAACATTGCAGTTTTTTAATTTTGTATAAATCACACGGTATAATCACACCCAAATGTATGTTAAAAAAAAAAAGAAGCAACCCCTATCTTAACTGTAGTTATGTGCACAAATGCTGAATTAATAATGTGCTGTGTCCCCAATACCGTTATCTTTAGCATCAGTTTTCCAGTTATTAAATTGGATTTTCCCAGATCTGTTCTGATATAAAACACTTTCATGTGTTGATAATTTAAGCTGTATATGTACAAAGACAGAAAATTAATAAATTCTGGCGTTTCGAGCATATGAAGTTATGTCCCCAAGAAAATTGCTGCAATTTATGATTCAAAAAAGCTGAAGCTTCAAAACTTTCCAGAAATATACTCTGTACCATAGTGTTTATTTGTAGATATTTTGCAAGTATTTCTGTGAATATGATTCCTTGGGAAGGTGCAATTACAAATTATACACTTTCATGAGAATGATCCGTACATTGTTTTAAATAAAACTCTTTTCTTTGTGCAAAATGTCATCAGACTGAGATATCGACCTGGTAATATGCACCATTAAGGATTTTAAAAGGTAAAAATTATACCGATATATTACTGTAAAAAACACATTCATATGTGGATTGGAAAACACTTTTTTTCTGCTACTTGGGCCTTAATGTGACAAATTTACCAGCATAACAAATCATAACAATGAAAAAAAAGAACACACTCCTAGCAGTATAAAATCCAAGTGATGGATAAATTGAGTCATGATTTTATTGCAAGGCACAATCTGTTTAATTTTGTTCATTTAGCTAGGAAAAATATATCTATATAAAAATATATTACTTTGTGAGTCTGATACAGCTGAAATTCTACAACCTGCTTGTTTCCTCTCACAGTGTATGCTTTAGGAATGACTTGCAGGTATACTTGTATTCTGCTGGTGCAGCTGTCGACAATTCAGTCCAGTAGTAATAGTAATAATAAGAATAATAAATATTTGAGCACTGCATAAAAGTGGATCTCTGAAAATGTTTGCAAAGAAACAGCCATAATACAACTTCCTGTCTTTTCAGTGGTATTCGAAAACTTGTATCTCCTCAAGATGAAAAACCACTAGAACATTTTCTGAGAAGTGCAAGTGCACTCAGCGCCAGCGGCAGTGATATATTTTCCCTCATTTGCCTGTGTGGGCACATGAGCATGGATATGATAGCAAAATAAAGCTAATGGCTTTACAACATTTGCATACGTATGGAGCTCCACTAACAATAATTAATATTATTATTGGTATTATTATTACTAGTAATCAGTATTATGAAAATATCACTGGTCTGTTATTTGCGTGATTTGGTAAAGATGCGCTGGTAAGAAGCCTACCAAATCCCCACTGTGGCTGCAAATCAAAAAACAAAGAAACAAACACTATAAATCCAGATCAGAAGCTTATATAATTTGTACTGCGGGGAGAAAAATCTGGTTCGACTCCTGGCAGGAACATGGTGATTGCTTTGTGTAATACTTTCGGTTTAGTCAGCTTGGACATTGTCATTATCTCTCATTCTCTCTGTCATGCTTGTTGTTTTCCTTGTCGTCTATTGTTTGCTCTTCCATGCGGTTTACTTTGTCATTCTTGCTGTCATTTTAACATGACGCTACTCCTATTGTCTAGTTGTGCTGTTCTTCTCGTCGTCTCATTTGCCGTCTAAATTTACAAGCCTATACATACGTCTTGACTTGCCTGGTAGCAAAGTGCTTCACAATGACGAATGCTTATTGATTTCCCTATAAACTGGTCTAATTATTTCCAAAGTTGGGTTAAGTCGTGTCCTGGTGGTGCTCAGATGTCAGAGGAGATTTTATGGATGAGGGAAATGCACAGCTTTTGCTTTATCCAGAGCACTTATTTATCGGTCCTTGTTGATGCCGTTCCAAGAGGTTTGGTCAGAGGACGAATGAGACAAATAAATAACAGGATTGGTGTAATAGGCAGATGAAAGAGCGCATCAGACCAAACAGTATGATGATAACGACAGGCACAAATCCAGGACAAATCACAGGGTGGTTCTTTGCTTACTACAAAATTCCAGGATGGTTTTTTTTTTTTTTCCGTGACCAGCAGAATAGTTTCTGTGAGCATTTAGGTGAGGCGGCACAGTGCCATAGTGGTGCGCATGTCTTCCTCACTGCAAGAAGGCCGTGGGTTCGAGTCCTGGGCTCGGCGAGGATGTTTCAGTGTGGAGTTTTTCCTCTGGGTACTCCAGTTTCCTCCCACAGTCCAAAGACATTGCCCCTAGCTGTGAGTGAGAATGTGCGATGGACTGGCAAGCTGTTCAGGGTGTACCCTGTCTTTGCCTAGAGTCATCTGAGATAAGCTGTTCAAAAAAGGAATGAATAAATGAAACATGTAGCCCAAATAAGCCTAAACCGTTTATACTTAATACATGTGCATGAAATTTTAACACACTTGAAAAAAATTATATTCCATGACTTTCCGAGACCTAATGAAAAGTTCTGTGACTTTCGAGGCCTGGAAAACACCAAATCCCATGACTTTCCAGAATTTGCAGGACTTGGAAGAACCCTGAAATTAGAAGCCCAAGCAGATTTACTCTTCAGAAATGGAAAATAATCCATTGTTTGGAGATAGGCTAGAAAATAAGGACTGTGGCTGCACAACACTCGCCTTGCCAGGAATTCATTTAGTCATTCCCAGTTAATACATTTAATCAGTTTAACCCAGTTAAAGTTCTTTTAACTAAAATGTGGTTGTCAAAACAAACACACTGTAACTAGCTAGTAAATGTACCATTTTGTCGTTCCTTGTACGTCTGTATTGTACACTGCCATCAGTATGATTTTGGTTGTACTTGAACCTCAGGCTTTTTCCATGAAAGACAGGAAGGTGTTGCTGCGATCACAAAGTCTTTGTTAATAATAATGGGCCAGGAGTCGAACTAGCTGTCCCCTGCGGCCAAGGCAATCTTAAAATGTAAAAACGCTTGAACAAATCATGCACTATTACATGTTAACCACATGCTCTGTGAGAAGCTGAAGGAGCATTTCAACATACAATCTCAAATGTGTTCCTATGAAAGAAGGGAAAACGGATGCTGCTCGCATACCAGAGGAACTTTTACCCAGTGTGAGCTCACATGCACGTAGGCAGATAAACTGTGATTTGTCACCTGCATCAGATGTCTGTGCTTTGGCTGATCGTTTCATGCTGACCTTTCGCTCTGTGTCAAACCAATGAAGTCTTTTCCTGAGAAGCCAAAAAAAAAAAAAAGAAGTGCATGTTTAAGTGAATCGGCTACCTCTGAGGGCTCGTGTCATGAAAGCACTTTATTACTGCTGAAGTTGTATCTTTGAGCTACCAGTTTTTAGCTGTACATCATTTTAATTTCTTTTGTTTGCTTGTTTTCAGGTCAGGTAGCCTTTTCACCAGCAGTATACTGATTTGAACGTATCGCGCCACTCAGTGTTGCTGTTTTACCTGCTTGTTTTGTCTAGGCAGAGTAAGGACTTTGTGTACACAGAGAAACA
Source organism: Tandanus tandanus (assembly GCA_039654325.1). Classification (NCBI taxonomy): domain Eukaryota; kingdom Metazoa; phylum Chordata; class Actinopteri; order Siluriformes; family Plotosidae; genus Tandanus; species Tandanus tandanus. The sequence continues at coordinate 47,514,920 of JBCNYH010000023.1, forward strand.
ATGTGGTGGTGTTATAATGTCTGGGATGAGTGTGTGAGTGTGTGTGTGTGTGAGTAAGTGTGTTTGTGTGTGCAGCAGACTGTTTGATGTTGCAAGTGTACCTGTACACAATAAAAAGAGACAGAGAGAACCATAACAGAGCGTCTGACTTTTCCTGACGTATCTGATGCTACGTTGGTGACGATGTTGATGACAATTATGCTTTGTTTTGTTGTTTTTTTTTTTACTTCTTATGCGGCTTCACGTTTCTGTACTTAAAAAAAAAAAAAAAAAAAAAAAAAAAACTACATGTTGGAATTTGTAATGTGATGAACTCTGCATTTTAGTTATTTTTATTTCCTCCGGATTGCACAAAATGTCAATTCTGTCACTGTTGAAATATTAATATTGTCTTGTACCGTAGCTAGTACTTAAAGAAGAAAACAAAACGTAGCATTGAAGCAATAATTTCCCTGTTGTTTATCTGCGTCTCTTCTCCTATAGGTGTTTCTTTGATGAAATGTATCCCTAACTGTCTAATTGCTTATGTTTGTGTAGGTATTACTGTCAGTTGTTTCACAAAAGATATATAAACGATAATTCCTAAAACATCTTTGCGGTTTATGTTCTTCTTTTGTGTCTTTAGCCTCATCTCTTAACCTGTAAAATAATAATAATAATAATAATTAAACTATTATAATTACAATTATTTGCCGAAGTCAAGCTGAATAATCCCTGAAATGGAAGATCAAGAGGATTATTCAATACAGTGACATCCACCTAGTACTAAATACTAAAACTACATTATATGTAAAAAATAAAGTATCAAAATCTTAATGGTCCTATAGTATATACTAAAATATAAGTTTATTGTTCTGTGTAGTGTATATACTAAAACTACATTATATGTAAAAATAAAAAGTATAAAAATCTTAATTTTGTTTGGTTTTTATGGTTGTGTGTAGTATATGCTAAAACTACATTATTTTAGTATATACTATATAGGACCATTAAGATTTTGAAACTTTATTTTTACATATAATGTAGATTTAGTATATAGTACTAGGTGGATGTCACTGTATTGAATAATCCCTGAAATGGAAGATCAAGAGGACTGTTCAATACAGTAATAATAATAATAATAAATTTTACTTATATAGCACTTTATATTGCAAGGGATCTCAAAGTGCTTACAGAAAAACAAGAAAA
>JBCNYH010000023.1:47529877-47542016 GCA_039654325.1 Tandanus tandanus
CTATGCTGCGTATGTTTCCTCCAGGCCCTCCAGTTTCCTTCCACAGTCCAAAGACTTAAGAATTAAGGTCCGCACATTAGGCTAATTCTTTATTCTCAATTGCCCCTAGGTGTGAACGACCCTAATAAATGATAAAGTGGTTCGGAAATTAAAAACTAATACTGTTTCATTCTATCCACAACCACTGGATCGTGAGAAATATAGCATTTTATTATTATATTCACATTCTTGAAAAATAAAGTAAAAGATTTCACAGTCAAATACTTAACGCTTTACTTTTAGCCTAGCATGGACTACTGCTTGGTTGCCCCACTTCTGCAGGCCAAATACAAGTGTTTTTTTTTTTTATTTTTTTTTTTTTTTGTTGTTTTAGAATTTTGATGTCACATTTCTTTCCATCAAATTTACCTTCACAAAAAAAATGTTGTACGTAATACTGTACGTGATCCATCAGAAACTACACACAGCTTAATTTGAGACGATTTACATATTTTCTACATATTTCCTTTTGTTTTCTTCTCTGCGGTTTTCCATTACCTGCTGATATGCTGTATGTACCCAAAATACCAACCCGACACCACTGATTAATATTCATCTCATTCTTGTCATCATTTATCTATCTCAGCTAATCAGCACAGATAAAAACGAGCGCCCTTTAAACACTCCATAGTTCACGTGATCAAGACAACAGACCAGCAAGCAATTTAGATAAAACCCTTTGCAAAAATGTTCTGCGGTGGGGGAAAGTTTTTTTTTTTTGGTTTTGAAGAGGAGCATAGGAAAACCAAATCCAAAAAGGGAAAAAGGGCGTGTGCTCACATTCGTGTCCTTTGGTTTTTTTTTTTTTTTTTTTTTTTTTTTTTTTGGCAACTTTTCATATAAGCACAGAAATGTCTGTTGCAGAAAAACAAAAAAGGAGTAATCACTGTTTCACATAAACTGACAAACATTCCACGTGGTTGTATTATTTTGCACATGAAATCTCTCCAATCAGGTGTCATGGTGGTGCAGCAGTAGTGCTCCCAGTTCCAGACTGAGCTCAGGTTACTATCTCTGTCTCATTCCACATGTCCTCAGGGGATTCTTTTTGGCTTCTCTATTTTCCTCATCCCTTTCAATAACAGGGTGGTGGACTGGCTGCCCTAAAGTGCCCCTAGCTATGAGAGTGTGCAGTGTACTGCCATCCCATTCAGGGTGTATTCCAAATCCACTGCAGCCCTGACCCAAGATATGGGCTCGTATTAATTTCTTTGTTTGTTTGCTGGATTGTTTGTTTGTTTGTTTTTGTGGTTTTTATTAGTAATTTTATTATGTTTGTGTATTGCATGGTCTTGATACCACTATGGTAGAAACACAGTTTCTTGTATAAGGCATGTACAGAAGAATGTATGAAGATGAAAGCTTTCCTATAGAGAATGTGAGTTTTGATTTTCTTTAAAATGCCGTCATGGTTGGTTCGTGCAGCTGCATCAAAAACTACCATATTAGGTCACACTTTTGTTCGGGGGAAAATGGAATCGACTATGAAATATTTGTACTTTTTTTTTGTGGAAAAACACAGTCTGAACTTGTGTTACAGCTCATGACACAAGCGGGAACTAGGAAAGCTTGTGTGACTGATCATTGTCATAAAATAATCCCATAACTGAATGTGTTCAAGGGCCCAACAGTGCCAGCTTGGTATTGAGGCTTGAACCCCTGACCGGGTCAGTAACCCAGAGCCTTAACCACTGAGCCACCACTTTAAAACAGGTGAAAAAAAATAATGCCCTATTACCCTTGTGAGGATGAGTCTGTTCTTTTATCTTGCTTGTGATTTAGCCAATTTTACTCTCAGCCACTTATATATGAGTGATGCTAGCGCATTGGGTTCTGTAATCCAGTGTTCGTGCTGTTTATCATGCTTACATTCACATTTACATTATTTGTCAGAGATTCTTATCTAGAGCAACACATATTTATAAACTCATTTATACAGCTGATAATGTGGGAGTTGAGGGCCTTGCTTTAAAGGAGAAGACAGCACTTGATAAAAGTTAGTCCCATTCGAACATCAAGAAAAATTCATTTCCGTGTGCAAAATCTGAGGCCGATAGCTTCAATGCTTTAATGGGCAGTTATTTGAAAACTGAGTCTCAGAATGATGTCATCGAGGCCCAAGTTAACATGTACAAGTATAGGATTTTGATACATTCATGCCATTTACTTGACAGATTTGTGCTGGGGGTTTGAAAAGGTTCAGATTAAAAATCATTACCTGTGCATTGAGAAACTATATATACACCAGGATTCATATATTTAAGCACAAACTCCAGAAATACTGAAAGAAATGATGCTTGAAGCCAAACTCCTCCATGTTAACTTGGGCCTTGATGATGTCATCATTCTGAGACTCGGCTTTTAAATATCCACCCATAAAATCTTTAAAATTGCAGCTATCATTCCAAGATTTTGCACACAGAGAGAGTTCAGGATAGATGGTCTTTTTAGATTCACTTTCAGCAAGTGCTGTCTTCTCCTTTAAGGGTCTAACAATGGCAGTTTGATGGTACTGGGGTTTGAACCCCTAACCTTCTGATCAGTAGCCTGGCGCCACTACTGAGTGATCGCTGCCACCACTAACCATTGACCCACCACTGCCTCATTTATTTCTCAATACTGCTGCATGATCCAATTCCTCCTGGTAGAGTCCCTTTTCTTTCTCTTTTCTTTTCCTAACATGCAACAGATCTGGATACAACTTCACATTCACTATTGTCGTCTTCTTGATTGAATATCCGTCCCTGTTCACGATGTAAAAGCAGAAATGACATTTACGCCACCGGAATCTGTTCAAAAGTAAGACTTGACTGCTGGTATACACCCATCTAATCTGTTTCTTGGTATTTGGGTTCAAGAGTTAATCCTTTAAAGCAAAATATGTAAGAAATGTTAATCGTTAGAATAATTATTCTTAATGGATAACATTAGCATCACTGATAATTATAATGCGTTGGATGAAATGAAATATGCCGATAAGATAAGAACTTTGGATTAGGAGGTTTGAATACATACTGTAACATCAGCTTTGTTTAATCTGCATGTGACACTTTGAGAAGGTTTGTTAATGCATGAAACCCAACCAGAGGAAAAACTCGGCTTATTTCGACTCTTGTAACTGAAGTCTTAAAGCTATGCCAAGGCTGGAGAGGTCTGATGAATCGGACCATTGTCCTATCAAGCGTGAATGAAGGTACAGGGGCAAATTAAAGGTTGCTATTGAAGCTAAATTCAATGTGATGACACATGGCTGAAAGCACTCAGTGCACCTGTTCTGTAATGAATTTCCCACCTAGAGATTTACGAGTTAAATATTGACCAGTGGGAACATTATTCACATTGTGCACGTGTGTGTGTGTGTGTGTGTGTGTGTGTGTGTGTGTGTGTGTGTGTGTGTGTGTGTGTGTGTGTGTGTGTGTGTGGCTTAGTTCAGCAAAAAGGAACTCGTTCGCTGCTTGCGCAAGAGAGAAAGGAGTAAAAGTCAGATGGATAAATACGCACATGGGTTGTGAAAACTGACATCAAGTTTATAGGCAATAGAAAGGCCAGACAGTTTCCCACACCCGAATGATTCAGATCTCAGAATAATTTATATGATGACACACAGACTTTACGGTATAAATGATCTCTAGGGAATAAGCTCCAGACTCGCAACCTCAGATCAGATAGCAAAGATGGGAATATCACAGCTAAGATGATCCAGTCAGCCAAGTAAAGATGCATGTGAGGTGTAAAACGGCTGAAAAGGCACGACCGCAGCCACTGAATTACAAGCAGCTGTTTATTCAACTTTTGTATAAAAGCCTTATTAAGTGCTGTTTTATTTTCTCCTCGGGGTACAAGTACAGGAAATATTACCTCTGTTTTTATAACCACAGTGGTTCTTGTGGATTCATGTTGTACCTTAAACAAGTTTCAAATTTACATTATATGCTATCTAAATGTACTACAGACATGCCCTTAACGGTAACACTGTCTAAGAGTTAATCTTTGATTAACTCTGGCCAAGCAATTTAGGGCTTATCAGAAAGCAAAACATGAAAGAACAAACGCAGAATAGTTTATGAAGAAATAAATCTTAGATTCGCAAATAATAATTTTTTTATCTTTCTCTTACACACACAATATCGCATAACTATCGTTGTGAGGACCCTCTACCTTAATGTGACCCTAACCTTTACTTCAGTAATGAAAAGGAAACTATATGTCACTATTATTTTTCTTATTTTTGTTTTTAAAAAAGAAAAGAAAAGCAATATCTTCCTTCATGGTCAAAAATATTACCATCCTTGAAATTGTACCATCCTTGACATTTGGGCCTCATAAGGGTATATATAGCAAACACACACATACTTGTGATGGACCTCCTACCTACCTAATTAAAACAACATCTAAAGCTAACAAAAGTTTTTTTTTGTTGTTTAATTTTAAAATAATAGTACAATGTACAAAATAATAATGAAAAAAAAAATTCTGGGGACCAGCCAAATGTCCTCACAAGGTCAAATCACTCAGACTTTGTATCTTGGTGGTAATACTTTTTCACCATCAAGACATTAAAACTTGCTCTCTCTCTCTCTCTCTCACTCACACACACACCCACACACGCACACACACACACCCCTTGCGCGCACACACACACACACACACACACACACCCCTTGATTGCATCACACAAAGTTGAAGTTGCTGTTGCCAGATCTTCATCATCAGCACATTATCAGCACATGTGCATTAACTTCCTCCTGGGAACTCCATGTGGGTGTGTCCAGATTCACCCATTAGCACATCATTAGGCTATATTTGAAATGCAACATTAAAGGTGACTCAACTGCCAAAAGTAAAGGAAACAGCCCTAATCAGATATGTTAATTACTTCGAGTGTAATCCACAACAAAAAGACAAATAAGTTGCTATGGCAGCACACCAGAAATTAACTGATTGTGAATTTGAAATAAATGTACTGGTGTGTTGAAATTCTAACTCTAATTATTATGCAAAGTACTGCATGTAATACAAATAATCGCATATAATAATAATGTATATGTTAAATAATGTACAAATGGTGCAAATACTGTACACAATGGCGCACTTTCCCTTCTTCCACATCAATGGCTGAAGTGCCCTTGAGCAAGGCACCTGCTCTCCGGCCAGCCCACTGCTCCAAGTGTTAGTGTGTGTGTGTGTGTGTGTGTGTGTGTGTGTGTGTGTGTGTGTGTGTGTGTGTGTGTGTGTGTGAGTGTCTGTGCTCACTTTGGATGGGTTAAATGCAGAGGCAAGAATTTCCCTTGCGGGATTAATACAGTATATAAAAAATAGAAATAAAAAATAAAAATTAAAATAAAATAAAAATCTACAATATGAACTGTATGGTGTATAAATATACAATCTTATTAACTAGACATAATTGCCAGAATATTATGGAAATAATTATATTTTATGTTAAATGTTATATTCAAAATTTTACTCTTCCGTTTTATTTCTGAGATTTAAGATTGTAAAATTAAATAAATGTATTATAATATATATGTATTTAAATAAATGTATTTAAATATATTAAAGTGATATATTTTGACATATCATGACACTCACTAGCTGGGTGGTTTATTAGGAACACTTTTTGACGGCCGCGTGAAACATCAGAATGGGACAGAATGTAATTATAAGCCCCTATCACACAGCCTGTACAAAGCAGGAATGTTGCGCCTTTATTTCACTTTGCCTTTCTGTATAAAATGTACAAACATGGAGCAGGGAGTCATTGTTGTTCCAGCTCTGAGGCAGCAGCAATGGTAGTCACACAGCTGAATCAATGTGAGTGTAAACGAGAGGGCAGGTGTTCTGACTGTTACTACTACCTGTTGACATGAACTAATTAGTGGTTGGATCTTAGGGACAGTACGCTGCCATAGTGATTAGCACATCCGCCTCTCAACAACAAGGTCCTGTGTCTTAATCCTGGGTTCCACGAGGACATTTCTGTGTGGAGTTTGCAAGTTCTCCCTTTGCTTTCATGGGTTTGCTCCAGATACTCTAGTTTCCTCCCACAGTCCAAAAACATGCACATTAGGCTAATTGACTGCTCAAAATTGCCCCTAGGTGTCAGTATAAATGGTCGTGTGTCGTGTTGGCACTGCAATGGACTGGTGAGCTGTTCAGGGTGTACCCTGCCTTTGCCCAGTGTGGGCTGAGATAGGCTTCAGCCTCCCCGCAACCCTAATAAAGGATTAAGCAGTTCGGCAAATGAAAAAATAAGATAAGCTTCAGTTGCCCCATGATCCTAGTATAATAAAATGAGTCAGTGAAGGAATGGATGTTCTCACTGTGCTTGCATTTCCCACGGTTTCCTCCGGGTACTCAGGTTTCCTCCCACAATCCAAAGACATGCACACTGGGCTAACTGGCTGTTACAACTAGCCCCCAACTGTGAGTGTCAGTGGTTATGTGTTTGTGTTAGCCCTGCTACAGACCTGCGAGCTGTCCAGAGATGCCCCTAATAGGATAAAGCAGCTCTGCAAATGAATGAATGAATGTTAGCATTAAGTCTTATGGTTAGGGTTAGGCTTAGGGCTAGGTCTCAATAAAGATCAAATTTTAAAACAAAGTGGCACAGATTTTCAGAAAACGAGCATGTCAGGACAGGGGTGTGATGTGTTGATGATGCTGTGTGTATGACCTGCCACAGACAAATTTTAAAAATCTCTGTTTGTTGGTAATCTCACTAGCAAAAGTACTTCAACCCTCAGTTCACATACTGTTATTGGCTGGCGCCCATCTCAGCCGACTCTGGGCGAGGGCGGGGTGCACCCTGAACAGCTTGACAGACCATCACAGGGCCAACACACATACAACCATTCACACTCACATCTAGGGGCGATTTGGAACAGCCAGTTAGCCTACTGTGCATGTTTTTGGACTGTAGGAGGAAACCGGAGTACCCAGAGGAAACCCACACAAGCAAGGCGAGAACATACAAACTCCACACAGAAACGCCACGGGCCTGGGAATCGAACAGGACCTTCTTGCTCTGAGGCGGACATGTCAGTGCGCCACCATACCAATGGGCTGCTTTTGATTTAAAAAACTACTGATTTCATGAGATTTCAGTAGTCTGGTCTTTTCATTCTGCTCTGACTTCTTTCATCAACACTGTGACCTCATCTCATCAACAGTTCTAAATTCTATGGACTCCTGTGCACGAAGTTTCTGAAATACTTCAACCAGCTCATCTGGCACCAATAACCACACCAAACTTCAACTCACTGGATTGCTGTTATGTGATTGGCTGGTTGGACGATTGAAGGTTTATGAAGGTTTACAAATTTTTCCATGTGGTATATATTATTAAAACTCTGAATGAGTTTCAAAAGACACCATTAGCTACACAGTACATAAGCCCTGGACAACGAGCTCACCTGACCTGCCTCTGTAAAAGTTAAAATATATAAAATATAAACCATAAAACCTTAATTTTGTCGAATTTTAATGTTACCGTATAGTATATACTAAAAGAATTATTTGCCTCAGACTTGGTGGATATCCCGGAATTGAAAAGTCTATTGCTGAAACTTATTCAGCGACATCCATCATGTTGATGTGTTGGAAGCAGAACAAGGACCACGTTGTGATGATTAAACACTTGGTCTATTCATCTCTAAAATGACAAGTCTTGTGGGGTGTTCCTGGTATGCAGTGGATAATACTTACCAAAGGTGGTCCAAGGAAGGACATCCATGTGTCATGGGTGCACAAGGTTCACTGATGTGCTTGGGGAGCAAAAGCTAGTACGTCCGGTCTGATCCAACAGAGGAGCTACTGCAACACAAACTGCTGAAACTGTTAATGCTGGATACGTATGTTAAAAGTGTTAATGAATGCTCGAGTCGTGCATCGGCAAGGTGCGTGACTATTAACCTGGAGATTGCGAATTCGAATCCGGGTTGATGGCACAGCCATCTGTGACCGCGAGTCCATGGGGGCTAATTGGCCGAGCTCTCACGGATGGGAGGAATGGCATACGCTCACTTCCCTGTCACTCACAGCGATCACCGGCCAATCATGGGCATCTGTGAGCTCATCCGAGTGTGCCGCCCCCAAATATGCATACGCAGCAGTTCGTAAAGAGGCGGGAGGTAGCATTGCATGTCACGAAGAGGGCATGTGCATGCTTACACCCTCCCTGGTTCGTGGTGGTTGTGTGATAGGAAAGGCAATACTTGATGGTTGGGAATTGGATACGACTAAAATTAGGGGAGAAAATGGGGAAAAAAACTAAAATAAATACATTTTTTAAAAAGTGTTAATGTGCTGACACTGTGCATTGCAGCTTTAAAAAATAATAATAATAATAAGGTCAGATGTGTTAACCCGAGCTTACTGGCTCAACAGGCACAAGTTTATCCCGGTTTCTCTACCATGAAGCGACTAGGAGTTCAACTCCTCCTGGACGGGACGCTAGTGCATCACTGGTTACCTTCCCAGTATTTTTACTGGTACCCATTTATACTGCTGGGTGGACATAGGTGCACTTGGAGTTAAGATCTTGCCCAGGGGTCTTAGCACTGTGGTGGTCTAACAGGGATACAAACCTACGACTTCTCAATCATGAGCCCAGCACCCTAACCACTACACCACCGGCCCCACCGCTATGTAATTGCAGTGTATACATATATTTGTGTGTTTGTGGTTGTGTGTGTCTCAGTGTTTATATTAGTATTTTAAAGCTTTTAATATTTGCAAAGTGAATTACACACTCCTGATCCCTTGACATAATTTACTCCACATATGCATCAATTTTATTTTTGTATACGTCCTTGCCTTTGTAAGCGGACAGCACTGCCAACTCTGATGACAACCGGAAGGAGGGAGGGAGCAATACAGAGAGAGTAGATCTACAGGCTATGGCTCACCTTTACAATACGTCCAAGTTACCTTTTATGATTGTTTGATGTTCTGCCTCTGTTCGGTTGCTTGTCGCTAATCCCAAAACAAACAGAACAAATTAGGAGTGCTGTAAAGATGGATGTTTGACCTCTAAACCAAGCACACAGAAAGAAAGGTGAATTATCTTGTTAGGTTAATACTAAATCGCATTCTATTAGTGTTCCTTTTTTTATTGTAATTGTGATCACTGAGGGGAAGAAAGGATTGAATATTTTCCTATAATTCATTAATATGATTGGTATAGACCTCTGGCACTGAAGAATAGAAGTAGAAAAAAAACCAACAAATAACAACAAATTTAAACATCTAGGTGTTCCTTATAATGAGTATTATCTAATCTGAATAATATGTATATTCATTCATACATTTTCTGAACTTTTTAATCCTACAAAGACTTGTGGGGGTGGTGGTGGGGTGGGGGGTGGGGGGTGCTCCTATCTCAGCCGACTGTGGGCGAAGGAAGGGTACACCTAGAATAGCTTGCCAGACCATCATGTGGCCAACACACACACAACCATTCACACTTACGCTCACACCTACAGGCATTTTGGAACAATTAGCCTAATGTGTATGCCTTCGGACTGAGGGGAAACCGGAGTACACTGAAGGAAACCCACGCAAGCACGGGGAGAACATGCAAGCTCCACACAGAAACGCCCGAGCCTGGGAATCGATCCCAGGACCCTCTTGCTGTGAGGTGGACATGCTAACCACTATGCCACCGTGCAGCTCCTAACAATTCCTTGACATTTTTATTCACTTACTCACTCATCAAAGCCAATTAGCCTATTGTGCATGCCTTTGGACTGTGGGAGGAAACCAGAGTGCCTGGAGGAAACCCATGCAAGCACAGAGATAGCGTGTAAACCCCACACAGAAACGCCTGAGCCCGAGACTCGAACCCAGGATCTTCGTGCTGTGACCTGGTGAAAAGATCATTAGGTGTATAATAACTAGGTATGCAGTGAACAGTACTGGTAGGATTTAGTGTCTAATTGTGAGGTGTCCTGTAGGCAAGTGATGAGGTGTCGTAGAGAGATGATGGCATCGTAAGGTGAAAGAATAAAAATTGTGGTTAGCTGTTAGGGGTGTGGTTAAGTGATGGCGTCACCAGGTGTGTGATGGACAGTAATGTGATATGGTGTTCAGGTGTGTCATGATCTGGGTTTATCAGGAGATCATGTGCGTGATTTTTAAGTGCAAAATGTATGTATGTCATTCACAAGTGATGTGATGATCAGGTGCGAGAGCCATCCTCTGATGCTCCTCCTAAGCCCACGAAGTATCTGGTATTTACTGCAGATTTATTGTGCACGAGCTTCAGAGTCTTGAAGGTTGCAATTTTTTTAGCTAGCTGTGCTTTTCTGTGTCAGGTACAATATATCACAAATCATAGCCAATTTCATGTTAGGGAGTTCATTAAGTGAAATTTAAGGTATCAATCAGACGGCCTTTTACTGTTAAAGTCTATGGCTCAGTTCACTATGGTTTAGTGACAAAAGCTATCAGGCTTGCAAATGAAAGCTACAGGTCTGGCTTGTGAGACTAGGAAGTGATAATCAGGCATGGAGCAGACAGGTAATCAGATATACAGTATGTGTGTCCTTCTTCCCTTTTTTTGTGATACATTATCAGATGAATTCTGGTTGCATGGTTTGCTGCTGCTTAGAACAGACAGAATCAGACAGGCTGTTTGAGAGAAAGGGTTTTTTTACACACAGGGTTGCCCCTAAAGGGCACATTTTCCCACATGTTTCAGCACCTAAAGGGCACTTCGTCTATTTACATTTTTTCCCCCTTTTGCATACAGAGAAGCCTATAGGACACATCTTGTTTTCTTCATTAGAAGATCACCCATTTTGGCACTTCTTCATGCTTCCTTGCATGTAGTAGAGCCCTATAAGGCACTGTATCATGTACACTTCACTAAGAAGCCACCCCAGGAGGCACTTCATCACATTTTCCTTTATATAGTGTCACCTTAGAAAGCATTTCATCATTTATTCATTTATCGTTGAACCGCTTTATCCTATTAAGGTCACGGGGAAGCTGACGCCTATCTCAGTAGGTAGGGTACACCCTGCTCAACAGTCTATTGCAGGGCCAAAACATACACACAACCATTCACACTCACTTACACCTTGGGACAATTTGGAACAGCTAGTTAGCCTAATGTGAATGTCTTTGGACTGTGGGAGGAAACCGGAGTAGTCGGAGAAAACCCACGCAAGCACGGGTAGGAACATACCTTAGTCTACATAGAAACACAGAGCCAAGCCGAGGACTCGAACCCAGGACCTTCGGACTGGGACTAAAGGACTACCATTAATGCATCCGTTCTGTTTTCTCCACTTTAGTAACATCATAGGGGGCAATTTATCATATTATTTCTACTGTAGGGTTATCCTTGATGGCAATTTCACAGTTTTCACTTTTTGACAATGGGGACATTAGGTTGCCTGAGCTTGCCTGTGATCTTATCGCTTCCATATTTGTGTTATTTTTAGTTTTGGGTGTATATGAATTTTGTCTGTTGCTTGAGCATAGCACTGCATTTCTGTGTGAGAAAGGTAAAGACACGTGTGTGTGTGTGTGTGTGTGTGTGTGTGTGTGTGTGTGTGTGTGTGTGTGTAGTTGTGGCCCCACTGAGCTCTTTCATAGCCAATGCAAATTTTGTTCTGCTTCCCACAATGACAGACTGAACTTGGGATTTCAGCTCAAGTTTTCAAATCCAGATTATATTATTATTTAGGAAATTCTGGCTTTGTTTTTTACGGCAGGAGGAATATTTAAGGAGAATTAATTATTTATGTATTATAAAATAATTCAGTATAAAAGTACAGAGTGTGTCTGGCCTACTGCATACCACACCACTCTTAAGATTGATTACACTTTTTAAAAATCAGTTTTATTTGTATAGCACTTTTACTAGGGGACACTGTCGCAAAGAGATGATGAGATGATGATGGTGGCCAGGAAAAATCCAACATGAGGAGGAAACCTTTAGAGGAACCAATTCCTAAAGGGAACTCATCCTCCACTTGATGACAGATTATAAATCATAAATATAAATTATATAATAACATAATAATATAGTATATAATAGTTATTAGGTGTTTATTAATAATAATAATAATAATTATTATTATTATTATAA
>JBCNYH010000023.1:47556701-47586280 GCA_039654325.1 Tandanus tandanus
TATATATATATATACATATATATATATATATATACATACATACATCATATGACTCAGCATAATACACATTATCCTACCTGCAAACTTTGGAGAATGCTTAAACCAGTGAAAAATGTTAAAAACAAACCACTCCTTAAAGTCTTCTCCAGCAAATCCCAAAGACTATCAATAGGATAAAGGTCAGGACTCTGGGGTGCCAAAACATATGTGAAAATGATTCCTCATGCTCCCTGATCCACTCTTTCACTTATTTTAGTTCCAATTTTATATCCGTACCACCAGGAAAGAAAAAGGCCATTGGTGTGATAACCTGGTCATTCAGTGCATTCAGCTCATCAGCACACTTCATTTTATTGCTTTATAATGTTGCTGAGCCTCGACCCGACCGACTGGAGCAACAATGCCATGGAGATTACATGCTGTGATCAAGGTTAAAGGAGGTCTAACACAATACTAGAGCGTGGGACTTTTTTCTTTTTTGGCTGGGCAGTGTAAAAATGCAAATGAAGTGCCTATTTTTAGATTTTTAAAACATGTCCAAAGCCCTTTATGCACACACACACACACACACACACACACACACACACACACACACACACACACACACACACACACACACACACACAATAAAACCTCAGTAATGTAGTTCATCAACATTGCATTTAGTATTCATTGTGCTAGATTACATTCTCATAGAGAGAGAGAGAGAGAGAGACGCTTAAAACAGAGTACATCCAAATCAAAAACAGTACAACAGACAATACTATATACAGTACTGTTTGATAATGGTTGAATAAAAAATTCATACTGCATATTTTTTAATCTGAACACTAATACCTTATAGTTGCTTTTAAAATTTGTACCATGGATGTAGCAATTCGGTCTCTTAAGTATCTCACTGTCCAGATCATAGCACTGAATGAAGAAGTACTTATGCTTGTTTCTCTTTATCAAAGCATCAAATGACAGTTGCAGCTCATTAAATCTCAACATCTTAGTGATTTTATTTATTTATTTGTTCGGTAAAGTAAATTGCCATTTTCGTGTTTTTCCCCCCCTAAACCAAAGTGGAGAATTTATGCAAATTGAATTTAAAAAAACCAACGCATTTTAAAACACACTAACCAGAGTTCCTAACTCACAGAAGTACCAAGCAGTAACCTGTACCCAACCTTGTTTTTCTTTGCAGGTTCAGGTGCAATGATTGCAGTCATCGTCATCGGCGTCATAATCATCCTCAGCATACTACTCATCATAGTCAAGACATATAACAAGTAAGTCCACATTCCATAGAACACACAGTGATGGGGTTCAATATTGTCGGATGAATGTTTTATAGTATTACAGGCCTGTGTGTTCCCAGAATAACTGAGTATACAATAGGTACAGGAGTTGTCTGTTTAAAAGTAGATACCCGTATGCATACCTAGTATGGCTATAAAAATCAGCGATAAATTCGTAAGCATGTTGACACTGACGTCATTCTAATCGGACCGATTCTATTTGAACTGAATGTGTATGTGCTCACAAGTGGCATGATGCAACAAGAAGGTTCTGGGTTCGATTTGCAGGCTCGAGTTTGCATTTTCTCCCAGTGTTTGAGTGGGTTTCCTCCGGGTACTCTGGTTTCCTTACATAGTCCAAAAATATGCACATTAGGCTAATTGGCTGTTCCAAATTGCCCCTAGGTGTGAATGGTTTTTGTGTGTGTTGCCCTGCAATGGACTGGTGAGTTGTTCAGGGTGTACCCTACCTTCGCCCAGAGTTGGCTAAGATAGAACGTTTGTGTCAAATAAACAGATTTTTCACAAATTGAAAACTGTTTGGTGCCATTTCAGAGCAGCACGGTGGCTCAGTGGTAAGCACTGTCACCTCACACCTGGAAGGTTCTGGGCTCAAATTTCACCCAAGACCCTCTGTGTGGAGTTTGCATGTGATTCCATGGGTGTTCAAATTTATTCCACAGTCTAAAGACATGCACATCAGGTCAACTTGCTACTCTAAATTGTCCATAGGTGTGACTGTACAAAAGTGTGAATCGGGGACAGTGGTGGTTCAGCGGTGGGTCAGTGCCCTTGAGCAAGGCCCTTATCCATCAACTGCTCAGTTGAGAAATTAGATAAAATGAAAGTCACTCTGGATAAGGGCAAATGCCATGAGCAAACATATGTAACATGTAAAGAATATTTGGTTGTGTCTGTGTTAGCATTGTGTTAAACTGGTGGCCTGTTCAGGGTGTACCCCAACTCTCACCCAAAGTCAACTGGGATTGGCTCCAGCCCCCACCCCCGTCCCTGACAGGTAAGCGGTATAGATAATAGGTGGATGGATGGACTTCAGCAATGGGACATTGTTTTATACATGTCCAAGGATAATTTATTACAACATCACATACAAAAGTACCTCATTCCGAAAGCCTCCAATAATATTTTTTCCATTCTTATGTTTATATATAAAGGCAGATTGAAGAAAATACATTCATTTATTCATTTTCTAAGCCGCTTTATCCTAATTAGGGTCGCGGGGAGGCCAGGGCCTATCTGAGCCGACTCTGGGCAAGGGCGGTGTACACCCTGGACAGCTCGCCAGGCCATTACAGGGCCTGTTGGTTTGTTTATTTTAACACATTTCCAGATTAAATGAGAAAATGGTGTTTTTGTGCTACAGGCAGATGCACACGAAGAGGATGCTCAGTGGGACTTCTACCAAACCACGGAAAAACACAACATCGACAACAACAGTGACAACACTGCAGATGGAGAACATGCGAGGCAGCACCAACTTAGGCTTTGTAAACTTACCCAACACCAATGAGAACGGGTTCCGTTTGCCACGAGCCACGGTGCCCAACACAATTGAGCAGGTCAGCATGAACAGTAACTCCACTGTGGCCACGATACACAATACACCGGTGAATGAGAATACGTAAAAAAAAAAGAAAGAAAATAAAGAAAGAAAAAGGAAGAAAGAAAGACAAAAAAACACAACTAAAAATGAATACCCAGTATGTGCATTACCCAGGCTCCATTGTGCAGTGTGATGAGAAAACACACCCCCACTATGAAGAAACTGATCAGTGGATGATGAACAGGACATGGAGGGGGGGAGGGGGGGAGGGGGGGGGGGTGAAGGAAGCCCGAACACTAAACACAAGCACCTCTGAAGGCCAAACGTCCTCAATGGACCACCGAGGACATTTTAGGACCAAGCATGGGCAAATGGACCACTGGGGACATTTAGCGTTTATTATAGCGCTGACAAAATCATTCCAGTGTTCTGCGAACATGTTGAAGGACCAGTGGCCATTTCATCTACTAATCCCTACTCGCTACTCACTTTTATTATAGGGACCTTATAAAACGTTGTGACTGAGTAAATAACACAGTGCGTGATATCACAATCAGTTTCCTTTGTGTCGAAGTGGAAAAGACAGTCGTGAATACAGAGTGAAGGCTGTAATGTATAACTGCTGTTAATAGCACTAACGATAACAGATGTCTACATTTATTTAAAAATAAAGAAGCAGTAAGAAAAAAATGAAGGTGTACATTAATACAACTGTATATATTTTTCTAATATTTTATTGTGTCCATAACAACAGCTCATTCAAACATTAAAATTATATTGTTATTAAAATATACAGTATCATCATTGCTAATGTGAGGTTTTCTGTGAAGGAGTCTCCAGTGTCAGCACTTACAGTCAGTAGTTTACAGTCGGAGGTTAAGTCTTTCCACCATGGGAAGGTCTTCAGTAATTAAAACCTTTCAGTTTGCCATTTCTTGCTAATGTAATGTTTTTTTTTTTTTTTTTTTTTGTTATATTAACTTAAGTAGAAAGTGAAGGAACTGACAGTTTAGGATTGTAATGCAAGTGATTACAGATGATACAGATATGCCCTATTCCACTAGTGGACATAAATTGCAATTCCCAAACTCAGATTTGCTCTGATTTCAGGGAGTGACGTCAAATCAACATGGCTGTCCATGGTATCAGAAGTAAACAAACTAGCACTTCTTACCTTTAATATACAAGTATATACAAGTATTGTCTTTAGACCAATTAAGATATCCACACACACACACACACACACACACACACACACACACACACACACACACACACACACACACACACACCGATCTGTAATCTGGAAAGCTAGCAAAATATGAAATTAGCATCTCTTCAGGGCCCGAGCTTAACCCTCCTCTGCCCTCAGAGGTTCTTCCAAAGCCGGACCCACAAGCTTTGCACTGAATACAGGTTAATGCATAAGCAGGGAGATATCGGAGCATTTGATTGGATATTTCCCAGTGGACCGCAGGGCAGTGATTGGTCGGCATTTTTACAGGTTAACATAGCTATAGATGACAGTTTTTTTCCCCTCAGTTTTTCCAGATGGTATATGTTATTCCAAAGACCATTTCAACCAAAATAATAGTTTGTGTATACAGCTAAAAGTTTACCAATCCCAGCTTTAAATCTACACAGATTACACAGTTAGCTGTTTTAAGCAGGAAAATGTAGATCACCCATCACAGTTAGCTGGATATCATGTTGCTAACAAAAGATCAATGTGGAGGAGGGTATGGTTTTTTCCCCCTCCACTTTATACCCTGAATGCACAGAGGTCGAGAATTAACGTCATTTATGATACCGCCTCTGAATGCGGCATAAATTGTTTTGTCGATCTTCATCTTCATCTTCATCCACTTGGTCCTGGGTCGGGTCGCGGGGGCAGCAGCAGTAAGGTCCAGACATTCCTCTCCCCAGCCACTTCCTCCAGCTCTTCTGGGGGGACACCAAGGAGTTCCCAGACCAGCCGAGAGACATAGTCCCTCCAGCGTGTTCTGGGTTGGCCCCGAGGTCTCTTCCCGGTTGTTGATGATCCACAACATTAAAGGTAACAGGCAGATACAAAGGACAGTAATTCATTATTCATTCGTTGAAACACTTAATCCTACTATTGTTATGGGGAGGCTGGAACCTATCTCATCCGACATTCACACATAGGGGCAATTTGGAACAGCCAATAGGTGCTCCCGGAGGAAACACACGTAAGCACGGGGAGAAGAGGCAAATTTCACATAGAAACGCCCTCGTCAAGCCCGGGACTTGAACCCAGGACCTTCTTGCTGTGAGGCAGATATGCTAACCATTACACCACCATGCATACATTTGTAATTGGTTTTAAAAGGGGGTATCACCTTCCCCAGTGTCAATTATTTGCCAATAACAGCATGGCTTGTCATACTGGCTCCTTATATTTATAATTATCTCAAAACTATATATCAACCTAAAGAACTTATTAATGGGTAGAAGTGAGATAATTTATAATAAAGCTGTTCTTATGGAATCGTGTCCACGTTTCAAACCAAAAAAAAAAAAAGAGAACAAAATATCACTTACATTTTTCCTTGGTTTGTGTCTGTGCACAGACATGAAGAAACAGAAGTACTGTTATAAATTGTTATGCAAACCACAGATTTGTATTAATGCGCTTGTTCTATTATGATTTCTGTAGTATAAACACATTCAGGGAAACGTGCGATGGAGAACGTTCCATGTGAACTGATTTTTAAAAACCGTTCGCGTAATCATTGATACGGTGAAGTTTTGCGAGCTGGATGTTTAGCAGTTATGGAAGGAGTCTCCAATGTCAACACTTTGTAAAAGTCATTGGTGAAGCATATATAAAAAGATTTAACGCTTTCCAGTTTCTTAGTAAGATGACCAGGAAATTGTTCACTTAATGGGTCAGTGGCCTCCTGGAGAGGGTTCTATAGAGAATATTTAAGGCTTCCTTTACAGGGAAAAGCTAAAGAACCATTAAGAGGATGCTGTATTGAATTTATTTTAACCTCTGAACCTCAAGGACACCTTCAAACCCTGGAAAAAATTGAAATATTAACCACAGTTAAAGATTACTTTACAGAAAGGCTTTTTTTTTTTTTTCATAAAATGACCATGGGAAAAAAATTCTTGAATCAGCACGTACACCGAGTCACTGATTGCTGACGTATGGCATTTGGCGGACACCTTCATCCAGAGTGACTTACATTTTTATCTTCTTTATACAACTGAGCGACTGAGGGTTAAGTGCCTTGTTTAAGGGCCCAACAGTAGCAGACTGGCGGTACTGGGGTTTGAACCGCTGACTTTCGGCTCAGTAACCCAGAGCCTTAACCACCGGGCCACCACTTTTTGCTTTTTCTTCATCTTTTTTTAAAATGGCACTAGACCAAAGTTCCAGGATCACCTCCACTGCAGATTCATGATTCAGAAGCTTTAATCCATTCATCCACACTCCATCTTCCTTCTCACTTCTTCCCACTGTACACACTGTAAAATAGTTTTTCTTGTTCATGTGTCAGTGCAGGATTTCACTTCTATACTTCTTAGATTTGTCTATCCAGATGTTTTGACGTCTTCCTTGATCCACGTTTTCCTTCTTTAATCTTTGTTTCATTTATACAACTGACTCACAACAACCAACATGTTTTGGATTTTCTTCTTACGAGATTTTTATAATCCTTTTTGTTTATATTTCATATTTCTTGTTGGGGCCATGTTTCCTCTCATTTAGTCAAGTCCAACTCCTTGTAATAGTCTGTAAATTCTCTAATTCTTTAAATTAAATTTAAAGTAAATTCTTTAACTGCAAACTAATTTACATTTTTGTGCAGGTATTTTTTTTTTTCTGAAAATGCAAATTAGTTGGTGTTTCCATTTTTTGTGCTCGAGCTATAAAAAAAGGGGGGGGGGGGGGGGAGCGCCCACACTAGCTAATAATAAAAGCACCCCCTGGTGGATTGAAAAAGGTAAAACATAAGTAAAGACTTGTCAGTTTAATCTCAAAGGGGTTTATTCACAAAATAGATGCATAACAAAAAAATACAGCAGCACATGTTCATATAAAAGGTCTCTTTGTATGTGAAAAATAACTTTTTAGAGAACATAGTCAAGCTGCGCTGCATTGCTCTATTCTAGTGCAACGTTAACCAAAGCCACACAGGCACAAGATCAACACAGACCTCTCAGAAGTCTGCTCGCAAATAGCATGAACGAACAAACGAACGAACAAACAAACAAACAAAAATCGAAGGAAATATCCAAGTGCAAATCTAAATTTGTACTGACCAAAGGCAACGCTGACAAGCAGTGAAGCTTACGTTTCAGAAAATGTCAGTCATTTGTGGCACAATTTCTTTTTAAACTTTCTCTGAATCATTCTTTAGAACTTAGTGCAACATGAACTCATGTTATGTGGAGGACACTTAAAAAAAAAAATTATAATAAACGTTTTGAACCTAATTTAAAGGTTGAAGAATATCTGAGGTGGAAATAAATGATGACTGATTTCAGTCTTTAGTTGTACTACGAGTTAACTTCAGTTACAAGGACAGCAGAGATGTGACGGATGAGTACGGATCAATCCCATCACATCAGTGTAAAGGTTTTGAAAGAGAGAGCATCTTGTTAATCTGTACTCACATAGGTAACATGATCTTAAAATTACAAACCTTTATAAAAAAAAAAAAAAAAAAAAAATGCTCATAATCTTCCAAAAACGTTTACACTCAATGATCCTGAGATCAATTAAAAGATGATGATTATTATTAGTATTATGAGAGATTATAAAGATAGCATTTTTTGTGCTAGCTTCCTTGAAACAACTCTACTAGTGGACTCACTAGTTTCACTGAGTGCGCTATCTCTCAGCTGTAAAAGGAAAAAAATGGTTATATTCAAGAATCAGGCTTGGTTGTTACTTTGGGGGAAACGGAAGTGCACAAAATAAAGAATTACCTGAGGAGAGAAAGGTGTCATGATGACAAAACAGAGAGCCACAGTTTCTTTACATAGGAAAAGAAGAAGGGGGGAAAAAAACACATTAAAACAAAATAAATAAATTCATAAATACAATTTAACAGGTGGATCCAGGAATTAATCTAATGAATGAGGGGGGGGGGGGGTTGTGCAGAGATTACTATAGGTTTTAAAAAATTAAGCATTTATTTGGCCAAGGCTACGTTCCGACATATTTTCCCACATGCCCTGGCAGACTTTTGCCTTTTTTTTTCCCTTTATGAAAAATAGATGTTCCTGTACTTTATGGGCTTAAGTACGGTATGCTGGATGACAGTGCGTGATGAGAAGGTGCGGAAGTTTCCGCAATCTGATTTCCGAATTGAAAAAGTGAAGAAAACATGAGCAAAGCAGTTTAAAAACAAAAAGGAGCGATAAAAATCCGTTTCAAAATTTGCCGCATTTAAATTGGGTTTTAATCCTCGTGCTGCTCAGAGCAGCAGGCCAATAAGTGCAAAAACAAATAAGTAAAATATCTAAGATACTCATTTTTTTTTCTTAAAGTACTTTGTGCTTGCTAGGATGAGTGCACGCGGAGAGGCGGCTCCCCGAGTCAGGAATGGAAGTCAACAAGGGCATGTTGAAAACAAGTAGAATGCAGCACTTTTTTTTTTCTTTCTTCTATTTGACTTAATACCACTAAAGTGTATGCATATACGTTACCAAGTCAGTGGTTACCAATCCCAGGAGCCTAAGCACATCATATTTTCATACTTTACGACACATGACTCAACCGTCTAAAAAGGGTTTAAAAGGCATGTCAGAGTTGGGGGGGGGGGAACACAAATCTGTGCAGTGCAGGAATTCCCTAGGCCTTGAACTGGAACCTACTGAACTAAGTGCTAGTCACGATTGTACACATCAGCGAGTTTCATTACTTGATTCAGACCAGTGTTCAACACTACTGCTGTAAGCAAGTCATATCAAGAAGGAAAAAAATAAAATAAAATGCATGACATGATCCGGAAATCATGGTGGTTTTGTTTCTGACAGGTTTCTAACGGAAATAAATGAGCTAATTAGCTAAACTAATTTCATTGTCTTTGATTACGAGCTTAGCATTCAGCCTCAGAGACCATGTCATACGCACTATGCATTGTAGCAGGCGACAAGAGGAATAAAGGAAAGCCAGCTAAATGAAAAAATAAAATAAAAAGAAGCAGCATCAAGAAAGATACGAAAAGATAGAAAAATAAATACCTGTCCGGTAACAGAAGCTTATAAGGAGCTACATGTAAGATTACTGTGAAGCGAATGCTGTTTTCCTAAGAGCAAGAAACTAGTAACAAGCTATGAGTATAAATGTGTGTGTGTGTGTGTGTGTGTGTGTGTGTGTGTGTGTGTGTGTGTGTGTGTTTACCATGTGCGGTTCTGTTTTATCTCAAAACTGGAATGATGTTTAAAGAACCCATTCAGGAATAAAAATACTTCAGCGTTTGCGAATGACCGTGAATCTGACGTCTGAAACCGATGCATGAGACCAGAACGCAAAGGAAAAATCTTACATGCGGCTCCTCTAAGTGCTGCTTTTATTTGGATTACACAAGAAAAGAAAAAAAAAAAAAAAAAAAAAAAAAAAGTTATTTGACACATAACTTCACAAAGTTTTCCCGGTGTCATTTCACGACGCGAGAACTCCACGCCGCAAAACCTCCGAGCCGTACCGCTGTGTCACCGGGTCATGACTCCGAAGTCGCTGGGTGTGGCATCTCTTCTTCTGCTCCGACTGGCTGTGATCAGATTCCGAGCCGAGGTCGCGGTGCTCCGTGGTCGTCCTTAGCCGAGTTCTGATTGGAGGGGAGGCGGAGGGGGTGTGGCTTGGATCCAGAGATCTGATAGGATGAGAATGGGTAAAGTCCTTCCCCTCCACGTCCTGCTCTCCTTCCGCTCCTTTGCTGTCGCTACGTTTTGGGATGCGGAAGGTTCCCCAGTTTTTGATGTTGGACACCTTTTCCGACATCATCTTTCCCTGATGCTGACTTGAATTCATCCTAAGAGAACCATTGTACACATTCTGCACTGTAACAGAAGTTTTCATTTCGGTCGCCTTGCTCTCAGACATCACCATGGCATTATGATCCATTATACTGTTCTGCGCCGTCTCATCCATGACCTTTGACCCTGGGTTGTTTCTCTCCCGTAGATTCTCCCAAATCTCCTTGTTTCTCCTTCTTTTTCTCCGTTCTCCTACAGGCCGCTCTGGCTTATTCGCTGCAGTGTCATTCCCACCGCAGCCAGGGTTCAGGACCCCCTCAGAGCTGGAGAGTTTACTCAGTGGGGACATGTCCTCCCTGTCGTGCTGGTCCCGTCGTGAGGCCACGTGACGTGGGACACTCTTCCTCTGCGAGAGCTCAGTGGCGTTGTTCTGACCCGTGTGGCCTCTCAGAGGTTGGGGAGAAGAGGATGAGGAAGGTGAGACCCGGAAGTAGAACATGGCCTCCTCCAGTTGCCTGGTGGAAGATATGCCTTAAATGGGCATATGTAAAGGAAGAGAAAAAGAACAGTAGTGAGAATGCATAAAAAAAAAAAAAAAAAGTGCAGAGAGAATATGAGTACGTATTACCGAAGGGATTATATTGTAAATTTAGTTGAGTGATGAGTACGCATGCATTAAAATTGCAAATCTGCATCATGAAGAGCCTTTTTATTGAAAAAAATATATATATAAAAATAAGTGTCGAGACACTGCAATTGAACAGGTCTGTTTCGGTGTGATATGACCCTCCGGTGCAGTAGGGGGCTCACCAGCGTGTCTCCCTTGCTCCAGCAGCCGTACGTGGTGATGAAAAATCTGCTCCTGCACTCGACATACAGACCGTTTAATCTTTTCCCGACGGGTCACCATGTAGGTCAGGTTCCGCACCTACCAAACACACACGCACACATTTACATATTTCCATGAACACAGCATACTCACAACTTGTTTAAAATGATTTAGTAATAGTCTACTGTTAAACCAGTTCAGCATGATTACCATCGTGTACCTATCAGCTAAATGACTATGAATGTTATGTATGAAAACAGCCTGAAGATCTCGGTGCTACTATCCTGTCAGTGTCACCAGAAAGCTCCACAATGCAAATGTCTTCAAGGATCCTGATTATCAGAGCACCAGCAAGTTTACTGAACTGTTCGTCAATTCTGCAAGATACGGCAATATCTCATTCATTCGTTTTCTGAACCGCTTAATCCTAATTAGGGTCGCGGGGAGGCTGGCACCCATCTCAGCCAAACGCAACGCTAGAATCATTCTCTCTCTCTCTCTCATTTCACCACACACTCATGAGGCAACCGCACAACAAGCTGCCCTATCCCTTAAGGATCCGTGCTAGAGGAGAGAAAGTGTGATAGTGAAGTTTTAGCAGTAGTGAATGTACAGTAATGGGCATTTTCTGGCTACAGTGTGGAGCGAAAGCAGGAAAGGCTTAATCCATTAAATTAAAAGGTTAATACGTTAGCTGATTTCCACGTTCATTTGTATCCCGTTTTGTTAGTTTAATTATCTGTTCAACAAGTTGATGTTCTGTGTTCCTGTTCGGTGTTATGCTTAACGGAAGATTGCGTGCCTTCCTGAGTGAGTGTGTGTGTTGTTTTTTTTTATTCTGTGCATGTCTGAGTGGTGGTGTATGAGCCTTTTTTTTTTTTTTTTTTGTTAATAAATAAAATCAATCTTTTTTTTTTGTAATCGCTACCCATTGCCATGTAAGTTCATAACAGCCAATCAGCATCAAGTGAGCAACGTGGTAGCCTTAGTGGGTTTCCTATGGCACGGAAACGGTACAACCATCCAAGTCATGTTCCATGCCTATGGTGCCCTGCTTAGGAGATCCACTACAAATAAAAATCCTGCACAACCTAAAACACATCTCGTTCCTGTAGTTGGGTTGAATCATGGTCAAAAAACATGAAGGATGGGCAGAGGGACAGACTGAAGAGCACAGTTAAGGAACTTTTCCCTCAGTGGGCTAGTACACTTCTCTAAAGCAGAGTTTCCCCAAAATTGGTACTGGATGACCCAGCTCTTCATGGCATGAAGTGGGTGTGACAGAACGGGAAAAAAAAATGTCCAGGGCAGGGGGGTCCACCACAACTGGGTTTGGGAACTACTGTTCTAAAGTAACTTGTTGAAATGTCGAGTACAGAAATCCATAATACATAGTCAAGATTGGGAAACTACAACACAGGAGTAAAATGGTGAATTTTTGACCTTCAAGGGTCAGAGGGTTTACAGTAACAAGGCAACAAAACAGACATCTTTCTTAACCTACACCCACTAAAGCCATCAATCGCTACCTGGGTAAAATATGCATAAACAAAAGAGATTAACTATTACACTGCCATGTTTTCCAGGAAGGTACAGCACTTAAATGTTGTGTTTTGTGGGTTAAGGGGGTGATCACACTAGGGGTGCGATAGAAAAGCGACTGATGGGAATTGATTTTTTTTTTTGCAATATTTTTTGTGAATTTTGAAATTCACGTCAAGACGTCTGTCTGAAAAAAAACAAAAAACAAATCTCCTGTCGCATTTTGTTCGATTTTTGTTCTTAAACCATGTTTTTTTTTATTTGCACTTTATTAGCGCAATCAAAATGACAATAAAATACGAAGGATGACAAATAACACGGAATATGGCGGATGCCAGCAAGTCTCAAACTTTCCGTGTGGAAGTCTCCAACCTGTCGATTTTGCTTGCGAACGAAAAACGAATAATTTGCGAGCAAAACGACAATTTTGTGACCTTCCCACGATACGTGCGGACTGTTTGAGACTACTCTGCGTCAGAGCCTTGTTTTGTGACATTTGCGGAAATTTCAAGCACGTTTGACTTTTTTCGCGCCGCGTTCACGAACCAGGCGACCAAAATGCGATGCCGCGGACATTAAGAATGAGAAGCGGCAGCCGCGAATTGTCATTCGCTTCAGTCGCCTTTCCATCGCACCTCTAGTGTGATCACCCCTAAGGCTCTGGATTACTGATCCGAAGGTCGGCGGTTCAAGCTTCAGTACCAACAAGCTGCCACTGTTGGGTCCTTGAGCAAGGCCCTTAACCCTCAACGGCTCAGCTGTATTAAAATGATAAGTGTAAGTCACTCTGGATAAAAGTGTCTATGGCCAAAAGCCATAAATGTATTACATCTGCCTATACAATCCAGAAATGCTTTTGTTAAATAAAGAAATAAGGACACACCAAAACAACTCACATGGGTTTCACCATTTTCTTAACAGCCAAACAAAATCCCAGTAACAACTAATACTTTTTAGTATTCAGTGAATTTGTACTATGTAGCATCTGTTCTTAGCTAGTGGACTTGCATCATACATAGACATGTCCCGAAGCCACTCAAGTTTCTCCTGCATTTCTCGGTATGGCAGCAGATAGCCGACATACTGATATGCCACAGTTCTCATATATGCAGGCGTAAACCATTCTAGTGAACATTCAACGATTCATCCAGATGGTATACATTTACATAACGCTGTCTCTAGACATTGTAAGGGACAAACAACCAAGAAGACGAATCTCATACTCCATGAAGCCCTGGAGGAAATAACACGATCCGTCTAAAACCAGGCTGAAGGTTATCCACAAAACCACATCCAGAGTTGTTTACT
This sequence comes from Tandanus tandanus, assembly GCA_039654325.1. Lineage (NCBI taxonomy): Eukaryota > Metazoa > Chordata > Actinopteri > Siluriformes > Plotosidae > Tandanus > Tandanus tandanus. The sequence continues at coordinate 47,570,185 of JBCNYH010000023.1, forward strand.
TACTTCCTTTGAATTAGTGTCTCCTAATCAAAACATGATTAGGCACTAAAGTGAGGGTTAGAGACTCGACACCGTCATCGATTCTCTATTAAGCTCCATCCACAGCTTTTAGGCGAGAACCTACAGGTCAGTGAAGTGAGGCATAATGGACTGGACAGGATGAAGTGCTCACAACTTTTAAAGGAGGAAGGACTGTGATGTGGAGAATTTGCAACCCAAGAGAAAGGTTTAATGACTTCAGCTGTGTAGCCAGGCTCAGTCTAGCTGACAATATTACATTTTGGATGCTTGATTAGATACACTTCCTACATACTGGAAGTTAACAGCACACTTTATACACAAGCAATACAAATAATATTCATAGATATTATTCATAGATCAGTTACATAATGTATATTCAACTGATATCCTTCAGACTGGCTGACCCTTGGAAGGTCTCCCATTTATTAGAGCTGCGGTGTGTCATTTTTAGCTGACTGCAAAGTGAACTGTAATGAAAACATGCAAGAAACTAGAGACACACTTATCGAATGCAGGGTACTTTCGCCCGCAGCATGGATAATGGCAAATAGGTACTATATGGGTACTGGTTTTAATTTCCCATGTTCTCATCTTACAACACGCAAGTCCTTATGTGGGTTCCGATTAGTGTTCCATCGTAACAGCATGCTCTCCTTTCAAAGTTTTGAGCGTTTCAAAATCTCACGACCTTGATTTTAACCTTCCAAGGTCACTCAAGATCAAAGGTATTTGTGTCATTCATAATTCCATATATGGTTGTGTATTAGTGTTTCATAGTAACATGTCAGTCAGCACTCGTTTTTTTTTTTTTTTAAGCTGTTAGCACTCAAAATCCTGTGACCTTGATTTTAACCCTTCACGGTCACTCAAGGTCATAGTAATTATGTCATGTGAAATCATGCTCCTATCTGTCTCCTATTACATCTGTGGGTCGGAGTCACTTTGTTTTTGAGATATAAGCAGTTTCATTTTAACATTGGGAAATGTGCATCTCCAAAACCTTGTGACCTTGCTCTGACCTTGGCCTTCCACCCAGACATTCCAAACCCAAATCAGTGGGACTCATGTAAGGTAGCGGCCGCACCAAATTTGGTGAAATTTTCTGCATGGGTGTGGTCAGGATATTTATCTTTCTTCCTTCCAACTCGATAATAGGAAATGCTCATATTTTTGAGAACCGAGTCAACTTCAAAACCTGAAAACCATACAGAGATTTCTGAAACAGGAAAAACACAAGCTTGCAGTTCTTCCCAAACCTGCAATGGAACACAGAGTTTTAGAGAGTGGCAGGACAGTATGTCCTTATGTCACCATCAGAGGGACACTGAGTGACCACACACTCGCACACATCAATAAACCTTACTGATTTATCCGCGGATCTCGTTCTTATAAAAAATTATAATAATAATAATAATTATTATTATTATTACAGAAAGCCTTTTCATTTTTAGCTTTCCTGCCTTATTATTACTTATTATTGTTACGCCAATACAGTTTAAACTTGACTGGTGCGTTGTGCCCAGTTTTCATGGGAAAGACTGCAGATCCACCACGACCCTGACCAGTACAAAGCACTTAGTGAAGACAAATAACACAATATTTCTAATCTTTGAACTGATATCTAACAGGTCTAGAACCTATAAAATGTAAAATCAAACAGCTTAGAAAGTCGTAATTTCTGGCATCTGTTTAATAAAGCAGTCCCGAACTTCCTCAAATATCAAGCAGCGTCTGATATTCTGTAATGTGCCGATGTAAAGTGGCAGAAAATTTCCCAGAAATATCCTGAAACTTCCATGGGAAATAAAGCGGAGGAACTTTGGAAATATTGCAAGTTGGAAATGGGAATTTACAAGAATATATGGAAATTAACTGAGAATTTGGGGTAAATCAAACAAACATAAATAGAAACATTTTGACTTGTTACAACCAGGCATGCATGCAAACATTTCAATTTTTTAATGACATATTGTTTTTAATGTATTTATTTATTAATGCACAGTGCACGGTAGGAATACAATGGAATTCGCAATAAATTTGTTTGCTTTCACGCCATTCAAGTTCCCTGTTTTAGTAAAGCCTGGAATTTTGGAAATTTCCAGTTTTTCCCCGTTATTTCCCCACATACATTTTGCAACCCTACTTTCTACCTTGATGGAAAAAACCTGCACCTAGAATTAAGACGGAGTAAGCTGGTCACTGTCGACTGCTCTGATTTCTCACTGGATCACTGCCTCCCTTTCTCTGTGTGGTGTTTAATGGAACAGCGAATCCCTCTGCTTCCTGACGTATATGATAAAGAGGACATGGCCTTGGACTGAAGAAGTCTGACACTACATACCCTCTCCAGGTCCTGGCGCAGGTGGGTAAAGAGGCGAAGTCTGCGAAGTAGCACTTCCTGTTCTCGCCGAGCGAGGCTCTCCTCTTCCTCTCGTTTGGGTGTAATGAGCGGCTGGTTGAAGTTTGATTTGCGTTTCAACTTCCAGTACTGAAACACGAAGTCCACGTTCTCCGTCGTCACATGCAGGTGTTTGGAAACCTCCTCTATGTTGACAAATCTGTAAAACTCATCCTCCAGCTGCTGCACGCGGAGCTTTCTTTCGCTGAGTCGTGCTCCGTCTGCTCCTTTCGCCCTCCCTGCCATCCCTTTATCGTCTATAATCCCGCTCTGCTCGTGCCAGTCCATACCCGAGTGCGTGGGACAGAAGGATTTGAACTTGACCTCGTCCTCATCCGTCAGGATGGTGTTCATTTTCAGGCCGTGCTGCAGGCCGCAGGTAACGTGGAAGGCCACGCGGCAGCTCTTAGCTGAGCACTGGGGCCAAATAGGAAAGGAGGAAAGGAGAAAAGATGGAAAACGAGGAAATGAGGGAGAAGAAAAAGGAAAAATGCATTTAATAAACAGTTTACACACTACAAAAATTTTTTTTTTTTTAAATTGGCATTAAACTTGAACCAGAAGGGGTCAAAAATTCCTCCTGCAGACCATGTCACACTGCAGTACTAAACATCGTGTTACTATTAATCACTAACGCGGGCACCTGGGACAAGCTGATTACATCTACAGGCTATCAGTTTTCTAGTTGTAACTGCAGAGTAGTCAAGCAGGTCCTGTAGGCTGCTGCTTTACTGGCTACCAGTGTTTTACCCTCTCTTTCAGCAACCAAAGAAATAATAATAAAAAACTATTGGCTGCATTCAAATATGCATAGTTCCATATTCTAAGTATGCAGAATGCAGAACACACAGATGTGATGATAAAAATAATAATAATAACAATAATACCTAGATGGTTGTATTGACATACCACACTATGCTATACTACACTCATTCATTTGCTGAACTACTTAATCCTACTACTATGGTCGCAGGGAGTCTATCTGGACACTGGACGAAGGCAGGGTACACCCTGAACAGCTCAACAGTCTCTCAGGGCAACACACACACACAACCATTCCTATTCACACATCCACACCTAGGGGCAATTTGAAAAAAATGAATTAAGCTAATGTGCATGTCTTCGCTCTATGGGAGGAAACCAGAGTACCCAGAGGGAACCCACACAAGCATGGGGGGAACATACAAACGCCTGAGCCCGGGACTCGAACCCAGGACCTTCTTACTGTGAGGAGGATGTGGTAACTGCCTGCTACAGTACTACAGTACCCCATAATTGAGGTATAGCCTGAATAAACAGGGGTGATAACAACTGCAAAATGAAAATCCTGAAAAACTCGGAGACATCCAACGAGCCTGAGGTGCCTGAATGTTTGAGTATACACTACACGGGAAAAGGGCGGCATGGTGGCGTAGTGGTTCGCAAGACCGCCTCACAGCAAGTAGGTCCGGTGATCAAGTTCAGGACTTAACGAGGGCCTTCCTGAGTGGAGTTTGCATGTTCTCCCTGTGCTTGTGTGGGTTTCCTCCAGGTACTCCGGTTTCCTCGCACAGTCCAAAGACATGCACATTAGGCTAACTAGCTGTTCCAAACTTCCCCTTGGTGGAGGTGTGAGCCTGAATAGTTGTGTGTGATGCCCTGCGAGCTGTTCTAGGTGTACCCCGATAAGATTTAAGATGGCAGCTGTGGAGACCACATTGGATATCGCACCATGACGAAAATCAATGATGAATACTGACCGGTAATGGCGTTTTTGACCTAATGTGCAGTATGCAACCTCGACATGGCAGTAGAGGCCATATTGGATATCGAACCATGAAGAAAACTGATAGGCTTGTATAGTTACCTAGTCCCAATATCCACACCAAAAACGGTGACGTTCGTTTTTGAGTTAGTGCACGCAATGCAGCTGTGGACAGATAGATGGACACTGCCCATGACAATATGAAAACCACAAAAAAAAGTTTTTGGGTTTTTTTTATTATATATGCGCTTCACATTTTAACCATTACAGAGGCAGTTCAAGTGAACTGTGTGCTCCGAGCAGAATCAGGCAAAACGCTATGTAGCTAACGACATCTGTTTTGAGATTTTTTTTTTTTTGCTGTACTGTATTAATCTCACAAGGGAAATTATTACCTCTGCATGTAACCCATCCAAAGTGAGCGCACACACACTCGGAGCAGTGGGCTGCCACACACACTGGGGGCGCCCGGAGAGCAGTCAGGGGGTTAGGTGCCTTGCTCAAGGTTAGCCTACTGTTAATCCTACTCATTCAGTATTTAGTATATACTACACAGAAACATACATAAAGTGCACTCAGTAAAGATTCTGTAGGGTATATACTACACAGAAACACAAAAAACCTCTAACAAGGTTTTTATGGATTATTTCTTCCCCCCATTTTAAAACAATGCTCCAACTGAACGTGACAAACTGTGAGTGTCTGTCATTTCGATTTAAGCATTATCCACTCAGAATAATGTTTATTAATTAATTCCAAGATAATGCTAGTTATTGATGTCTCCAGGCAAGCAAAACACACCTGGTGGGCATACTGACGAATCTATGATCGTTGTGTTTTATTACATTTAATAATAACCCGCTTCCTTTGAGTCCATTCAGCTGTTCAGATCCCGTGTGTCTCTCTTTTTACCTGTATGCAAGCTCCGGTCTTCTCTTTACACAGACAACAGATTAGAGCCCATCGGTTATTGGGAATCTGAGACACACTTGTAATGGGCTCCATCTTCTCTGGGTTCCCTATGCTCACCTGGAGCAAGTGTGAGGAAAAAGAGAAGCTTTGATCAGTGATTATCAAGTGTTAGCTTTTCACCACAAGAAATTTACAAGCTATTAGCAAGCTAAATGCTGTGCTCATGTGCGGTCATGGTAACTTTGTCGATGACGCACATAGCAGTAACACGCAGCTGGTTACTTGGCTAATCATTCTAACAAAACACAGTTCCTTTTAGTGGTGCAGTACATCATTTTTATTATAATGTTTTCCCTGACAGAACACTCTCATTCACTGGGCAGCACGGTGGTTAGCACGTTTGCCTCACAGCAAGAAGGTCCCGGGTTCGATTCCCGGGTCCGGGGCGTTTCCGTGTAGAGTTTGCCTGCTCTCCCCGTGCTTGCGTGGGTTTCCTTGAGTACTCCGGTTTCCTCCCACAGTCCAAAAACATGCACAGTAGGCTGACTGGCTGTTCCAAATTCCCCCTAGGTGTGAGAGTGAGTGTGAATGGTTGTATGTGTGTTGGCCCTGCAATGGTCTGGCGAGCCGTCCAGGGTGTTCCCCGTCCCCGCCCAGAGACGGCTGAGATGGGCGCCAGCCTCCCCCTACAACCCTAATTAGGATTAAGCGGCTTAGAAAATGAATGAATGAACATTCTAATTGTTCAAAATTTGCAAAAACGGGTTGTTAATTTAAAATCCGATCCACACAAGTATAATCCAGGTGTGGGAAAAACTATAACACTGACGAACCTGTTGACAAAAGTAAGGTGTTTTAATTATTAAAAACAGGTCATTCAAATTATCAATAATTATCAATTTTGGCTGGGAAAAAAGGTTATCATGATAAATATTTCAGCTGCATCACTCAGGCCTAGTTTTGCAGTTGCAGTACTTTATATTACGTTGCCTGGTATTACGGCAGTATGTGTACTGTGATATATATTGTTAAAGCAGCATGTATTTTCTTATTTAGGAAAGAACTGCACCACTTTCTGGCAGTTTATTATTAAAATCGATTTGTTGTTACATCCTAAATTTGTCTTCAGATTATCCTTTGCATTGATACTTTATTTATTATTATTATTCTTATTTACTGGACTGTGTAAAACTCTTTCATAAAGCATCAACAGCAATAACGGACAAGCGCACTCATCACACATTAAGCAAATTTTAGTATTTATAAATTCATCCTGGCGGCCTGTATGGAAATTCGTGTAGCCTAGGGTGGAGTTTTAAATATATATTAAAATTAGAAAGCGGTAACCCTGGAAAGAATTTAAAAATTAAGAAGACAGATGCATAAATAATCGACGTGTACTTGCAGCACTGCATCTTATATTCTCGCAACCAAAAAAAAAAATTTGAAATGGAAAAAATATTCAAAAAAAAAAGATACTGAACTGTACAGTATTTACTTTAAAACCACTTTATACAGTGCTGGTCTTTATTAGATGTTGCTTATCAGCGTATATTTTAACTGTATTATATTACAGTGTGTATTTAAGAGTATTGTGTCTATACCTCAGGTATCCACAGGGCACAGCTTACATGGACCCACTTGCTGCCACTGCGGGTGGGTTTCATGGCTCCGCCTTTCTTTGGGCAGAGCTGGCATTTAGGAGAGATGCCCAGTGCGCATGTCCGACAGAGCCAGCTGCCTTCTGGAACCTTCAGGATGCCATAACATGCCTGATAAAAAAATAATGATAAATAGTAAGGACACAAACACAATTAGTCACCCAATGTTCTTTAAGCTTGAGCAAACACACACACAAACACACACACACACACAATTACTTCATCCCATGCAGACATACCGACTAGCATATGGTTGGCACACCCTCGCACACACACAGCACATACTGTCTCCAAGACATTTTGTTCCAGAGATTCCCACTTGAGGATGTTTATGTTAAATGGACTGGTTTCATTATTAAAATATGGAATTAAAATGCAGAATGATTCGAAATGAATAATTTTAAACTGTGTGAAAATCCTGCTGAAACCAGAAAAAAGTGGACTCCGTGTGAAATCCTAGCAGAATTCAGCACTGTGATCCAATCTGCTTTGTTTTTTTATTTTTTTTTAACAAGAAAGCAGAAATCACAGCTGTCGTGCCTGAATTATTGGCAAGGCATCTGTTGTTTGCCTGGCATGTACCTCATTAAGTATTTCCTAATTAAAGGTTCAATTAAATCTCTCAAAGTTTCACTTGCAAGTCTCACTCCCTCTGTCTGTCTGTCTCACTCTTTCATTCTCACACACACACACACACACACACACACACACACACACACACCTGATGCACACATATGTTGCACTTGTCACAAAACACCATCTCGTTGCCGTCCTCTCCGTCAGGCGACTGACACACGTCACACACCACGTCCTCGTCGTACTCGATCCCAAGCCCCTCCTCCGTTTCCATTGCGTGGCTCATGTTGTCATAGCAACGGCGCTCAAACTCCTCCATGAGTCTCTCCATGGTGTTCTCGTCCAGCAGCGGCATGCCTGAGGAGAGGACAAGACATGGACACACCTGGCTTTTGAAACACACCTCTATTTTGACATGCATTCTTTCACTTTAACACAACACACAAGCACTCTGTTTAATATTTCCTCAGTGCTGTTTAGTTCTTGAATCTGACTGGTCAGAAAATATCATGAAACTTTTGGAAAGATGGGTATTTAACATTTACAGATGGACTCTCCAGCATCAGAGAGACGGAGCAAGAGAGAGACAAAGAGAGGAAGAAGACAGAGCAAGCAAGGGAGCAAGAAAGACAGTGAGAAAGAGTGAGAGAGAAAGAGAGGAAGAAGAGAGACAGAGCAAGCGAGAGAGAGAACAAGAAAGAGACAGTGAGGAAGAGTGAGAGAAAGAAGGAAAGTGAGAGAGCAAGCAAGGGAGGGAGGGAGCGAGCAAGAGAGAGAGAGAGAGAGAGAGAGAGAGAGTGAAGGAAAAAGCAAGGAAGACGAGAGACAGAGCAAGCGAGGGAGTGAGAGAGAGCAAGAAAGAGAGAGTGAGTGAAGAAAAAAGTGAGGAAGAAGAGAGACAGAGCAAGAGAGAGAGAGAGAGAGAGAGAGAAAGAAAGGGAGAAGAGAGACAGAGCATGTGAGGGAAGCAAGAGAGAGAGAGCAAGAAACAGACAGTGACCAAGAGAGTGAGAAAGTGTATAAGAGGGCACGCGAGAGAGAGAGAAAGAAGAAGAGTCAGAGCAAGCGAGAACACTCACAACAAAGACCGTGATTTCACTGCAATCAGCCTTCAACCAGCACCCTCTACAAAAAGGAGGACAAACCTTTACACCTTAACCGCAGGGTCACTCCCGGCCTCATGAAGAACTTACCAACGAAGAGCAGTTGCTGTACTCTAAACACGGAATGTTACACGTGTCCTTTTCACGGTGTTTAAAGCCTTTTTTCAGCAGAGAGAGCTCAGCCTCCTGGAGTAGAACTGGACTGCGTTGGATACAATGATTCAGAAAGAATACAGTGTAAACACACTCACCCATTTGGCTAAACTCTTTGTTAGCCACCTCCAGCCAGGCGACGTCTTCCTCATTCAGGTCATAGCGGCACGTCCCTTCAGAGAGCGTCCCGATACCCACGTACCCCAACACTGATGCCTCCGGACCCCAAGAGCGAATCAGCTTCTTCGGTCTCGAGAACAACAAGCTGGAGGATTTCTCCGCTACGACGCTACAAATAAGAAATAAAAATTAGAGCATGTTTTTGTTTTTAAGTGGTATTATTTTGTTATTATACAACACAGATCAAGGTTTTTAAATGTAGACCGATTCCTTCACATCTTCAGAAATGTAACTAATCTTCTGAAAATGAACAAACGCAACAAACGTTTTAGGTAAGGATCATTCATTATTTGTGTTATTTATGTGTGTGGCTTTTTGTTTTTTTTACAATTCTTTTCCAAATTTAGTATCTAATTCCCACCTGTCAAGTGTTGCCCCCCTCTGTGACGCGCGATGTTCGCACCCACCTCTTTATGAACTGCTGCGCATGCGCATTCAGGGGTGGCCTAAAACACCCGGAGGGAAAGCGATATCCACCCCGTTGTACGAATAAGTTCACAGATGCTCATGATTGACTGGTGATTGTTGTGAGTGATAGGGAAGTGAGCGTATGCCATCGCTCCCTCCGTTGAGAGATCGGCCAATTAGCTCCCATGGACTCTAACCTGCGAGTCGTGCACCTTGTTAATGCATGAAACTTTTTTTTTTAACCAAAAGTAATGAAAGTCTCAGTCGTAGGGTACTCTATTAGAATTTGTAAAGGTTATGTTACATACCAGTCCTTGCTTACAAGCATCTGATAAACAACATTTCACAACCACTGATCTACATGACACCTCCACCTCCGGTTCGCTTGCGTTCGTAATGATCTCGCCGACTATTACACACCTTGCTCCTGAAGAGATCATTGTTGGTTGACGACTCCTGGAGAGGCTAATAATGAATGTCTTAAATTTCTCTCATCTTTCTGACTGTGGTTGGATGAAGTCCAAACTATTTCGAGATGGTTCTGTAACCTTTTCCAGCCTGATGAGCATCTCCTTTTACGTGCTCCTCGAATATTTGCCATGTTCATTCTGTGACACACTTCCACAAATGTGTTGTGAAGATCGGACTTCGACAGTCTCCCTGTTCTTTAAATAATATTGGGCACTTTGAGCCCATTGATTGAAAACATCAGACTTTTAAATTTCACCATCAAATTAACTGAGCCTCGATTAATCCTTGAGGTTTACATCATTTTGCCACTCAACATGACGGACATGTCCACAAACAACCAACCAATTAGAATAATTTTGTTGTATTGGGTTCTCTTTAACTACTCTAAGATGCTTTAGGTTATGTTTACTTTGAAACATAGAACATTCTACAGGATTCATACATTTTCAAGCACCAATGAAACTTTAATGTGATTGGATAAACCGCAGCAGATAATTTGCCACAGAAGCCGCCCTGAAGCAGCCATTTTTTTTTTAAAGGGGTCGTGTCCTTTTCCGAGTATATTAAATAAACTTTATATATAGCTTTATGCCCTGCGATGGCCTGGCGAGCTGTCCAGGGTGTACTCTGCCCTCGCCCAGAGAGGGCTGAGATGGGCACCAGCCTCCCCGCGACCCTAATCAGGATTAAGCGGTTCAGAAAATGGATGAATGAATGGATAAATATAGCTTTAGCTCTAGGAGATAAAATGGAATCTGCCACAATGTCTTTCTGAATCCATTTGCTTACTCCTGTACGCGAGTGCCACTGAACCCTGCCATGGGCACCATATTAGTAAACATCACTTTTTTTTTCTATTGACATCGTATCCCTTCCTCTGTTTCTTAACCTTTTAATGTTCTGGGTAAACATTTGGTAGAACTAATAATCTGTTGTTGTTGTTTTTTTACTAATCTCAGCCGTTTCGTAGAGGTGTATATGTAAAAAAAAATATGGGGTTGTTTGAACAAAAACAAACTTTTTTCTTGGCGTGGCCTTTAAAGGGTTAAGACTTGATCTCGGACCTTTACACTTTCTTGTTTTTCTATTGTTGCACTTTTCTATTCATCGCACATGTGCAAGATCGTTCTGGTCATGCGGTCTTGTTATTGTAAACAGACACATAAACAAAAACAAGATATAGAACAGGTGAATATATAAGAGGTGAATATATAACAGGTAATATAGAACAGGTGAATATGAGATAATAAGCAAGTGAGCTGGGGTGGTTTCGCCAGGAAACCTTTGTATTTAGCCAAAACGAACTGAAAACGAAAAGTTAAACACGTAGGATATTCACTAATAAATGGGTCCCGACCTAGTCCAAACCCAAGATGTTTATCTATAGAACGTTTAGGTTACGAAAAAGAAATGCCTCAAAGCTGAAATGTACGTTTGGTTAATATTTCTATTTGTATTTTAAGTGAAGTCAAGTCGTTTTTAAACCATTAAAATCTACCAGATATAACGATACCGCTTTTGACAACATCTGGCAAATAAGAGCTGGGTCTTGCAGTTCATTAATGAAGCGTTTGATTATAGTATCGAGTGATGCGGAGGTTGATTCGCCTCGCCGTACCGTACTACAAGTTTGGGGATGGACTCGGGGCTCACGGGAACCTGAACACCCTTTTCCCATTCCTGCCTCCAGGGGTCCGAAAGCACGTAATAATCCTCTGGGTTGAGCTGGTATGAGTCGTGAAGCTTCATTGCTGTGATGAAATCAGTCCTGAACACCTGAGAGAGAGAGAGAGAGAGAGAGAGAGAGAGAGAGAGAGAGAGAACTATAAAAATCGAACATTCAACAGTGATACAACAGCATGATTATCTGGAAACATTAGAAAGTGTACTGAGAGTGTACTATGCGGGAATTACCTCTGACGGTCTCTTCCCTTCTCGTCTCCTGTGATGGGAGTTTGACATCTGAGACCATGATGTGCAATTACCTAGAGAGGAACATCAGCACAGCCATGAATAAACACAATCAATGACATGATGTCTAGAATATAGTCTATACAGTCATAATGTTACACAAACAGCTACAACTTCTGTAGATCTAAACTCAACAATAACATTAATATTTTTTTCTTAGTGATCTTAATTAGCGGCGCACGGTGGTCATGGAATACGGTCGTCTCATATCCTGCTCATGCCCAACACAGAAAACCCAATAAGGCTGAAGCGTTGGTAGGATGATGCCGATTGGCTGTCATTTATTGTTGACTTGCATGACAATGGGCAGCAATAATAAAAATTATATATATTAAGATTTATTATTAACAAAACTGAAACCCAAAAAAAGAGACTCATATACCACACAGAATAAACACACAATCTAACTCAGGCAGGTAAATATTTTACATTTACAGCGCTCGGCAGACGCCCTTATCCAGAGTGACTTACATTTACCTTTTTTTTAATATACAACTGAGCAACTGAGGGTTGAGGGCCTTGCTTAAGGGCCCAACAGAGGTAGCACCATGGGGCTTGAACCCTCAACCTTTGGATCAGTAAGCCAAAGCCTTAACCACTTCAGCCAGCACTACCCTAAATAAATGTTCATGGAGCAAACACCGAAATCAGAAGCTTGACAGAACATGAACATATGAAACGGGTGATTAAACTTACAAGACCGGTGATACAAATCAAAGTGGAAACCAGAAACCCTGCCTCGGACAAATATCAAGAGATATCTATCAGGAGCTCGGTTTTAAAGCAGTGCCTCCGTCTATGTATTAACTCTAATTAACAGGGAAAGGCGGCACGGTGGCGCAGTGGTTAGCATGTCCGCCTCACAGCAAGAAGGCCTTTTCTCTGCGGGGTTTGCATGTTCTCCCCGTGCTTGCATGGGTTTCCTCTGGGTACTCCGTATTCTTCCCACAGTCCAAAAACATGCACAGTAGGCTAACTGGCTGTTCCAAATCGCCCCTAGGTGTGAGTGTGTTAGTCCTGTAATGTACCCCACCCTCGCCCAAAGTCGTTTGAGATGGGCGCCAGCCTCCCCGCGACCCTAATTAGGATAAAGCGGCTTAGAAAATGAATAATAGGGAAAGAAAGGTTTAAATGTGTTGATTTAAACCCTTGATTATAATCTATGTTTATAAATTGTCCAGTAGTTCAATAATTTTGATGCAAAAATTAAAACAAAAATAACAAAAATGCCCTTTAAACTTATAGCCTTAATAAAAATAAACACTTGAACTGTTTCTCAATTCACATAATTTTATTAGTATACTTCAGTGTATTTATTTGCATAGTGTGCAAATTTCAGCAGGGTAGTGATGTCTGAAATCGAGCCCTGCAAGTCGCATGTTTACCAGAAATGCCGTTATTACGCTCACTGAAAATGGCGCCACCCACTTACCTGCGTCACCTGTTAACATTTTTGCACACTTCCTCTTAAAATTTATTTTTATTGCTTATCAATTGAGCATCATGAATGCCACTGGCAGAAAGGTTAAAAGCCCCGCCCCTTTCACACATGGCCAGAAAATTGGGACCAAATATGGTAAAAGGTATGCAGCGTTGCACTTAACATTATCATCAATCTGAGTTCTTCATCTGAATACTATTAGTGCACTACATGTTGGCATACCTCACAGTGACCGTGTGAACGCACTTACACACTCAAAATACCAAGTACACGTATCCAAGTGCACAAAACGAGACACAGCCGACATGTGCCAAGTGTGAATGAGAGAGAGCCCACCTCGTGCACTTTAGGAAAACATCCCCTACTGGACGAGTCTGACATCTTGGGAAAGTTGCACACAGGATTTAAAAACCTCCCGCTGTTCAGATGCCCATTTTCGTCATCTTTCTGCCAATCTTCTCATCTGGTCACCTCAGTAACAGGTTTTGTACCGTCAGCTTCTTATTTGACTCGTATCTTGCCTTTCCATTTTTTCCCCCGTAACTACTTATAAATGTTAATCGTTAAGCTCCTACTTCATCCCTGACCGGGGGGTGGGAACAGATTACCACACCAGTTTTTAGGCGAATGTGGTGTGTTATAGCAGCGTAAACACTAAACTAGCACTAGAGTACATGGTGCTTGTTTAAGCACCACTGACTCAAGTCCAGAGTTTGAATCAAGTGCATCAGATCAGGGGAATTAACACGTTATAAAGTGGGGGATCCCAGGAGAAGACGCGGGAAATGAGACCCCAGTACGCCTGAGTAACGCTGATCAGAGAAATCAATGTATCTTCTGAAAGAACTTAATCAATGTTGAATAACGTCATCAAACTTTCATACGGAAACACGTACGAGCCGTGCAAACTGCACTGATCACACCGCCTGACCCTACTCTACACCTCAGCATGTCTCACTTCCTTCACACCCGCTTCTGGACGTCCGCTCATCTCATGGCCCGTCGTGAACATGAGGGTTTGAAAATGCTTGCCTTCTCTATTCTAATGAAAAAAAACAAATACTAAACATAGTGCACAGTATAAGGAGTGAAAACCTTCTCCAGTCCTAGACATGAAAAAAGGAGTGTTCAAAAAGAAAAATGAAGATGAAAAACGAAAACAGAAAGTGCTTACTTCCATTATCGGACTCCTCGCTGGTGCTGGGAACACGGCTTCGCTTCATGGTCAGCAGCCGCCGTCTCCAAATAACTCACCAAACTAGTTTCACTGCAATAATTACAGACTCAATGAATGACAGTGAAGTTTCAATTTAAAACAACAGACAATGTACAGGAGACCTCTTTAAACATGAGCACGTCTCCATGCACAGAGCTTTATTCCAGGGTCAGCACAATAACAAACAGCACCACATTATATACCGATTGTTTTCATAAGACACAGTAAACAAACTGTAAATGGGTCAAAGGTTAAACTTCTTTGTGATTTTTAAAATAAGGAAGTAAATAAAGTTTCGATGAGAAAAGTCATACAAGACATCATCACGCTGCAGTTCGAACATCACGCTTTTAATTTATTCATACGTCATAACAGCGGTGGAGTTTTACAAACAGTACTTTTTATTTTTCTAATTGATCCTAATGTACATGTCTACAGCTTAAAGCATATGACAAAAATAAGAACAACAACAAGAAGAAACAATCCCGCAGGCGATTAAACTGTTTCTTACGTCTACAATATTTGAGCATAAATATTTAAAGTTATAAATCAAACATAGATACAGAATTTAGTTCTGCAGAATGAACCGAAAAGCTTATTTATAATTAGATTTTTTTTTCATATTACAGAAGTGGTAAAGTTCTTAAGAGCAAAGTTTTTTCAATTCAGAATAACGGAATTACAAAAAGTTTATTTAAAGATTATTTTAAAAGTGAGAATAAAATGCACAAATTCATCTCAGTGTCAGATCTTAAGAAATGTAACATTTACAATATTAAAATATTTTACAAATATTTCAACAGCATACAGCATTACTCTTTTTATAACTCTAATAGCAGTAAAATCCTGCACTTAACTGTACCCAAAAACTAATCAATTATTATTACTTCTTATTTATAATTATATTATGACTATGATTATTATAAGTAGCATTATATATAATATAAGTAATATTAGTAATATTTAGTATTTGATGTAGTGGCAGTAGTATTATTCATACTAGTAGTATTATAAGTAGCATTGTAATATTATCAGTAGTATTAGTAGAATTAGTAGTAATATTGGTAATATCAGTAGTAGTAATATTAGTAGTAGTAATATAAGTAATATTGGTAATATCAGTAGTAGTAATATTAGTAGTAATGGTAATATTATTATTAGTAGAATTAGTAGTACTGGCAGAATTAGTAGTAGTAATATTAGTAATGGTAATATTAGTAGTATTGGTAGTATTAATAGTAATAATAGTATTGGTAATATTATTAGTAATACTGGTAGTATTAATAGTAATAATATCAGTAGTATTGGTAATATTACTATTAGTATTAATGGTATTATTAGTATTAGTAATAGTATTGGAAGTAATATTAGTAGTAGTATTAGTAATATTAGTAGTATTAATAGTATTAGTAATATTAGTAGTAGTATTAGTAGTAGTATTAGTAATATTAGTAGTAGTATTAGTAATATTAGTAGTAGTATTAGTAATATTAGTAGTAGTATTAGTAGTAAACTCACACCTCTTTAGCTGGAAATTGTCTTCAATAAACTCTTCATTTTTATGCTGTAGATTAAATAAGGAGACTATAATCATTTATAATAAGCCTCATGAGTAAGAAAAAAAACACAGAAACAAAATCAATATTACTATTTCTACCACTGTTATTATTATTATTATTATTATTATTATTATAAACAATAATGTCACTGCTGTTATTATTACTATTGTGGTAGTTGTATTGTTATTGTTGTTATTATAGTAAAGCTTTTCAGCAACAATTAGATCATGAAGACTGAATTTAAATTGTAGTATGAATATAGGGGGGGGAGGGGAGGAGGGG
>JBCNYH010000023.1:47600179-47610222 GCA_039654325.1 Tandanus tandanus
TAATAAGAATATTTCATTCATTCAGATCTAGGATGTGTTATTTTAGTGTTCCCTTTATTTATTTGAGCAGTATATATATCTCACACACATGCACACACATGCAGAGTGATGAGTGAAGTATTTGATGACAGGGAGAAGAGATGGGTGGTGGCCAAAGCCTCAAATTTTCTGTCTCACTGCACAGACCCATGAGAAGAAAAGATGCACTCATCCTCCTAAAATAACAAGTGGAGTACACACACACACACACACACACACACACACACACACACACACACACACACACACACACAATGCCACTTCAGATAAAAGAGAAAGGCATCTCTCTCTCTCTCTCTCTCTCTCTCTCTCTCTCTCTCAACATCAGTTACTCAGAGATGAACCTGTCTCCGTCCTAAAGTCCGTGTGGTGAAGTGATGGAGGCTGTTGAAGGGATTTTTGCAGAAAAAAGTCCCTTGATACTGAAACAGTTTCATTATCACCCTGGGTAGACAACAAACATTGTTGCCAAAGCAACCCCAAACTAAAGATATTGAAAATAAGTGCAATAACCCACACTCTTTGATAAACTAAACCTGATATGTAGGCTTTTATTAAAGCTGTATTTAATAAAAACTGCTGTATGATTTTACAGCTGTATTAGCATTTTGCACCTATATCAAGTGTTGTTTGCTGTATCTGCTTCAAAAACTGTGGCTATAGTTACTTTTTAGGAATTTAATTGGTCAGTATTTGTTTATTAGAAATTAGTAGGTTGTTATTTCTTTATAACAGACTGTCGCAAAAGAATTAGAAGGAGCACTACAACAATTTTTAATCAATAATATAATTTTTTTTTTGTGATAATAACCTGCTCACTGTACGTTATTCCTGACATGTTTACTGTACCCAAGCGGCTACCAAAAATGACATTACTCCATCAGAAAACCTGATTTAATGTAAGAAAATTATGCAAAAAAACAACATATTTCATAATTCTTTTATTTTAAATAATCAAGATATAAACATACAAAAAGTAAGTGTTGTCCTCAAATGCCCCATCCCCTATCTCCGATCATAACCCCACACTTCTGTGAGTAATAATAATAAACGTAGTGGTGAGCCAGTGAAAATGAAAGTCCGTTTAGGGTCCTGGCTGCCACAGAAAACATCTAATCAGAATGATTCGATCTGAGATCACTTCATTTCAAATATGCCTGATTTACTATGTGAGAATTAAGACTTTGCTCTTTTATAATGTTTGCATAGAAAATTATGACTCCCAAAGACTTACACAAAGTTACAGGAAAGCAACAAGACCTTTCACAACAATATTCCCCCAGTGTAGATAATGAAAAAATATACTGTTTTGCATAATTTTATTTCAATAATCTCCAGTAAATCTCAGCTGGGGGATATGTTATTGTAACTGTAGCTGGGCTTCCTGATGGAGAAATGTAATTTTTGGCAGCTGCTTTGATCCAATAAATTTGAAAGGGATAATGTACAGCAAGCCGGACATTATTGTAAAATAAACCCTGACGGGGGATCAGGATGACGTTTACCGAAGGGGTTTATTTTGAGGTACTGATCTGCTCACTGTACACTGACGAGTACATTAATATATAGATTTAGACACTGACGACAAGTGGAGCTCCCTGTAAAATCTTCATGATTTGTGTGTCTTTTGTATTCAAAACAAGAGCATAGAGAGAACGCAAACCTCCACCAAGCCATAAAAATGTATTACACCGCACCCACTGCAGGGCTTGCTGTACTACCACACTACCAAAAACAAATGGAATTTCCCAAGATAAATTTAAATTGGCACTAAATACACAATCCAAACAAAAACTGGTTGAACATCAAAGCTGTTGAATAAATAGAGCAAATTTCATTCAAACCAAATGTGGGGGTTTTTTTGTTTTGTTTTTTTTATTTTTTTAGTGACATTATTAGAGCAAGAATTATTACCAAACTTTAATAGGAACATCCATGGCTGATAAAAAACCCATCATAAAAATTTCAGATTGATCTGTCAAAAACGGTGGACAGGAAGCTGCTGACAGACAAACAAGCAAACCCCCACCAATAAAAACATAACCTGCTTGGTGGAAGTAACTAATTAGTTTGCCGGTGTTTTAAAACTCTCATAAAAGCAGTGAAAGCACTGGAAAATTCCATTAGTTTGCCATTAGTGAGCTGCTCCGGCTGTGTAGACCCACCTGCACACTCAGGTCAGCTGATCAGCCGCTCCTGAGTGTGCCGAAAACTAAGCATAAGCACAGAGGGGACTGTGCTTTCGCTGTTGCAGCTCCCAGATGAATGTCGAATGACTCGCCCCTTTAAATGATACAGGCCCCCCATTATCGACACATTTCTTCTCCCTGGCCTTTGGGACCTCCTGTGGGTTTTATCTATTTTGGTTTTATGGTTTCTTACTTCTGTATTTATTTATCTACTGTTTTTATACGTATTTATTTGTTTTATGTTTTAGTCCTCAGTGCAGCACTTTGTATCACCCGGTGTTGTTTTTCAAAGTGTTTTATAAATAAAGGAGGATTGGATTGCTAAAAATACTGTACTGATACAGACCCAATGCATGCCTGTGGTGGTAAACATACATACATACATACATACATACATTACTCTCAAAGATACAGGACTTCACTCTGCTGTAATAAGCATCAGTGTCACTGTGATATTGTGTCTGTGATTAATTTGCATTTATCCTGATATCCGATCACATCCCTTAATACACCTGACGACATCATTGCAGTGAAAATAACCTCCCTGTCGTTCTGACTCATACACAACTGAGAATCAAACATACACTTCATCATTTACACTAATGAACAGCTCAAATGTTGAAAACAGACTTCCACTGAAGTATTCTGATTAAATTATACACGAGTTAGCTCTCAATTTCTGCCTGATACAGATGACACAAAAAGCTGATTCATTCGCAAACATGTCGTTAGATGCTAGCGTTACGGGGAATCGAACTCACATTCCACTTATGGGACACAATTATTAAATATGTAACTCTGTGGATAATTTTGCTATACAATTTACCTTACACATTACCTTACAGGGCCCTGTGATGGCCTGGCGAGCTGTCCAGGGTGTACCCCGCCCTCGCCCAGAGTCGGCTGAGATAGGCACCAGCCTTTCCGTGACACTAATTAGGATTAAGCAGCTTAAAAAAAATTCATGAATGAGTTACCTTACAGCTAGTCAGTTAGCAAGACCTGACCTGAAATTTCGAATTACTTTATGTAATAAAATGTTATATATACATTATACTCTTGAGTAGCGTTATTCGGATTAAAAATATAAATACGTTAAAAATTTACCTGTTGGATTTATGAGACACCCAGTATTCCCAAGTCCCTGATTTGACCTTCATTTCAGCTTCTCTAAAGTGCTCATTATGCTCATTATATGAACACATTTAGGTATGACCTTTGCTGTGTTTTTTCTTAAACAGTCTCTTTATTTTGAACATTGTCTGCTACCAGGAAAGCAAAGTTCTACTTGAATGGCATTTTTAGAAATTCTGTAGTTAGTTGAAAAAAAAACACACACACACACACACACACACACACACACACACACACACACACACACACACACACACACACACACAGCACTGCAGGGGCAGGTCACCTGTGAATTGTGAGATGGTGAAGGAGAGTCAGTCATACACTCACCGGTATATAGCTGAGAAGATGTCTTCTGATGAGAGACCAAAGGTTTTTTCATTTTGGTTCCTTCCTTCCCTGTGAAGTTAAAAATAGAAACCTGATATTTAAACTTCTTAAGCTTGACCCATAGTTTAAAAAGCTTGGAATCTTGAGCTTGGAACAATGTCTAAAATGTCTTGAGAATTGTATTATAAAGTGAGTAAGGGCGTATTATAAGTGAATAAAAATTCATGAGAAACATCAGTTAGGAGTGATTCAGAACAATGACCGCCTAACGGTCATAGCACTTTAATCCAATGGTTCCCGCTGGAGCCATCGCAAAATGTTATCATTAATTATACAGAGTCACCATGGGATGGATTTTATGTTTAAACTTCGCCTTTTTACTCCCATTCCCACACAACATCATTACTGCATAAGAGAAATAAATAAATGGTTGTTTGTATCAATTTGAATGGAGAAACCGTTTGCTGAAGTTGAATATTAAGAATTTGAGTGGCCTGCACAGAGCCCAACTAACCCCAACTAACACCTTTGGGATGAAAAGGAATGCTGACAATATGCCTAACGATATAACTTAAAAAAAGAAATGCTGACGATATAACTTCAGTACCCAAGTTCACTAATGCACTTGAAGCTAACTGATTAAGCCCCGAACACTAGTACCGCCCACCCAAAAAAAAAAAAGGTTGTAATAACAACAAAGGGGACTAAATCTGGACTGGATATCTGCGTAACTCAACAGGAGTCTACATACTCAGGCCATGATAGAACTACAAAGTGCAGATACAATGTCCAGCCCAAAATAAAAAAAAGCTGGACTCTAATATTTTCATGGAGTGCCTTTATCCTTGATTACAGCACATAATCTCCATGGCATTGTTGCTCCAGTTGGTCCGGTCGAGGCTCAGCAACATTAATGTGGCAATAAAATGAAGTCAGCTGACGACCTGAATGTACTGAATGACCCAGTTATAATAATATAATCAATGGACTTTTTTCTTCCCTGATAGCACGGATATAAAATTAGGGCACAAATAATGAAAGAGTGGTTGAGGGAGCACGAGGAATCATTTTCACACATGAACTGGCACCCGAGAGTCCTGACCTTAACCCTGTTGAAAGTTTTCGGGATGTGCTGGAGAAGACTTCATGGAGTGGTTCAGTTTTTCTCTCATCAATTCAAGACGTCGGTGAAAAATGAACCCGACACTGGATGGAAATGCAAGCTGTCATTAAACGTAGGTTTGTCGAAACAATGCCAAGGCAGTTAAGTGCTACTATTAAAGATAAAGGAGGTCCAGCAAAATATTAGAGTGCAGGACTTTTTTTTTTTTTTTTGGCTGGGCCATGTACTTGTAGATGCAGCTGAATTTGTCTGTTTAGATCTTTTTTTCCACTCTGGAACTTGACCAGCAAACCAACAGTAATATCAAAGTTATATCCTGCTTGGTTGGTAAGTTCTGGCCAATTTGACTTTAAATCTGGATTGTGATAAACAGAGGCAGATATCTCTTCATTAAGTTATTCTTTCATTCAGCTTTAATAACCATGTTATTCTAATTCAGTGAATCTGACGACTATTCTAAGAATGCAAATACAAACATTCACACACTCTACAGCAATTGTAGTCTTTTCATCTTGTTGGATGATTTTGGGAGTTAAGAAGAAACCAGAAAACCTGGAGTAAACCCACAAGGATATGGAGTAGTGATGGGAAGTCCGATTCTTTTAACTAACTCGATTCTTTCGGTTTGTTCGATGGTAGTGAATTGATTCATATCCATTCATTTGATTCACACAAAAAAATTAATTAATTAATAAAAAAATGTTGCCTCACCGAGTTATTTATTCTGCCTTATGAAGAGATACAAAACTAATTATTTAAAGTGTTCTTTACTTAATGTTTAAAACAACTGGTCTGTGTGTTTAATTTTATTTTATTAGTGTGTTTTCTTGCAATTAAACTTAAACATTTTAAACATTACAAAAATTGTTGACTGCAGATAATTACATTTGCCTTGTTGTTTGTTCATGATCCACTATGGCTTTTTCTTAAGGTATTAGGTGTATCTAGTCTCTCGTTCAACAAGTTAGTGGTTTAATGAAGGACTCGTCGGTTTGCGAACAACTCAGCAAAGCATCGGTTCGCCAACGACTCAGTGAGTTATCATTCACAAATGGCTCAGCGAGTTATCGTTCGCGAACAACTTAGCGAGTTATCATTTGCGAACAACTTAGCGAGTTATCGTTTGCGAACGACTCAGCGACTCGGCCCGAGTTGGTCACTCAATGATTCAGAGGTTCACTACGCGATACGATCAGAGATCTAGTCATAGAGACTGCCTGCTGCACAGTGCGTCACACAGCACTTCCGCCTCTGCCGGCTTTTAGACTTAATGAGTGATTCCAACTACTTAATGTGATAATAGACAGTTATATTAGCAAAGGGCTGGTGAATCGATTCAGTTGTATTTGTGAATCGATTTAACTTTTTCACTTAAATGAATTGATTCTTTTGAACGATTCATTCGCGAAGCACCCATCACTAATATGGATAACATAGAACACTCTGCGAAGACAGTAACCTGAGCTCGGAATCAAACCGAGCACCATGGAGTTGTGAAGTGACAACATTACCACTGCATCATAATGTAACACTAAATAGATTTTTCTCAGAATAAAAAAAAAAAAGTGCATTTCTCTCAAAGAGAGGGCTTTCGCTCAGCTCCAGGGTTCGTGGTTGTATCCTGAGCCCAAAAAAAGATTATGTTGTTTGTTTGTTTGTTTTTGAAGGAGTGGAGTTTCGCCCAAGTAATGTTCTCTTAGATTTTGCTAGCGAGCCGGATCAAATTCTGAATCCAGGAATTTTTTAAGATTCATTAACATTGTGAGATCGTATGATTTCTTTGAAGTGTGATATTACAGCAAACCCAGCAGCGGGTGCTGTGTTTTTAATTTTTGTTTTGTTTTGTTTGGGGTGGTTTGGTGTTGACAAAGGTTTGCACTCTCCCCGTGCTCTTATTTTGTATATTCTCCCAGTGTTTGGGTATTTTTTTCTCCATGTTCTCCTGTCTCCTTTTCTATCATAACACAGGCTGGTCGGAAGGCTGGGATTGTAAAATTACTCGTGTGTGTGTGTGTGTGTGTGTGTGTGTGTGTGTGTGTGTGTGTGTGTGTGTGTGTGTGTGTGTGTTGAATCCTGTAATGGACTAGCATCCCATCCAGGACAAATTCTCCTGCCTTCTCATGCATAGTATTCCTGGGATACACTGCGACCCAGATAAAGAGGTCTGCTTAGTATTGTTTATATAACAGTGTGCAAAGATGACCTAGGCAGCGTTCCTCTTGGAGAGAACTCAACTGACTTTTCAATTATCTTTTGCCACAAATGTCACATCATGTTATATCTCATGGAATTTAAGTGCTATTGCAATTCTACTTGAGGAGAGTAGGACTGTAAAAGCAAGCACTTGAGGCACATAAGGATAAAGGTTTACTTAAGGATTTACTGAAAACAGTTTTTAAGAAGTTTGACACAGACACAGTAATTGAACTGATGGACTCTTTTATAAAGTTGCTCATTTTCTTCCCATGGTGCATCTTGTCTAAGTGCAATGATATCATAGCGCTATTATTAAGCATAATGTCTTACTTGACAGCATCTCCCAAGTTGTTCCAGAGAGGGTAGATGGACTGCGAATAGTAGATGATCATATCATATAGAGATTTAGGGCTGTTCTTGGCCAGATACAGATTAGCAACATCAGTACTGCTGTAATATGCTACAAGAAGAAATACGGGAGGGGGTGAAAGAAACTGTAAGACAGTAATAAACTTCACAATGTTTAAAATCTACATTAATGCTGAGAAGATTACTCATCGTGTACTCATCATGGACATCGTGGAAATTTTGGGCTTTCAAGTCTTGCTATGAAATGTTCTTCATCTTGGGCAAAATACATGTACAACATATGTCTTAAATAGAAATAAACAACTATTTGGTGCACACATTATAATTTATATTGGGCTTTCTGAAATCAACACAGGGTCAATAACTGGTGGAGTCACCTTAGTGACCAGTGGACTGACCTTTCGCGTGAAACCAACTGGCATATATAATGTCAGATCCTTGTTGTTGTGTAATAGAGTCTAACGTTAGGTTGTGTTACGTTATCTGAATGACGTGTTTGTGCTAATACTACTAATAACCTTAGTACTTTCATAATATTAGATACCTTGTCATTAGTGGAGTATTAAAATTTAAAAATGTACCTCTTCCGGATCTTCGGACGCACGCATGCTCTGTCTAACTTGAAGACGAAGTTGAACTTCTAATGATCTAATTAGAGCCCGGCGTTAGACCTATTGGAAAGATTCTGTCTATGTAAATGTAATGACGATCGTAATATTACTTTACTTTAGTACAATTTCCATTAGCTCTCAAATGTCTAGTAATAATAACATGAACAATATATAGCTCACGCGAAAGGGAATAACTTACTAGGACCGAGCACGGACACGTGGACTAAGGACAGTCAAACACAAACAGAATTTCCTACGGAACGCAAATCAGTGCATCACAGTACCTTCCGCACTGCGTACACGAAAGGTAAAAACACATACAGTGCTAAGAATATACATACAGCACACATATTAGGCTAAATATTTCTTAACATGTTTCACCCTGACCAGGTGCTTTTGATAGCCATCAACAAATTTCTGCCAGAACTCTGATTGAATATTTGGCTACTCTTCTTGGCAGAATTGCAGTTTAATTAAAATAGAGGGCAGCACGGTGGCATAGACGTTTCCACGTCCAGCAAGAAGGTCCTGGGGTTGAGTCTTGGGCTCAGCGAGAGCGTTTCTGTGTGGAGTTTCTGGAGACTATTTCAGCCGACTCTGAATAGCTGGCCATTCCATCGCAAGACAACACACACATACACACACACACACACACAAAACCATTTATACTTACACCTAGAGGCAATTTGGAACAGCCAATTAGCCTAATGTGCATGTCTTTGGACTGTGGGAGGAAATTAGTGTACCAAGAGGAAACCCACACAAGCACGTGGAGAACATGCAAACTCCACACAGGATTGACCTCGCCGAGCCTGGGACTCAGACCCAGGACCTTCTTGGTGTGAAGTCTTGTCGCACATGTGGACATTTATGATTAAAAGCCCATATCTCACAAACCTATTAACCGATTTTCATTAACTATGACTTACATTAATCCTACAAGTATACAGATTGTTTTGTGAAAGCAACAGGAAAGTGTAAATTTATTTCTACCTTTTACAGCTAATAAAAGATGAACATATCCATTCTAAGCTGGACAAAAGTCTTGTCACAATCATGTAACATAAAATTCTGGATCAAAGTAATTAGTAAAATTAGTAAAATATAATGAAAAGTGCTTGATTATCTAAATATACATAAAATACAGGTATTAAAGCAGTTTTCAGGCAATTTATAAAATCTTTTTGGAAAAACTGTAGAAACCTTCAAGATCTCCTAAAAGCAAATCAAAATAATTTGCAAGCAGTAGTAAGAAATTTCAGACACCCTTGGTACACAGAGGTAAGCTCGGCCATGCTACGAAAACTACCCACAAAACAACTGGCTGCACAAAAGTTGTATTTCGCCTCCTAATGACTCCCTCAAAAGCTACATTAGGACTCATAGCTAGCAATGTCTGCTTCAGCATCAACTCTACATCATATTTCTTATAATGGTCACCATCCACCATACACCATACAGGTTCTGTACAAGACACAGTTAAAACACCATGATGTGCTTACCAAGGCCCGAACACATGGAAACTGTTATTAGCAGAAACGTGGAGAAAAAAATGATATCTGAGATGAATTATTAATTCAGTATCATGTTGCTCTGCCACCAATGTTGTTACTGACCATCTAGAAAACTGCTGGAGCCAGAGTTCACCAAAGAGCCAGTCATGTATGAAAGTGGAACATCATGGTTTAAGGTCACCTCCAGTACATAGGTATCACAAAGCTATATAAGATGGGTGGGAACATTACCAGACGCAAATATCAACAGATTATTGCTTCCCATTATGTTTCAAACTTACAGGGGGCTCAGATTTCTCACCATAGGGTTGATAACACACTGTTTTCTGAGCATTTGATGAATGAGCTGCCCTCTAAAATAGCTAACACATGCATTAAAAATGGATTATAAGTGTCTTGGTCCTCAAGAATTTTTAGTAGCACTTACAAATGTTTATTATTTGTAATTTGAACACCTTGAAGGTGTCTGATTCTTTTAATATGATAATTATTCATCATGACGAGCACCTGGGAGTCTGGTACCATCATGTCCATGTTT
>JBCNYH010000023.1:47655715-47668668 GCA_039654325.1 Tandanus tandanus
GTGTGTGTGTGTGTGTGTGTGTGTGTGTGTGTGTGTGTGTGTGTGTGTGTGTGTGTGTGTGTGTGTGTGTTTGGCCTCCCTGTGGGGCTTCAGCAGACAGTGCAGCAAGCATGGCTGAGCTTACTGAATAACATTACAAAACGAATGACCAAACACACACACACACACACACACACTTAAGTAGAAACACATGCACATAAACTCACAGACTAACACTCAAATGCACACGGTTCATGAACTGAGAAAACACTTGGACCCCCATGTTCAGTTAATTTACTATAAACTCGCACTCTCTCTCTCGCTAACACACACACACCCTGTCTGAAATTAGAAAATCTCTTGCACTTGAAGAAAAATACATCTTTGATCACACATGCAGTTTCATATCCAGATCATTTATAATTACAACTTAAGCAGACATGCTAAATATAGAACACACACACACACACGCACACACACACACACACACACTCACTCTCACTCTCACTCTCTCTGCCTGATGCATTAAGAGCTCCACCTACAGGTGGCTTCTTTTTAACACATCAATACAGTACACAAGGAACATGTGCAGCATTTTGTGGAGCAGTGTGCGGGTGTGTGTGTGTCTGTAATGCTGTGTGTGCGTGTCTGTGTGTGCGTGTCTGTAATGCTGTGTGTGTGCGTGTGTGCGCGCGCAGTTGATCTTTCCGATTGTGAATGTAATACCAGGACACTGCAGATGTTAACTGACAGTTGGAGAATAAGTACAGTGGGAGGAAACTCACATCTGGCGCTTGATGTACTCTTTGAGAAGACTCTCCTCGATGGTGTACATCTGTACTCGGTTCCCGTCGTCATAGAAATACATCATGTTGGTCCCGTAATCCGGAGGCACAGCGGAACCATCGGCGTAGGATTCCCGATAACTGTGGGAGTAGTCGAAACGTCCTGTGGGAGGCGGGAGACGTCCGTTAAATCTAAATTAGTCATTTCCTATCAGTCAACTACAGGGGTGTACAGCGTAGATGTTTGGTTTTGTTTTATTTACACATATGCCTTTAAACACTCCATGATTTTTACCATGCACGGTGTATATCATTCAGAAACAGGACTAAATCCTTTTTAGTCTTTTGTAGTTGTTCCATTTGAATAGAGGATATTTGTGTGATTTTTATAATTTTTTTTTGACAGAAAATTTCATTAAAATAAATTAGGAAAAATAACTTGTCAAGCTTCATTACTTCTAGGAAGTACACAAGTACACACAAGACTTTGGACCCTTTTTCTGCTACATGTTTGCGTGCTTATCTCTCCGTGAACTACATGTTTGCAAAGAACCAATCAGATGAACAGACATTAGTTGGAGGACACGGTTTTTAATACTGATATAAAGCATGATGTTTGCCTTGCCAAATGTTGTAAATTAAGATGATTTGAGAGAGGGATATGATAAAGTCAGTGCCTTTCAGAAACCAGTACAGAAGAACCGTGAGGTGTTATTGTACCTGTGAAGCTTAAAAATACACCTGCTTATGTAGAACATGCAGTTCATATATGAAACCCTCAAACAAAAACATTGTAATATAGTAAGGGCTCAGCAGATATTCTTTGCCACACTGGCTATGTGGTTACCTCGGCCACGACCTCTGCCCCTGCCACGACTCTTGCCCCGCCCCCGGAGGCTACCGCGGACGCTGCTACCCTCGCTGCGAACACTTGATGTCTCTTCATTGAAATCCCTCCTAAAGCCTACACACACACACACACACACACACACACACACACACACAGAGTAAAGCACAGAACAATGAACTCAATCAAACCCTCCACTAAGACAGAACGCAAGTTATTTCTGACATCAGATTAAATACAGAAAGCTAAGAAAAAAGTTTAAGTTGAAAACATTCTCTTGTATGGTTAAGTGTACATTTAGGCCACACCGCCACAGCCACCTTACTCTACAGCACGACCTAACCCAAAAACTCTGCTACACAGTTTGATGCAACACGATACCTTTCACATCCCCCTCTGCCCACCAGTGCAGCCTCAAATATAGAGACAAAACCTCTCTATGGCTTCATGCATTATAGATCAATACCGAAATAAACAGGATCGAGAGTTAACGCAGGGAAGGAGAAATTTAAACTGTGTGTGTGTGTGTGTGTGTGTGTGTGTGTGTGTGTGTGTGTACACAGTTTCAAGTCCTCCTGCTCCTTAATCTAATTAAAACTATTGTGAGTTATGTAATTTATAAACTACTCTCACTCCTCACTGTCTATAATAATAATTTAAAAAACTCATTCCAAATGAATGAGCGTCTGAAGCACAGTTTTGAAAAAAATAAAGTCAGAAATCAAATTCATGTCAAAACAAAGTGTTACTTTAAAATCCAGAACAGAAGACTGACACAGAGTCATGACTAGATTAAAAATAAAATCAAAATAAAGTCAATAATAATCCTAAAGTTAGCATTAAAAGTTGAGAATGTCTTGTGGATTTATCTGGAGTAATTTAACCATGAGTTGATGGACTTCTTGTGTTGTTTGGATCAGTTATTTCAAACTCAGCTTTGTCGTTCATCTAAATACAGGGCATGTTGTAGAACACAATGTTGTTTTGTGCGAGCTCCAGGCGCTGCAGTAACAACTAGAAATGCTTTCTTTTCACAGAACACTAGGTGTATCTCCCACATTGTCAACTGCACCCAGAGTCTTAACGGACATTTTTGATTAATTGACCTCTGTGACCTTGAAAAATAGGTCAAGGTTAGCCAGTTTCGATAGGCTGGTAGGGTGCGCCATAGGGACCATTCAACCTAAATCTAAAATAATTCCATAAAGAACGGGCAATGCTAGAGTGTTACCAAGAAGTGTCTGCGCCATATGCAGCGGTGGCGACAGCCTGTGAAAACAGTGTCCATTACGCGTCATGGGGGATGCAATAGTTACTGACAGCAACGATAAACACTGAACTACTAATCAATAATTATAGGGCTAATTAAAAACTAGTGCAAGACAAGGTCAAGTGTTATAGAGCAGAGGGGTAAAGACTAAAAAGGAAAGGATAATGAGGTAGTCAGAGTGGTGCAAAATACAAACCTAAGGTGCAGGTGCAATATTTCAGTTGCATGTAAAGTGCACATACAGAATGGATAAAATTAGGGTGTTAAGTGTCAATATGTCAATAAAATTTTTTGAATATGTACGATTACTAAAAACAACCCAGGTAAAAGAAACAAGCAAAATCACTCTTTTTGTATAATAGCCCTGCTCTGAATATTTAATGATGGACAACAAATTTAACGAGGTCCATAATTAATTAAATAAGCCTCCAAACCAATAAACTCTTCAGGCTCCCAAAATAACCTCAATATTGCACTTGCATTTTATTCTAGTTTACTGGATGTATACAAATGTTTTCTGGAATAAAAACGATCATTGTAAGCAACAGAACAAAGATACCAAACAAGTCGCGACCTTCTAATATAATATAGATATATACATAATACAGAGTTACAAAAATACAACAAATACACAAGATTAAATTATATCTTCAAAACATACAGTATAATGCTCTGACTCTGATTAGGTAAAATCCTGATAGAACTTATATTAGTATATACTATAGATCTGACTGGTCCATTTCCTCGGGATAAAAAAAACATTACTCAAACTGGATGTTACTTGAATCAAAACTAAGGATGCTCACAGTTTGTTACGGTTGCTAGAAGCAGGCGGTGCTGTCATTATCATCAGGCCTTAATATAAAAAATTATCCACACACCAAAATAATTTCGTTTTTGTTTTTTTTGTGTTTCCGCTAACTGTATACTTAAAACACCTTTATGGTCAGCGGTTTACTTGTGTTTCCATGTAGTATGTACTAGACTCAAAAAACCCTGTTCGCTACACAGCGCTTAGCTTGGCTCGAAGCACAGAGCTCACCTAACCTGCCTCGGTCATGGTTAAAATAAAGCCATAAAAATCTCATAACGGTGTGCCTTTTTTGCTCATGTTCCTATGTAGTACAGACCAAAACAATTATGCAGCTCAGGCTTAGGACATCCACCTCACCTTTGGCAAATAATTATAAATTAGTAAAGGAAAGGAAATTGAAAGGGAAGGGAAGGGAAAAAAGGGTTGGCGGTTCAAGCCCCAGGTCCACCAAGCTGCCACTGTTGAGCCCTTAAGCAATGCCCTTAACCCTCCATTGTTCAGTTGTATAGAAATGTATTCACTCTGTATAAGGGCGCCTTCCAAAATTCCATTAATGTAAAAGTAGAAACATTTTATAATCAGGAAAATTCTAAAACAGGATTAAAAAGAAGAATTTAACAGAAAAAAACCTGTTGTAACAACTTATACTTTAAAATTCTGATTGAAGGCTTCTCACCTAAAAGGTTTTTGGGTTGTTTTTCACAATAGCTTTTGTTAGTATAGCTATGAGTGAGTCATACCAATGTCTGATTATTATTGTCACAGAAAGGTAAAGAACGACAGTGAGATGAATGACAAGTGATCCACCCAAGACTTGTTTTGGTTTTATTATCTTAATGAAACCCTAAATGAATGCTTTGAAAAAAACAAAAATCAAGCCTATTGGGCAGACACTGAAAGTCAACTCTAGCAATTTACTATAATTGCTTTATTATTACCACAAGTACTGAATTAGAGTAATCAAGATCTCTGCCTTTTCTAATTATACCCGAGTCTATTTCCAATAAAATAAAAATCCACACATTTCCCAATTCTCTTATTTCTGTTGCTTACTTTTATACAGGCTCTAAATGAAGAACATTTTAAACAAGCTAACGCTTATATTTCAACCAAAACTATTAAGAAAGGCTGTTAAACATTTCGTTGACATCAGAAAAACCCAAGAAGGTGCGTTGGTTGGGGTGATAGTGCATTGACGTTTTGGTACGCAATGTTAGCAGAGTTGTATACTAGGCTGAAGTTATCAACATGGCTGAAGGCGTCGAGGATAGAAGTTATTATTTTTACATTTGAATAAACGCAAAGAATGAAACCTGATGTTGTTTTCTAACTGTGATGATGTCTTCACACTGCCCCCTAGTGGAATCCTCCAGATTTTCATAAACAATGCACACAAGTTTAGTCAGTACACTGCTTTCATAGCAGCAGCATGTAGAAGCATACAAGTCGCGTAGCGTCGATTATATCTCAGCCCAAATGCTTTGTGCAATATACACCCGCCAGTGGAATTATTCTGGAGAGTTTTATTCTGTTTAAAACTGGTACAACAAATTCGATATTTAATTTATTAATGCAGATAATCCTACATTTTAATAGTTTATTTAATAACTACGCACTGAAGGTGAGGTGGATGTTGCTGATTAGTCCCCAAGCGAGAAGTACATAATTCAGTATATACTACAGAGGAACAGATGGGGGGAAAAACACACACGAAAACAAGATTATGGTTTATTTTTTTACAGTTTATAAAATCATGATGGACACAGGTGAACTTGAGGTGAACATGCAACATGCAAACAGGTGTCTCTTCAGTACTAGATTTACAGTATATTCTACAAATTAAAATTAGATTTTTATACTTTATCCATGACACAAAGGCCAAGCGAGCTCTGCGCTGTCGCTAATGGCATCTCTTCTGGTTTGTTTAGCCTACTCGTTCAATCATGCAAGTAACTGATCGAAAGTAAACAGCGCTCCATAAAGGTGTTTTAGAATATACTACAGGAAACACAAAATAAAAACAATCTAAAACTACATTTTAAATTTATTTTTTCTATTTTAATGTGTGAACTGATTGTACCGCTTGCTCCAAGTGACAGTGAGAAACTGTGAGGGTCTGTCATTTTGATTCAAACATTATGCACTCGGAATAAAGATTTTTATTTTAGTGGGCCAATCAGATTGTCTCTGGTAGTAAATAATAAAGTTAGATATAATGCAAAGAACATTCATTCATTTAAAAAGTCTCACTCGTTATGGCATCGATAAACAGTCATTATCTCACCATCTACACTTATTTTTCTCTTTCTTTCTCTTTAAAATGCCATTTTAGTGAGAAACCAGAATGTGTAAACTTTATCCTGGAAACATTCCTGTGCTGATAATGTTCCTAAAAGCAGGATGCCTGTTGAAGGTTACAAGCAAAACTCCATTTTGAATGAATACCTCCTAATGATAGAGTCACCACATTAACAATTACAGGTTTGACTTTTCTCAACAACACAGATCCATTGTTTGATCTGTTTAAAATCATTTATTAGTCTTAGATTATGTGGAGTGTTTGCGGTACAAGCCCGTGTGTATAAGCTATTACTTAAGAATCAATAATATATTAAAAGAAGCTCATGAATTAATTATTAAGGCAACCCAGTAGCGTACTGGTTAGCATGTCTGCCTTACAGCAAGAAGGCCCTGGGTTCGAGTCCTGAGCTTAACGAGGGCGTCTGTGTGTGGAGTTTGCATGTTCTCCCATGCTTTTTTGGGTTTTCTCCAGGTAGTCTGGTTTCCTCTCACAGTCCAAAGACATGCATATTAGGTTAACTAGCTATTCCAAATTGCCTCTAGGTGTGGAATGAACGATTGTGTGTGTGTGGGCGTATATGTGTGTTGTCCCTTCAACAGTGTAATGAGCTGTTTATGCTTCGCCCAGTCCGGGTCATGCTGTTCATACAAAGATCATGTTTGCCTTCTGACCTAAATCTAAATCAGGAACTCGGCAATGCTGTCATATACATACATACATACATACATACATTTACACACAAACACACACACACGTATGAGTTATGTTCTTAATAATAGCACTGCATTAAATATGGAACCGTATCGATTTTAACGTCTACCCCTTGCAGCTTTCCCGTACACCACATGACTGCACGAGCACATAAATGCTGCTAGGAGGCTCACCTCTCCTGCGGGGGACGCTGTTCTGAGTGTCTTTGCCTGCCTCCTTCTCCAGTTCGGTGGTTAGATGAGTCTCCTGCTGTGCCTCCCTGTTTTCTTTACTGTCGCTCCCATCACTCCCGCTCTCCTTCTCTCTCTTCTCTCCTCCGCGCTCTCTCCTTCTCTCTCTCCGCACAGCTGGGACTTTCTGACCCTGTGCATTCAGTGCGTTCTGCTGCTGCTGGAGAAAAAGAGCAACGGATGGAACCAGTCAATAAGGTTAACCACTCTGATTATTTTTCACCTGCTATCTGTTTGTTTTCTGACAATAAATGATGTAGAAACAGACATTTAGTTTATCCTGAGGCACCTCCAAAAATGCAGCACCTGAATTTCACTCAACGTTACTAGAAGAATGATTGTCATTGTGTGCTTAACTGCATACAAGTAAAAGCACTTGATACTCCTTTGTAAAATATGGAGGTGGCTCGTTGTTGCTTCAGGGCTATCTTGTGACTCGTGGTTCTGGTTACCTCTGCCAGGTGGCTTCGACTTTTACAGAGCTTTCGACCAGATGATATGCCAAACATTCCTCAACTTAGAAAGAAAACTAAGGCAGACTTATAGTCTCCAAGGATGGCAGCACAAATATGTTAAACAGAAACTGATAAAAGAAAAAATTAGAGGAAACTAGAAGGGCACTCTGAGTGCAAGGTACCTCCACCAGGCACAAATGGATTATTATAACTTGGCATGGTTATAATAAAATGTCTCCCTCTAGAGGGCGTCGGATGAACATTTTGCCCCATGTTAAAGATAGAGATTTTTGGGGGATTTTGGAATCCCCCCCCCCACATGATTACATGAAAGGAT
The DNA here is from genome assembly GCA_039654325.1 of Tandanus tandanus. Classification (NCBI taxonomy): domain Eukaryota; kingdom Metazoa; phylum Chordata; class Actinopteri; order Siluriformes; family Plotosidae; genus Tandanus; species Tandanus tandanus. The sequence continues at coordinate 47,663,446 of JBCNYH010000023.1, forward strand.
CATCTCCCAAATTTAATGGGTTCTTTCCAGGCCACGTTTGATGTAAATCAGATATGTAGTTTTTGCATGATCCTGCTAACAGGAAAACGCCTTTAATAAATTCCTGGTTCTAGATCGTGATCTGCTCCAAAATGTTAAAGGATCTTGCATATACCCCTTCCTTAAAAGAAGTTTGGTGAAAATTGGTTCAGTAGTTTTTGTATAAACAGACAGACAAATAAACAAACAAACAATCAAACAGATGCTGTTTAATACATAACATTCCCTACCAAGTGGTGGAGGTAAATAAAAGAGGAACCCCTTAAATTAAGCTAACTTTTTTCTGTTATAATTTTAACAGATAATTGCCACAATCCAAGTGATACTATGCCCCCGTATGTTAAATCTCAAAATACCACTAATTCATTACATATATTAAATAAAACCTTTTGCAAATTCTATGAAATTTCTGGAGGGCAGTGTTCATATTTTACCCTTATTGAATCTTCAGAGAGAAAGACACTGTAATAAATAAAATGTCTCTGTTATTTGAGCATGTCAGATACAGTAGGATTCCGAAGCAAAACCACAGAGTTCAGAAGCTACTCTGTAAATAAAGAGATATAGAGATAAAGAGAAAGGGAGTGCATGAATGTGTGTTTAATTGCGATCCATCGTCTGCTTTTCCCTGGGGCGACAGTTAAAGGCTAACATTTATCTGATATCATCATCTGAGCACTTGATAAAAACCTAAGTTAGAAATGATGATATATTATAAACTGCAGCATAAAGCAGTCCTACAATGTGTTAAAAAAAACCTACTACAGTTCTCTATGGAGTAACAGCTCTCAAGGAATTGAGGGGAAAATGTGATATGAGTTGATCACAGCTGTTCCCGACACGATGTTGAGTGGAATCTAAGCACATGAGGTGTCAGTTTATCATTATATAAAACGAAGCAGTAAAAATAATGACGCCTTTATTGGAGCTGCTTAGCGCTGTGTGACTGTTATTTGGAACAATCTTTTTCAGGAAATCACCCCAGCCATCTCGAACTGGCAATGTTCAAGATGGCGCCCACGTTTTTTTAATCATGTGTTTTTCAATGTGCTTTGTTTCAGTTTGGGTTTGTATTTAATAAACTTTTTTTTTAACTAGAAGACTAATGAAGAATGGAGAAATTTACTCTATTCTATCAAAACATTCAATTTTACAAAACACTGGCACATTCAGCTCAAGTTTTCTCTACATTCAGTTTCTAATCATATTTCGTTTAAAACAGATGTGATGTAGCAGGAGAGAAATCAATCACAAATTCTCGTTTGTTTTTGTTGTCTTTATTTCTCGTTTTGTTTTTTTAATATGTGGTATTTTCAGAGTGAATTTCTCCAAATTATTACCAGCAATAGGAAAGGTTCCTGAGACCAGGGACATGTTACAAATGAAAGAAGAAATGACAAAAGTTAAAGCTCCAATATTTTCAAGAACTGAAGGGATACAACTCAGAAAAGAGTTTGGTATTGATAACAATAGAACATTTTTTTTCATCCCAGTTATGAGGTGTTTCAGTGAAGCTCTGTGTAGTGAAAACTAAAATTACCAGCTTTGGATTGGCAGAAAGGTGTACCATTTAAAAAAAAATAAAATAAATAAAATTTTTAGAGTAGAGTCATTTAACCTGTGCCAAATTTCATGCTTGTATCACAATTTGAACTATTTTTCCAACAAGCCGCTGCACTTCACAGGAGAAGAGGCAGACAAGCTCCGTGGGTGGGAGGAATGGCATTCTTCATCCCTTTCAATCATAGCAAGTGTGGACAATACTGTGCTTCTGAATGGGAAATGGGGCGAATAATGGTTTCATGAAGAGCGGTTTGAAAAGATGCAATTGGCTGCCTTCCTGTTTCCCAGCACGTGGTTTTATAACTCTCATAATACAGTAGAAAACATACACAATATATACAGTGTAAATTTAACGAATTATGAATAATGAAATGTGTCATTGTGAATATTTTTCCTCACCTCCTTATTGGCTATTTCTCCAGGAGTAGGCCAGTTGGTGATGTCACTGAAATCACTTGACTGGAGAGGGGGAGGAGCCACAAAAACAAACAATTTAGGAAAAGAAGAAGAAAAATCACAACACTGAAAAAGAAAACAGCAGCAGCAGCAGCATCATCATCAATAGACACAATCAGCTAACAAGTCACATGGCTTGGTGTTTACCTCAAAGCCAAAATGAGGCTACGGCACAAACTTTACTGAATAACTACCCGTTCTTATTGCAAAAGTCTACAGAAAGTATTTTTGCTACCCGTAGTTCCAATAAAGGCCTGATATAAAGAGAGGTGCTTTAATTTTATACTAAACTATATTTCCCAATGGAGCAAAGGTACAGCATCGTGAATATGACTGAGAAACACACGGAAAGTGAAACTTTGGTTTAAGTACCCATTTCAGCTCATGTGATTGTCTGTGAGTAAGCCCATTGTGTCTATAAAGAACATTTTTAATTTGTGAAAAAAACTGATTTGATTACTGTACAGTTTTAGTTAAAATTGAACATAAAATTCTGTAAATTGATAAAGTAAAAAACAAACATACAGGTGTATTTAGCAATCACTGGGGTTGGAGCATTAGCAATAATAAGATCAGAGATATTTCTTTGTTAACTGTTGCATGAACAATGAAAATCAGTGTAGCAGCTCTCTGTTTTTGCAGCAATTATAAAAAAGTACACAAAAGACAACTAAGGTAACTACACTAAGCTATATATGTGCATACACCTACATACACATATATACATGTACACATATACATACATATATCCTGTATATGCAAACATATTCACACATTTAGAGACATACACAGAAGGGTGCATGATATGTCAAAGGTGCATGGTATACACAGGGTGAGAGGTTGAGCTTTTTAATCATAAGGGGCATGATGCTAAAATGTTATATGATGTTCAAGACCTGCTCATTGCACTTAAACATGAGTATTGCACTTAAAGAGTAATATTGCACTGTCCAGGAAGATGGTCTGACTGATGGTTATTCAGTCAGTGTATGTGACGGTGGTGGGGTTGCATGTTTAACAGCTTGTGTATAAAAGCTGTTCTTGAGACTGTTAGTTTTTGTTTTTAGTGTCCTGTACTTTTTTCCGGAGAGAAGAGGGGAGAAAAGTGTAGTTCTGATTACCCGCTCCGCAATCCTCACCACCCGCTGCAGGGCCTTCCTGTCCTCTGCAGTACAACTGTTAAACCACACTGTACAGCAGTAGGTCAGGAGGCTCTCGATGGCGGAGCGTCAAAAGTTTGTCAATAGGTCTCAGGGTTGGCGGGCTTTTCGGAGGAACTTCTGAGGAAGTACATCCTTTGTGCCTTCTCCACCTGGTGAGAGATGTTTGTGGTTCAGGTGAAGTCAGCAGAGGTGTGGACTCTACGAAACTTCAAGCACTCCACCCTCTCTACCTCCTCTCCAATATAGAGGGCAGAGTGCTCAGTTTGTTTAAATCTCCTGAAGTCCATTATCATCTCCTTTGTCTTGTCCTTTTAAGGTCCAGGTTACTGAAGGACCTCGTTCCTGTAAGCTGACTCGTCGTTATCTGTTATCAGACTTATGACGGTGGTGTCTTCGGCGAATTTGACGATGGAGTTGCTGGTGTGCATGGAAACAGTCGTGTGTGAAGTCGTGTGTTCTGGTGCTCAGAATGAAAGTGGAGGAGATGTGGTCACCTATCCTAACATTCTGAGGTCTGTTGGGAAGAAAGTTCAGAACCAGGTTTGAACCAGTTTATGTGGTAGAACTGCATGGAAAGCAGAGCTGAAGTCTACGAACAGCATCCTCACATGAGAGTCGTTGCGGTCCAAATGTGTGAGAGGGCTGTACTGATGGCATCCTCTGTTGATCTGTTTGCGCTGTATGCAAACTGATGTGGATCAAGGTCAGCAGGGATAGCAGCCTTAATGTGAGACAAGACGAGTCTCTTGAAACATTTGGTGATGATGGGGGTTAGGGCAACAGTCATTCAGGCAGCTCACTGTGCTCTTTTTCGGCACTGGAAAGATGGTGGCTATCTTGAGGCAGGTGGGAACCATACATTGCAATAGCGAGAGGTTAAAGATGGTGGTAAAAACCTCTGCTAGTTGATCTGCGCATGTTTTAAGTACCCTTCCTGTTACTCCATCTCGACCAGTGGCTTTCCTCGCATTGATTCTGCAGAGGGTGGCTCTGATCTGGTGCTGATGCAGTTGGGTCGTCGCTCCTCTCTGAAAGAGCAGGGCAGGTGTGTGCCCCTCTGTTGTGTTGGTCGAAGCGAGCAAAGAGCTGGTTCAGGGTGACCCGAAGGGTGCTGTCTGAGGAGGCCGCTGTGTGCATGTCCTTGTTGTCAGCGAGTGTCTTGATCCCCTTCCACCCCTTTCTGGTGTTGTTTTCGTCAAAGTGCTCCTCGATGAGTTCTTTATATTTGCCCTTGGCTTTTTTGATGCCTCTTCGCAGGGCCCGGCGTGCCTCTTTGTAAGCTTGCTGGTTTCCTGACTTGAAGGCATCATCCCATGCTCTAAGCAGGGTGTGCACCTCACTATCGAACCACGGTTTCTGGTTCGAGAACACTTTAACAGTTCTTGTTGTGGTCACATTCTCAGTGCAGCAATTCATGTAGGAGAACACAACTGATGTGTGACCCTCCAGGTTGGTCTCCTCTGTGAATATTCCCCAGTCTGTAGAGTCAAAACAATCCTGTAGAGCTGCGGTGGCTTCTTCAGTCCACACCTCAACTGTTTTAACTGCTGGTCTTTGGCTACAAATTTTAGGATTATACGCAGGAATCAGGGACAAAGAGAGATGATCTGAGAGTCCGAGATGTGGCAGGGGGTGGCTTTATAAGCATCTGCAATGTTGATGCGATCCTGGGCACTGCAGCTCCTGAACCACACAGTGAGACAGTTTGTCAGGACACTCTCCACAGCACCTCTGTAGAATGTGGTGAGGATGGGTGGTGGAAGGCTGGCCTGTTTCAATCTCCGCAAGAAATGGAGATGCTGATGAACCTTCTTCACCACAGAGCTGGGGCCTCATATACAAAGACTTGCGTGGAATTCCTACTGAAAAATGGCGTACGCTTAAATCCAGAAAACATCGCAAGCACAAAAAAATCCAGATGTATAAATCTGTGCATACGCATGAATCCAAGCACATTTCCTTTGAACATCCGAATCAACGTGGAATTGAGCGCACATGTTGG
>JBCNYH010000023.1:47670587-47681996 GCA_039654325.1 Tandanus tandanus
CGCCGATAGTGGGGCTTGAACCCCCGACCTTGGGATCAGTAATCCAGCACCCTACCACCAGGCCACCACTGCCCCCATGAGAAATAAATCTTAATTTTAATTATTTTACTGGATTAGGCCCATGACACTCATTCATGCAGTAGTTAGCACGCTCGCCTCACGGCTAGCCCGTAATGGGTACAAACTCCGTGGTCTTTGAAGGAATTTCTGTGTAGAGTTCTTTTGCATGTTCTGCCTGTGCTTGTGTGGGTTTTCTCTGGGTGCTACAGTTTCCTCACAAAGTCCAAAGACATGCACATTAGGCTAACTGGATATTCCAAATTGTCCCAAGGTGGAAAATGTGACTGTGAATGGATGTCTGTCCTAGAAAACAGGTTCAGCAGTGAACTTGTAACTCTCTCAGGTAAGAACACACAATCATGGCTTCCTGCGTGATCGGCCTTGGGGTATGGCTGCAAAGGAAACCATGAAAGTAGCCCAATGCACCATGGGTGCAGAATGGTAGAGTAAAGATAATATTATTATTAATAATAATAATATTAATAATAATAATAATAATAATAAGTGTATTTTATATACACACACACACAAAAAAAAAAAAATCACATTAGGGTTCAAACATTTAACCTCTACAATCATTGACAAAAAGTCTTGTCGCACATGTGGACATTCATGTATAAAAGCCCTTATCTTACCAACCTATTAACCAATTTTTGTCTGAAATTTCTTACTACTGCTTGCAAATGATTTTCATTTTATTTTAGGAGATCTTGAAGGTTTCTACACTTTTTGCAAAAAGATTTTAGTCAAGATTCGTGATGGCCACCAAGTCATTTAAGCTTTGGTCATACCTGTATTTTATGTATATTTATTTAATGAAGCACTTTTCATAAATTTTTGTAATTTTTTACTAATTTTACAAATTATATTTTACAAATTTTACTAATTACTTCGATCCAGAATCTGATGTTACATGATTGCGACAAGACTTTTCACCAGCCTAGAACAGATATGTTCGACTTTTATTAGCTGTATAAAAAAGTAGAAATAAATGTATAATTTTCTGTCGCTCTCACAAAACAATCTGTATACTTGTAGGATTAATGTAAGGCAGAGTTGATGAAAATCGGTTAATCAGAAGTGAAGTTATCAGTTGTTTTCACTATCAGGCACACATGCAACAAAACTTTTGTCGATAACTGTAATGTTGACACTTGTTTCAAGAAAAAAATAAACAGAAAAGAAAAACCACCCACACAGAAGAAAGTGGACCCAAACACAACTACACACAAACACAGAAAGAACTGGAATATTACTGGCTGCTGCTGACTCCAACCCAGCGTACCATAACCAAAACATCAGACCCACCACCTCTAGTCCATCACAACACACAACACAGAGCACACCATGACAAAACACAACACAACACAACACACACCATGACAGAACATAACATAAGGCCGCACAGCACAACACAGAGCACACCATGACAAAACACAACACAGAGCACACCATGACAACACAACACAAAGCACACCATGACAGAACACAACACAACACAACACACACCATGACAGAACACAACACAACACAACACACACCATGACAGAACATAACATAAGGCCACACAACACACACCATGACAGAACATAACATAAGGCCACACAACACACACCATGACAGAACATAACATAAGGCCGCACAGCACAACACAGAGCACACCATGACAGAACACAACACAACACAAAGCACACCATGACAACACAACACAACGCACACCATGACAACACAACACAACGCACACCATGACAACACAACACAACACAACGCACACCATGACACAACACAACACAACACACACCATGACAGAACATAACATAATGCGGCACAGCACAACACTGAGCACAACACAACACACACCATGAGAGCACACAACACAACACAGCACAACAAATCACTGAGCACACCATGACAGAACATAACACTGAGCAAATCATGACAGAGCACAACACAACAAGGCCCAGGTGGAGAGAGATAAACCACATCGCCAGTCCCAGCACGCAACAGCAAGTGATTACACAACCTAAACATAGTTTAGATTAAGATCTAGTTAACGTTCCACTCAGTCGGCATATACATCTCTTTAACCACTACAACGAGCCTCCGTTTTCACACAGCATTATTGCCTGAACATGTAAATCCATTGCCACAGACTCATGTACTGATGGAAGAGGGATGAGCAAGTGGATTTAACTAAGTAGGGTTTGGCACAAACACTGGAATAATCACAGAAATAAGAGCAGAACTTCAAAATACAAAACGTGCACCATCACATCAACTGACTATAAGAATTTCATTAATGCTATCAGCACTGCATGATGTGACGTCCTCACCTATAATCTCACATGAGAAAGGTAGCTGCAGTTTTCAGAGTCAGGAGCTACTTACAGTCTACACATACTTGAGGATGAAGGAGTTCAAAAGAGATGAATGGATGGACTTAGGGTTTTATTGGTGACAGCACTGCAGCAGTCGGCGCTATAGATTTGACTGGTGGCAATGATTTTGGAGGTACAAAATATACTGGGGTAGGAATTACAGCTCAACTGGTGACTGGGTTTGGAGGCAAGGGGGGGTGCACTGGGCTAGGAATCATAATCTGGGAGCAGGCAGGCAGAAACTACACACAGCTTTTACAGCATAAACAGTATTGGTGGCAGAAACTAGAGTTTGACAGAGGTTATGAAGGTAGGAACTGCACTGGGGTGGGAAATAAGAGTCTGATTGACGGTTCTGGATATGGAGCTCTGATCCGGTACTTGAGTTTGACTGCACTGCAAGACTAGAACCCCTTAATCTAGGCCAAACGTGTGCTGCTAGCTAAATATCTATGGTTTCAAGACCATTTAACATCAGCTCTAAGCATAACAAAGCTGTCCTACTCATCCACCATTACTACAGTACACCATCACTCCTCATTTAATCACCTGCAGTGTAAAAACAGAGTCAAATTATGCTGTTTGTGAAAGTTACGCAAACATGAGATAGCAGAATTGCTGCAAGATTCTCAGCAGTGCTCTTGCTCATCACCCACCTTACTGGACTTCCTGGACCTGGGCTTGTTGGCACGTACCACTTTGGCAGAGTTCTGGGATTCTGTGGACAGAAAGCAAACAGGACATGAGGTGACCGTATTTGTCCATGTTAAAAGAGAGCGAGATAAATGAAGAGACCCATAGCAATGTGTGCAAATACAACAAAAACAAGAAGTTCAGATTCCAACTTGATGGAGGTTTGGGAATTCTTATGAAGAAATATTATTAAGAAGAAATTCTCCTTCCAGAAATGTTGAGACGCAAAACCAGGTGCTACTTTGGAGGGAAAAGACATCACAAGTTTGATAAGCTATGATCGTAGACCTGGAAACTATCATAACTTAAAATCGGGAATTGGCTAAATATCCTGAATACTCAAGTTTTCATTCATTGGGTAGGCTGGTATTTTTTTTTCCTACTTGATATTCAAATGCTATCAAAGGGCACTGGACAGGAAGTCAAAATAATGTTTTTCCCACCCTATGTAGGTTAACATATAGTAATGTTAAGATTGCAAGCCATCCGTGATTCACCCAAACGCAACAGAAATCTGATGTTACAGTAGGGAAAGGCCCGCCCAAACTAGACGGGTTAAATTTTTTTTCCAGTCTGACTATTACTCCCCAATCATTTTCTAATTAAAAGTGCCCAATTTGGAGCCATGATTAAACATGAATGGGCAACGTGATTTGAAAATGCATTTCGCGGTTTAAAAAGTTGCAAGAGACACCTCAGTAATCTCGGCTCACACTGTGCCATCGCCTATATACAATATTTTTTAGAATTTGTTCATTATAGTAGACCACTGTCAATTAGTACAGTGGTATCACTTTGTTTCTGAAACTTCATACAAGACTTGAGAGGTGTAATATCAGAACAAGGGCATGTTTTCATGGAGGATTTCTCAGAAGTGCTGAAACAGGATCTGGTTTATGTCTGTTTTAATGTCATTATGAATACGAGCTTTACATGAACTTACACACAAGGCTGTAGTTCCACCTGAGATGGGGACAAGACTTCTTTTGTATAAATGTCCTCACTGAAGCCAGCGTGACTAGCACTGAAACGCTGCGTGAACTAAAATCTAGGCTCCGATCACATTGTTCATGCTTTCATGTTTTCTTTGCTTCTATATGGTACAAATTCAAGGGAAAAAAAGACATCTTCCATTAATAGAGTAAAATGATAATTCTGGATGTTGATTCCTTGATAGGACGCAAGTACCATGTTTCACTAAAATCGTGTTCCCAACAATTTAGAAGACAAACTACACTTTCAAGAACCTAGCCATCTAATAGTGCTGAAAGATATAAATAAACATAGCATTCTGAGATTATACTGCTGTACGCCAAGCCAGGGATATTCCATCACACTGGTGTCACGACTAAAGATCGACATGCCTTGGTTAATTTGTCCGAAAGGAAAGCCAAAACACCCACAATAAACTTTTGGCATGAATGGCTACAGAACAAAAGTAAAATGCTGTTTGTTGGCGTTTTAAGTTGGAAGTCTTGTGCAATTACAGTATTGGCCAATACTACGATAATGATTAACAAATTAGTACGGATCCTTTAATATCCCTGGACATATATTATCCATGCACTGAACAAGAGCAGTGCACTTATTTATATTCAACTTGGATGAGACCTTAACGGCAATGTGCTCAAGTAAAATGAAACGGCGAGCCTTCCAAACTCTCCTGTTACACATGAACATGTGTATATTTTCATTATCAGGTGTTTTTTTTCCAGGCAGTAGTTACATTTTTGAGGTTGCCACCCAATAAAATCTGTTTTATAGTTTGCGTTAGCCAATTTAAAAAGGCTACCATAGATATAAACACTGAAGTTCTGAATACAAGGAAAGTAGGCACATCTACACATAATACAAGCTTCTGCTTAAATACATCAGACAAACACTGGCTTGTTTATATGAATGAATGGTGTAACCCGCTGTTATTTATATGCAAATTTACCATGGGCTACATGTGAGTAACTTTTCACAGTACAATGTCACCCTTCTGTGTGCAGGTAAAAAAAAAATTTCAAGCTTTTATCAAGTTTGGTGTTAACTTCCCTTTAAGAAAAGTGTTCATACTCAGACCACTGAGTGCTTATGACAGCAATGAACTGGCCAGAAGTTGCAAACGCCAATTCAAAAATAGACTAGGTCATTATTCTTACATTAACAACTTATTCACAGGGACTTCTGGGGCAAACAATCTGCAAACTCTATGTACATTTTTAAAATGTGTTGAGCAAAAGGTAACAAAAGTCTCGGTGTGTTCCCTCATGGATTAATGCTCAGGACTTGTACTTTCTTTTATGATTAACTTCAGCACATACAGAACAGCAGCACTCGGAGAGCGCAAAATTTCAAGTTACCGAATTTGATCCAGATCATCTTCAAAATCTAACAGCGTCTTCCATATCCAAAGCCCCACCTCTGATAGAAATTTCATGAAAATCCACACATAATTTTTTGCATAATCCTGCTAACAAATGCACAAAGTAACAAACACCGACCAGGTTAAAAAGTGAGGCTGGTCATTTCTAGCTGTTACGACAAAAGCTGCTTTGCGTTTCTTCAAATACTATGATTATAAATGGCTAAGTTTCATCATTGTTGGTATTAAACCCTCCTGGACACGTTATGGGAAAATAATCAACTGTGGAGTAACAACAATAACACACCACACTTGACATTGATTACTTTCCTATAGCTGCATGTCCTGAAGTGCTTTATTTTTTACTATAGAATCACTTCGGTAATTTAACTGCTCACATGGCACCTGCAACTTCACAGATCCCAGCATTCAATTCTGAACTTCAGTTCTGTGTTGAGCTTCCCTGATTCCACACGGGTTCCAGTTTCATATCCTAAAAACATTGCGAGCTGTGTTTAAGATTTAACAAATTAATCCTATGTAAGAATGTATGAGGTGCCCTGTATTGCACCTGTGACCCATCCAAGGTATTTCCCAAAGTCATTCCCACACACTGAAAGTCTCCAAATCCTGTCTGGATTGGAGCATAAATCAGGCTTTAGCATGCTGTAGCCCCACCCTGATGGCTCAACTAACAGGTAGAAGGGCATAGGGAGAAAAATGCAATCAACACGGAATGCCAGTTTCTCAGTAGATTTGAGAAGTTTAGAGAATACATAACAGCAAAGCGAGACAACAATGCCTCCATTTTTACATAAGAATTTACCCATCTTTCTAATTTCAGATCTTTATTTATTAGCATCTCACTGCCTTATTAGAAAGTGAACATTCCTTCAACACACACAATTTTCACACTATTACTGAATAATCCAATCAGATATCCATTTTCATCTGCATTTTCATTCAAGTTTTATATATGCTCAGTGTTAAAGATGAGCCTTCTATCTGTACTTTGCATTCATTTCATCAGGAATTCGACACATTTTCGAAAAGCTTGCAGGTTCGCACAGAACGGAGCAGTACCACCGGACTCTGTAGGGGATGCTCGGGCCAACAGTGCAAAAGATTCACAAAGAAGAAACTGTAATACTAGCACAACTTTTTACCTCCACCAAGTGGGAGGGAGCATATAAGATTGGTGGTGTCTGTCTGTCTGTCACCATGATAACTCGAAAACTAATGGACAGATTTCCATAAAGGTTTTCACCAAAAGTCTGCCTTGGGCCAACGAAGAACTGATAAAATTCGGAGTCAGAACCAGATGGGTTTTGGAGATTTAACATTTAACTTTTTTTTTTTTTTTTTAATACAGTCCATATATTTTATTGTTAACTTATTTTTTTAATACTTCTGACATTCTGTGCAGACAGCAGAGGACGATTTTCATTGTAGGGGGAAACATGTTTCCTGACTGTATATATGACAAACATTTGGAACTTGAGCGACAGGGCAACGATGCAGAAATTACCCCCAGCGCGCTGGGAGAAAAAAAATACATCTCAAAAATAATTGCAGAACAGGCCACAGGGAGGCACCATATTCCAACATCACTTGCCAATAATAAAGCCTGGATTGAAGATTAGAGATTGCACTACCTTGGTGGAGGTCCGGACACTCTGAATGCATTTCTAGTTTAAGAGAGATTCTAAGAAGTTATAAACTTCTATGGTGCTACTTCTCCCAGAACAAACATTTGATACAGAACAGCCAAGAGGCAAATGGATGGGAGATGAACTGTAGCAAAGAAAAAATGATGGTCGGTGCGAGACCGAGTCACAACAATTTCATGAGCAAGCGAAGCAAATAATTACCTGTCTACCTATTAAAATGTATTTAACGGCCTTACAGACTGTCTACAATGCTTTGTTCTCAGGTCTTAATAAAGTTCGTTAGTACGGTTTCCTCCACCTTCTAGTAGATGTACTGCTTAACACTGATGCCACCGTAAATGAGGTATAGAAGTACGTAAGTGTGAACCGTGTTGGTTGAAACATTTGAAACTGACTTTTTCATATGTAAAGGGAGCATAAATAAAGAATTAAGACTTGCATGCTTTATAAAAAACTTTATTTAAATAAAATGTCAGCTCCACAGAATGCAAATGTCATTACTGGATTTGAATTCTCATGTTAAGCCAATATAGCATGTATAGAAGGAACATCCAAATTCAAATAAAGAAATGCTGTCATTTAACATACCCTGTTATATTTTCACTTGATTTTTCAGTACGACCCAAAAACTGCTTTTATAATATCTACATAATAAAGATCAGACTTTAGATTCCTCATGTTCTTCACAAATCAGTCAGTGGGATAGTTTCACTGAGTCTGATACGAATAATTGCCTTAGTGAATACACTACATGGGAATACAAGGAAATCAAACTAAAACAAGATTTTTATGGTTCATTTGTACATTTTTAAAGCGTGACAATAGTCATCATCTTTAGAACCTTTATTCGTAATATTTTGGAATGGTACTTAATTTCTCAGATTTCAGATAATGTCTATTAGTATGCATATTCATGCGACAAGGAAAGATCCCAAACATGTGAAATTAATGATGCATTTAAAGCAGAAGTTTATTCTTTATTATTAATCGCCAGGTCAGTGTTTTGGAAAGTAGAACCTACTGAATAAAAATATCACAAGGAAGAACTAGAAATATATACACGTGCAAACTTTCTTTAAAAACATAAATAAAATAAATAAATAAAAAAACAAATAAAGGCTATGCCCACTTCAGGAATAAATCTGAATACAAATCTGGATACCTGGAGCACTAAACAGATACAAATACTCATACGTGTTACACCCTCAATGTAGACATCAGAGCTACTGGCAAAGCAGCTGTTATCGCTTGTATTCCAGGATTAGTACGTGTACCCAACATTCCTTAACATCTCACTAAACGGCACCTACAAATGCAAGGCCAAAGTTCAGCCTTTCACCTATAAATTGGCCAACTGACAGATACTCCATGATCAGAAAATCAGATTAAATCATTGCCCTCGAATATATATTTAAATAATTAAATGTGGCTGTTCCCTTGCCCTAAATACCCAGCATGTTTACCTAAAAAAAAAAAACAACAAACAAAAAAAACCCTCCCACACATTTACAGTCAGTGCACTGACACTGAACCATGCGTACTCCCCTCGCACTAATGTCATGTGGCGTGGCCGATTATCAACACGTGGCCGCTGAAAGATAAAACGAAAAAAAAAAAAAAAAGCCATTCATGCACCTGTAGCACAAGGTCAAACCTCCACGCGAGTCAAACATTAACCCCAGACAACGCGATGCCGAGCTTTACACAAAAAAAACGTGGACTGAACACGGCCGCCATTACAATGAGAGGGGCCCCAGTGGTATTTGCAGTGTTGTTTAAAGCATTAAGCCGAACACTGACTGTCCCTCCTCTCTCTTGTTACTGTACAGATGACATCTAATCAGCTGTTTTTTGAAAGAAAAGGACACAGAGCCATGCCATACTTACTAAGGCTACCATAAAAGGAATGTAAAAGGATTTCGACATAGAAAGTTTCAGATAACAAGGCTGTCACGTTTTGAGAAAAGAAAAGCAAAAAAAAAAAAAAAAGGACAGGTTTCTTGCTAATCAAATTTGTGAAAACGCTTTGTGTTTAGGAAACACTGGCCTACAGCAATCCAGCCTCTGAAGCTCTCATGGACATTTTCCCCCTCAGGAAAAACACACACACACAAACCAGTTTTTTCTCTACCTTAGAAAACCTTTGTGCATATATGTGTGTGTGTGTGCGCGTGTGTGTGTGTGTGTGTGTGTGTGTGTAAAACCGGCAAGTGAAAGACACCCACCCCTGGGAGTGTCAGAGGTCATTTATCACTTTGGTGAGGATGTGTCTGATGATAAGACCCAGTGCACTAGCTAGCCATGCAGGGTGTAACGTTGGTACGTGAGATACAGCCGTACTGACAACGCGCATTCACTCGAAGCTGCCAAAACGAGAATAACTACACCCAAACGAAACAGGCAGCTCTCTCCATGTCACACATGGGAAAGAAGGAACGAACAAGGCACGTCCTTGCTATTCAAATCAGCCAAACTGTCAGAGTGAAGAGTGCTCATGGATATAAACTCTCGAACGAGCTTTAAAGGCACACCATGTACTGCACAAGCGTAGAAAATAGAGTGCGTTCTTGTACCTTCAGGGGTCCAATGACTCGTCACTAACAGAGTACCCTCCGAGGTACTTATTTGTACCGTATGTACGTGTATATATACATAAGCCTGGAGAACATGCGTCCCATACAGGTGGCCCTAAAAAGCCACACACAGTTACTTCGAGGTCCAAAAGAGCCCTAGAAGGTATATTAGTGTAGACTACACCTCTCCTGCTCCACCCCTATTTCTGACATGAAGTATTTCCAGGCATTCACAAGCATGTATTAATTATCAGTAAGTACGAAAATGGGCCTTTAATCTCTTATTGGGGTACCTGGAACCTCCATGTTGTATGGCCATGTTTCCACGGTAGGAGTTATTATTTAGCATTTAGGAAAAGCAATGAAGAGTAAACGCAAGTATTTATAAACACGCTATAGGCCCCTAACGGCTACCGTACCTTCTTCTACACGCTTTGAAAAGGAGGGATAAGAGAGGAGCGTTCAGCTGCTTGCAATCAACTGATTCCTACACAGTGTACCTTAAAGGCGGTTAGTATGTATTTTTAAATACCTTCAATACCACGGACAGGCTACTCTTCTGAGAAAACACACCAACAAGGTCACACCCAGGATCAACAATGTACCACTGAGCATGCTTTCGGTATCTATACCTACAGTACTAGGCAACAATCCCTTTTGGAAACAAGATCTGGTCAAGAAAGCAATTAGGTTACAACAAACAACATTCAGCAGTGAGGAAAAGAAAAAATAAACAAACAAACAAACAAATAACTTCAAGTACTGTACACTGAAAAGAAAGAACTCACTGACAGTAAATTTTCACTAAACTGAAATATTCAAGTTCAACATAAAGTAAATCAGTAATTATAATTCAAATAAAAATATTCATTTACAAACTTAATTTCCCGTCAAATTTTATATTTAAAATCCACTTTATGATTAATATAAAAGCTATTTTAATTCAGTAGAAATTCTAACCTTAATTTAAATACATTAAACTATATGTTAACTGTTATTTTCCATCGAAAATCTTATAATCAAATTATAAGACGCTTAACTTGATTGTTAAAAACAGGGTTCTATCAAGATAGACAGGGGATCAAAATTTCCCAAATTAGACCCTCATCCAAACCAACTGCATGCCTGATCCCATTTACAGGGTGACCAAAGACCTTTGCATGCAAGTGTCATCTTTACCCTTTTAACCCACCGATCACCCCCAACCCAAATAATGGGCCTGCAAGAAGACTGGGTTCTATACCCAACTTGGTTTAACAAATTCAGATTTTGCCATTGCATGATAACTGTAGCTTCATGCACTTACCAAAGGCACTACAATACACCTACATTACCATTGGTTTGACCAAAGCCTCGGTCTCACACAGCAATGGGCAATTTTTCACTCAGTAAAAACTACACTCTTAATATAGTGAAGTGCCATTATGCCATTATTATGTGGTGGAGACATATAAAGAATATAAACACTTCAGTTAAGAAAAGTCTGTCATCTGAAGTTCGGAACTCTACATTACAGCCAATGTCAAAATAGCACAATTGGTTTCTAACACCAAACAAAAAAATAAAAAATAAAATAAAATAAAAAATAAAAAAAAAAAGGGGGGGGGGGGGGGAGGAAAGGAAAAAAAAAAAAAAAAGAGAAAAAAAGTCAAAAAAAGGGGTCACTTTGCTCTCCCCCCAAAACA
>JBCNYH010000023.1:47739116-47751680 GCA_039654325.1 Tandanus tandanus
CTATGTAAAGCTGCTTTGTGACAATGTCAATTGTAAAAAGCGCTATACAAATAAAACTGAATTGAATTGAATTAATTATTGGCTGGTGAGGTGAGGCGCGAATTAGTGTTACAAAATGATGTCTACCCATAATTACAAACTTTTATTCCCTGTAAGTATTTGGTTTGAATAAATATGAAGAATGATGTATGATTTGTTTCAGTCAAGTTTTATTTAGCAGGTGCCTAGAAGGAGGAGGCTTTAGTCAAATCTGAAGAGGCTTTTCTGGTGGATTTGATTAAATATAAAGTGTGTGTGTGTGTGTGTGTGTGTGTGTGTGTGTGTGTGTGTGTGTAGGCAGCGCATGAAGCTATGCTGGAGTACGGGAGCACAGACTTACAGGCGCTGGTACAGATCACTGGAGAGGGCGGGGCATGGAGTAACCCCGCCCTCGTCTCCCTCCTCACCGAACAGCCTACGGATGCAGATGAATGTTAGCAGCTTTGTATTTCCTTTTCTTACCTTTAAAGATAAGGTGTTTTTTTTTATTTTTTATTTTTGGTGTGTCGCACCGGATTCACCTCATAAGCGCTTAGTCACGCCTAAGAGAAATTCTCTGGGGAGATCTTCATCTGAGAATTTGTTTGGGGCGTCATAGGGTTGTTCTGGGTTAATGCTCATGTCTTGGTGTTTACCTAAGCTTTTAGGTAAGTGAGCCTTTTTCCTATTGAGTTGCTTACATTCAGGAGAGGAGATTCTATCCACACTCACTGGATTCCGAGAAATTAAACGTATTTATTAGTTTATTAAAGTTCTTTAAAAAAACAAACAAAAAAAAAAACTATATTTTTACCATAAAATACTTGACAAAAGAGCCATCAAGCCCAGTACAGAGTCTCACCCGCTGGCTGCAATTCCGTGTGCCGCACACCGCTTGTGATGGGCCCCCTTCACAGTCACAGACATCATGGCGAGGACTATAGGCTTGTTCCTTACTGCAGGCCAATAAAGTCATGTTCAGCAGGAATTTAAAATGCCTAATTCTTTAAAATACAAAGATACATTCCTGCTATCAAGTTCTTTTATTTCAAATTTTGTTGCTTTTCATGGAATTACTAGAATGAATAGAAGAGCCAGCTGGCAAGGGTTTAGGCCTATTTCTGCTCGGCGGTAAAGATGGATATGCACATACTCTTCTATTCATACTCTGTGTTAATATCCACCCGTATTTGTGCAATTTTTTGGAAAGCTTACAAATGCATACAGAACAGAGCAGTAACACCTGGCAACTAACTGTGAGGGTGCCGTAGCCAATTTTTCAGGAGCGTCATGAAGAAAGTGTAATAATAGTGGAACTTTCTGAAGAGCGGTTATGTGACTTTTGAAGAAGTTTTAAACATCTATATGGTGTTATTTCACCCAGACACTGGGGAAAACATTTGGTACAGAACAGCTGAGAGGTGATTGGACGGTAGTGAAGGATAACTGATGGTCTGTGCTGGACTGATTTGGTTTTTGCCCCCAAGAAGTCCATGACTTCTCCGTCTAAATGTAGGAATGTACAGGGGACCCAAAAATACCTCCTACATTTAAAAGGTAAATAAAAAAAGGTTATTTTATTAAAAGGTTAATAAAATTAAATGCGCACATACAACTTCATTCGGTACAATTTTTATTCATCATTATTTGCACACATGAAATATAGTGAGGCGGTGCCAAGGTCTGTTGGTGGCCCAATGCCAACTGTCCTCACTCGACAACATGGTCACACCACGCATTTGACGTCGAAGCATTCGTCACAAACAACCGCTCCGTGATCGTCGCTCAGAGGGCCTTTCGATAACATTTCAGTGTTCCATGGAACCAAAACGTTCCAGATCGGATCCTAACTTCTGACCATTACATTGATATGCTTGAAAATTTTTTAGGGCCACAAACTGATAGGTCATACCATCCTCTAATCTGATAGGTCTACCATCCTCTAACTCTGATTGTATCCCCAAAGTTCCACCTCTCTCCCATGACTAATTTCTAGACTTTGATTTGTCCCTCAAGACCCCTCTTTTCAACTATGGCTCTCCTACCGAGAAATGGCATCATGTATCAACACCCTCTCTTTTATTCCTTCAAGTTCACCATCTTTTCAGGTTGCCACCAATAATTTCTGTTATTACACCTGCTGAGATTGCCATCACCATGTTGAGGCTCTCTTAGCAAAAAATACAATTGCTGCACTGTTTCTTACCCCTGTAGTTACCGCCTGTCTTTAAGTAACCTTGAAGGTCTTTGCTCAAGCCACCTGGTCGAGCTCCCAGAGCTAGAACATTGTGTTCCCTGTCCATGGTCAGCCGAGCAATCCTTGGAATGGAAATAATAAAATAATCTTACACTCGTTTCAGTAAATGAACTACTCATACAATAGTCACATAAACCATCCAATAATCAAATAGTGCAGTAAATCAGTTGGTCTTCTATAGGTATAATCATTGACAGCTCTCCATTTCAGGGAAACAAATGTCTATAAAAGGAAGGAAATGTGATCACTCATTCCAAAGATATTACAATTTCTGTATTCATATTCATGTTGTTACTCTTAATGATCAATAATTAATTTGCGTACATGATAGGGAATTCCAGTAATTTGCATAAGATTTATGGAGGACCAAATATATAACATTTCAGACTAGGCCGGCCACAGGCCTTCGTCAGATCATGGGTCCAAAACACAGTGCCCCCAGTGGCGCCCTATACGCCTGATTTTTTTTATTTATTTATTTATTTTCCTCCACAAAAGCTAGTAACACTAATTCAGCTATTCAGCAGGAGGTAGGCGCTGTTTCGCCTGATATGGCATGTAGAGCCATGGCAGCCTTCAGAAATCGCCTCCTAATGTGTATAGACAATGACGGCCACCGTTTGGAGGATCATCTTCAAAACATGATGTATAAAAACTGTATTGAATGAAGTTTCATGTGTCTAAATAATAATTTGGCTATCATTCATGAATTTGTTTCAGTTTACTTTTGAAATGAGGGAGGTTTTATCAGGTCACCCTGTATTTAATGGCCTCATAGAAGATCTCTGCCATCTATCACGCTAACTCTTTTTCCTCTTTAATATACATCACGACCTCCTCCATGTTTGTGAAGTATGTGGACAGTGTCTATTGAAAGTTTGGAGTCTATTAAAAGTAGCATAAACGAGCCACCACTTTTTTTTTTCTCTGTAGTGACGTAGCTACTAATGGGATATGAGCTGATATCCTAGTAGTAGATTCGCCAATCAGAATGCAGGATTGTTCACATTCACGGATACGGATCGAATAATAATTAGTATTATTGCTGTTAGTACTATTAGGCAAGCAACAGCACTTGCTAGTATATCAAACTGTTCGATATGCGACCTACGGATCAGTACGCACACATGAAAGTTGTACTGCGTTCTGTCTGTCATTTTTCTACAATTTACAAAACCCACATTCTATGGGAGAGTTGTTGCTTCTTCTTATGTCCTCTCATTGTGCATTTGCTTCACGTGTTTTCTTCAACATCAGTATGCAAATATGAAATGGGGAAGTTTGAGGAAGCTTAAATATCATCTCAACATGGTAAAAGCAAATGGTACCGAAGCAGAGAAGAGCATGTTTATAGAGATACCACCGTCTTTCATATGCACTCTGGGTACATTTTATATTCAGAGTTTGCTATGATGATGGGGCTAAGACCATAAACAAACAAAAGGACAGTCTGCAGGCATCGTTTTTGTACTGTCAGTCAATTAAGTGGAAACTCTTAGCATGTCTCATTTACATCATCCCCTGGCCGTACCCCTTTCAGTCCCCTCATTAGCAACAACGCAACAATCTCACTGTTCTTGTGATGTTCTAAGTCCCAAAACAATCAAACAGCTCACTAGCTGTTGCATATACCCTGTTTATTTTAAATGGAGAAGCCTAAGCGTATACAGGTTGGGCAAAACTAAGAACTTTTAATTTAATATTTCTCACCTTGAGTTCAGTCAGTAGAGGCAGAAATCAGTCCTGGTCAGTCATGCAGCCATTTCTCTGAATGAAAAGCTTTATTAGCTCTCACATGTAAATATAAAGAGCTATAAAGATTAATGTGCCAAAAGCTAAGCCATTGGCTCCGTTGTCAACACCTGTTCTTGCGGATTTCTTTCTAATTTTGCTATTTTACAAGTAGCCTGTCAAGTCTTGTCTTCCTTTGTGCTCATCACTTTAAAAAAAGGTCCGCTGGGGACTATAACCGTAGGCGAGAGTAAGTTGTGTTAAATTGCAGTGTTTTTTGTAGGGCTATGCTAGTCCTTAAGTTGAGCCAGGTAGACTGTACCAGAGTTCGATGGCTTCAGGAAAGAATGACTGAGTGATTAGTGTAGATGAGCACTGGAAGGTGGCTGTGTCTCTGTTACCCTGCAGCTTCCTTTGGTTCAACTTCTCCTGAATGGGATGTTAGTCCATGGCAAGTTACATTCCCAGTATTTTATATGGGTACCCATTTATACTGCTGGGTGGACAGAGGCACACTTGTGGTTAAGACCTTGCCTGGGGTCTAACAGGGATTTGAAGCCACAACCTCACGATCATGAGCACAGCACCTTAATCACAACACCACCGGCCCCACATGTACATGTGACAGGATATATACAGGTGAAACTCGAGAAATTTGAATGTTGTGCAAAAGTTCATTTTTTTCAGTAATTCAACTTAAAAGGTGAAACTGATTATTATATCGACTCATTACATGCAAAGTGAAATATTTCAAGCATTTATTTGTTAAAATTTTGATGATTATGGCTTACAGCTTATGAAAATCCAAAATCTCAGACAATTAGAATATTGCATGAAATCAAAAAAAAAAAAAAAAAAGGATTTTAAATACAGAAATGCCAGCCCTCTGAAAAGTATAAAAGTACTTGGTTTGGGCCCCTTTTACGTGAATTACTGCCTCAGTGCGGCATGGCACACGGATCAGCCTGTGGCACTGCTGAGGTGTTATGGAAGGCCAGGATGCTTCAATAGCGGCCTTCAGCTCTTCTGCATTGTTCGGTCTCATGTCTCATCATTCTCTTGGCAATGCCCCACAGATTTTCTATGTGGTTCGGGTCAGGTGAGTTTGCTGGCCAATCCAGCACAGTAATCCCATGGTCACTGAACCAGGTTTTGGTACTTTTTGCAGTGTGGGCAGGTGCCAAGTCCTGCTGGAAAATGAGTCTGTATAATATATCAATTTCACCTTTTAAGTTGAATTACTGAAATAAATGAACTCTTGCACGATATTCAAATTTTTCGAGTTTCACCTGTAATTGTGAAATTGCTACACCCCAGGGTCCGTTTATGCTTCAGACACACCAAGTTTGTCTTGAGGCAACATTAAAAATCAGGAATTTAAAAAGATGTGTTAATTTTTTAACATTTGAATATAAAAATATTGAAACTGTACCACTGTCATAGCCCAAAAATGTGATGCATACGGGTTATTTGTAACTAACCCTAATGGTAGTTACCAAACCTTAACTAACCCTAACATATAGATCACATTAATATATTTAAATATTAGACTTGTATAATTTGTAGAATAATATTGGGGTTTTGTGTAGTCATTCACTCAGTCTATCCTCTCTCAGAACTCAGTTGTGTTTGGAGATTTCTCAATAAGAAGCTTTTAGATTTTATATCTACATACAAGTTACACCAAAATAAATGACATCACACTTTGATAGGATTACTTTATAGGTTTATCTGATGAACTGCTGTTAATCTGTTTATCTTCCCGACAGTAAATTCCTACCTGGGACTGGAGGGAGGGGACTTTTTGGAGATGAGGATCAAACATCTGGAAAAAGTTGGAGAGGTTGTGAAGGCTCTGATCCTCACTAAAGCCTGCGGAAACTGCAGCTTGTTGCCCAATCAGGCCACCTTTCGCCAAACGTACGTCACCCAGCTCTGCCAGCAACTGCCCAGCGAGGACGCTATTCTAGAGGTAATTAGGTCCATCCTGTCGTATACATATTTGACATTGAATGCAAGGCTGGGTGTGTCTGGTCTTAATTCATATGGAAATTGGAATGTGACTCTTTTTTATTATTATTATTTTTTAGCTGGTTTCATGAAGTGAACCTTTATTTCAATGCTGAAAAAAAAAGACATCCCTGGCATGACATTTTTTTGGAGACCTCGTCTCATGTAACTTAATTTTTACGATGCATTTGTTGTCCACACCATGCTACACTAATAGAGGGAGACAGTCTGCAAGTAGGAGAGAGCAAACTTGTTAAAGGGCAGGCTTAGTGACACTCCTGAATGGCTTACAGGTTGGAGCAGGGTCGTATTCTGCAGTATATATATATTTTTTTTTAAAGGCAGAAATAACTAAGTGGGTGTGATTCCATAAACTGTGCAGTGTAGCAAGGACTCATCCATAGCAGTGTAGTATGCTACAGTAGTTTCCTTTATCCACTTTTAATACACTTGCCTTGTTCTGGTTAGATTTCCAGACTGGATGGAAAGGATGTTTTGGACATCATTTGCAATATGGAGGCGGAAGGGGGTGAGAACACGGCCTTCATCCTCTGCACCACCTACCTGACCCAGCAGCTGCAGAAAGGAAGCCTTTACTGCTCTTGGTGTGTTTTTAATACATTAGAGCTCCACACACATTCTCTAGAGCTTGAAACTTGAACTTGAGTAAAATGCGGGTTGTTTATCCTTTTTTCAGGGAGTTGACACTGTTTTGGAGTAAATTGCAGAGAAGGCTTGATGGTTCTCTTGAATCGTTCCTGGAACGCTGCCTCCAGTTTGGGGCTATAGCGAAGACTGTCTACCATCTGCTGTTCCTTATTCGGGTCATTCAAACTGAGGTGAGGCATTATGTGTTTTCTCTTTAATTGAAAGCTTTGAGTGGTGCAGCTGGTAATGCCCCTCTTGATTATTATTATTATTCATTTCTCCAGGTAATGCACCTTGGTCTGGCAGTGTCTGTTGAACTTTGTGTGAAAGCCCTTCAGCTTCCGAAGCAGGAACATCCAGAAAGCAAAACCACTATCTGTAAAACCGTGGCCTGTCTCCTCCTAGATGATCTGGAGGTCCTGCGAGCATGCCAGCTCACAGAATTCCTTTTAAGCCCCTCTCCAGAGGTGCTTGCAGGCCTTGAGGATCTTTACAAGCGTCCGGATCAGAAATATGACGAGGAGAACGCTACAATCCCAAATTCGTTACGCTGTGAACTGCTGCTTGCACTCAAAGCCCACTGGCCTTTTGACCCAGAGTTCTGGGACTGGAAGACATTAAAGCACTACTGTTTGAAGCTGCTTGGGCTCGAAGCTGAGGAAGAAGACGGTTCCGGGATGGAGCACGTCCAGAGTGTACCATCTGGAGTGAACACAGAGGAGGAAATTGTTGAAGAAAAGCATGAGGGGGAAGAATGCCGAAGTTCTGAAGAGAAGCACGAGGAGACAGATAAAGGGATGGTTCAGCAGAAAAGCTCAAAAGGGATTCTTTCCGAAAGATCCAAAAGGTGGCTTCAGTACAAGGTACATTGCGTGATATGCCAGAAAGATGTGATTGAGATACGGTTGTCTCATCATGCCAGAAAGCACGTCGAGAACGGCACGTGGACGTGTCCTGTATGCCTTCAGAGATGCGGAAGCAAGGATGAGTTTGCGGCACATTCCAAGAAACACCTTCAGATGCCTCGGTATCATCTGAAAAGGAAGAAAGTCAAAAATAAGCTGGAAAATGACCAGAAGGTGGAAACGGGTGAATGTCTAAAGAAAGACTTGGAACCTGGGGAGATACCCTTGGACCCGTCGCAGAGTGTCCCGGAGCCAACTGCCATTGTGCCTAATAATGAAGCAGATGACGATTACATCACATTTGATTACATCAGCACTCATTATAGCTTACAGGATCGTGAGGTTTATGTTTGCCCCGCCACTGACTGTTTGAAAAATTTCAAACTTTTCAAGTACTTATGTGTTCACTTGAGAAACGATCACGATGACACAGACTCGAATGTCAAACATTACTTTGAGATGATTAACTGTCGAGAGAAGTGCATGTTCTGTCGGCGCACTTTTATGACCGGCTTTCACAACCAGAAGCACCAGCGCGTACATTACGGAGACTGTCCTTACACCTGCATCGTTTCAGGTTGCAGTGCTCGTTACGAGTCGATCAACAAACTCGTCACGCACAAGCACGTGCATGGCTTCCGGTTGTCCTACCCCTGCGAGCTAAAAGGTTGTAGCCTTTCCTTCTGTGATCTGGGTCAGCTATACCACCATGAGGCACAGCACTTCCGAGATGCCGCGTACACCTGCACCAGTCCAGGCTGCAAGAAATTTTACTACTCCCGTCAGGAATTTCTGAAGCACATCGCCACCCATGGCATCACTTTCACAGAAGAGGACTTTGAGGCCCAGAGGAAAGCGAGAAGGAAACTTTTGCAGCCTGGTATAGAGCAGGATGATGGCTCCAAAACGTCCGTTGGATCAAAAGGGGAATGTTTAAATGGTGAACAAACCAATCTGTCGTCACCCCAAGACTTGGAGAGCAAAGACTCGAAGGGTTTACTGACTTGTACCACTGTGTGTTTTGATGGGAAAAAATTCACCTGTGGTTTTGAAAAATGTGGAAGGACATTCAGCAAAGCCAGAGAGATCCAAAAGCACTTAAAAATTGTTCATCCCAGCCAGTTGAAAAACAAAAATACGGCCTGCAAAACAATGGAAACTGAAAAGCGCTCCAAAGCTAAACCCACGAAAGAGCTTAATGGTCAAGATCCTAAAGGTTCTACAAAAGGATCGACTCAGGAACAGGCCACAGATTCTGCACTGTGTGATGCACCACCTTCAACACTCAATCATGTTTGTCCTACCGAATTATCTGGTGCGTTAACCGACATTGTCCTTGGGCTTAATCAGCTAAGTCTTAACTGTACACCATCTAAAAAAGTGAATTGTACTTCACATGTTTCAGGATCTCAAGGGCCACAGGTGACCAGTCCTAAAACTGTGAATGCTATACCGCAAACCAAAGTGATACCAAATACAATCGAGTTAGGACCCCATCAAGCACCTGCTGATTTGCCAAGACAGCACTTAAAGGCACAGGCACAGACACCTCCCAAGGCAGAGCCGCCACCTGCATCGGTTCAGGATCCTCTTTTAAATGGAGTTAAATCAGTAAACAACCTGCACATAAACAAACCTTTCACTTGTGAAGTTGAAGGCTGCCTCTATAAAAGTGTTACTAGTCAAGCACTGATACAGCACTATATTAAAAAGCATGACTATATAGATGAGAAGGTGAAACAGATGGACATTTTTAACCCTACCAAATTCAGGCCTTTTAAATGCCACCTTTGCACTCGGGGTTACAAAGAGAAAAAGGAGTTGAAGGTCCATTTGTGTCAGAAACATGAACTGAGCAAGGATGCTGCAGAGAAAATCATGTGTTCTTTTGTAATGAACGGTGATGATTTTCCACCGTGTGCTCTGAAGCCCGACAAAAAGGAAGTGCCTACTGGTAAGAACGAGCTTCTAAATGGAGAGCAATGTGTAAAGAAGAGCGACACTGAGAGAACCAATGGCAAAATTACGACTGAACAAATGAGGTTGAGAGGTAATCATGTTTCGGCATCACAAGAAGCCACTACTGAGCAGAAAACAGATGACGCTGCAGCCTCGCCCGCTAGGAGGGTCAGTAAACGTTTAATGACCAAAGTGAAACCAGACGAAGACAAGCCCTATTGTTGTTTACATAAGGGCTGTGGTGCCGGCTTCACAAAGAAGTTCGACCTCCTGCGCCACTTACAGTCGGTACACTTCCACCATTCCTCTATTTGTTGGCAGAAAACGTTCCCTTGTAAGCACGATGGATGTAATAAATGGTTTAATCATCAGTCCAGTCTGAACAGGCATTACAGGCGAGAACATCCGGTATCGGAAGATCCCATCCCAAGATTCAGTTGTACCTATCCCAAGTGCAATGCGACCTACCACCTGAAGAGCAGCCTTGTGCGCCACACCAATCAAACCCACCAACATCAGAGTCTACTGAAATCTGCGGCACCGTCTTCATTCTGCAAGTTCAAAGATGTCTACAGGCGCTATGACAACTCAGGTTCCCTTGTGGTGCGTCTACAAAGTACCCACAAGAGAGATGGATCCAATAGTGGCTGCCAAAAAAAACTGATCATTACATCCAGTTCTCAGTCACTGAAGGTCTCCAAAAGGCTGTCTTTAAGATGCTCCCCTAACGCTGAGGAGAAAGTTGAGCGCACTAAAGAAACCCCAAAGGAGAGGCCAGATGTCACGCAGGTAAAACCAAAGAGAACACCCACCGAGTTTGTATACCGAACACCTGAGGAGGCTTTGCAGATGTGCCAAGACCGCTGCTTATCAGAGGCTTATCCATGCATGATACAGAGCTGCAATTCTGTGGTATGTAGCCTGCGCAGCCTGCACCGGCATTACTTGACATGTCACAAAATGCTTCACAATAAGTTGAATGCAGATAAAGACATGCTTTTCTATACTGCTGAGCAGCTAGAGGAACTGATACAAAAGAAATCAACAGTATCTGCATTGCCAGATTCAGACAGCGCTCCTAAAGGGGTCCTCAAAATGGAGTATCAAGCTGAGCCCAAGAGCTCAAAGGCACCACACCTTCCCATGAGCCTCCATTCTGTCAAAAACGAACAACCGACAGAAGAGGCACCTCCCTCAAGGGATCCGCTCCCAGATTGCAGTGTAGTGTTAGGTGCAGATGATGTGCTTTATGGGGAGTCTAATGAACGTGCAGAGAAGCTTGCGGACACAGAGAGCCAAACTCAGGAGGAACGAACAAAAACGGACTCTCCTACCCCTCCTCTTGTGCCTCCTCCACCCCTTGACCTTTCTCCACCATCCACCCTTAGAATAAATGTCAACAGTTCTTCATTGGAGCCATTAAACAGGGAGAGCAAGGCTGTTAGTGTTCCTGCTACCATCTATATACACACAAATGCTTCCTTGACCCGTCAGCCTCTCAGAGGGAAAAATTCCGAACTCTCTGAGCCATTACCTTCTGCACCTCATCCGCTGGCTTCAAAAGATTCCACTGTACCCAATCTTGGGAAACGGGCGTTTGACGTGGCAGGTTACAAGCCATTGGGTTTTGAGTCGTCCTTTTTGAAATTCATACAGGAGGAAGAAGAGAAATCTCAGTTTGACCCCCTGCGGATGACGGTCTTGAATCCCTGCTATAAACCCGATGTTACTCGCCGACGTGATTCATTCCGACGAAAGTACTCCGTCAAAGAGAACAACTTAAGAAGGTCCAACATCAGTCATAGTCGGATGTCGCACTTGTCCCCCCTCAAGTCCTTGCTTTCAACAGAACAGTGTAGTTCTATCCAAAACCTGCGTTTTATCCTGGAAAGGGCCTTACTGGGCTGTGGTGACCAGGCAATAAAGCAACTTCAGTTCCTCAAGCCTGTTGTGGTCCTGGAAAGACCAAAGTCATCTGCTTCCCTGCTTGATCTTATTCCCTCTCAAACACAAGTATAAACCACACAAACTGCTACTCCATCTAGAACTGTGTAGAATTTTCACCTCGTGTTTTTTTTGGTTTGTTTGTTTGTTTGTTTTGTTTTTGGCCATCCAGAGTACTTCCACAGTATTTTAATTGTCGTTACAACAACTTGGTTATTTGCCAAACTGCCAAGGTGATACACCTTGATTGCTTACCAGTCACATGTTTATATGTGTCAGAAAGAGCAAATAAAATAAAAAATCTGGGAACAACCTTAAGATGTTTTTCATCATTTTAAATTCAAGCTTATTTGTTACATTCCCATGAGAAGGGACTTTTATTATGCCAGTACTTTTCCTATTTATTTTAAGGATATGCTTATTTCAGCCATTTTCTTGTTAAAGTTAATAGCACAGCTCCGGAGCTCAATATTTATGCAAACGCCATAAAGCCATGAGCTCAATTTTGTTGCATTCGTACTCGTGTGCCCGCACAGGCAACTCAATAAATGAAAATGGTGGAAATAAATATTGTGCGCGCACCACTACTACCGCCCACGGCGCTGAGTGCACTTGCACTTCCCAGCTTATTCTCTTACTTTACATATGCGTGTTTCTGTAAACTTTCACATGCAAACATTTTTGGAGCTCCGCTTCGAGGCAGAGCCTAAATATGTATCTCAGTGCAGCATATAACAAGTTGGATATTGCTAAAGTTCTTGATTTCCCAAATTCCAAAATGACTGACTGTCTCATTGCACTCGCATCATAACTTTGACTGCAAAAAGCTTTTCAGAGTTTTGGGTACAGGGGATTGCAGCATAACTACAGGAGAAGTGCTTGCTCCTGGTGTGGGTGTGTGCGTGTGTTGGCCCTGCAATGGTTTGGTGAGCTGTTCAGAGTGTACCCCACCTTCGCCCAGCTAAGACCCCGCGGTCCGAGTAGGATTAAGCTGTGTGTGTGAGAGAGAGAGAACGTGTGTGTGTGTGTGTGTGAGTGTGTGTAGGTGGTCTAGGGGGAGCATTTAACTGTTTCTATAGAGATGCTGATTGT
>JBCNYH010000023.1:47763741-47776140 GCA_039654325.1 Tandanus tandanus
AAAGTCCGGGACTGCTGCTGAATAATGGTGATTGCCGGACTGATTATGGTAAATGTCCGGGAAAGGGTAGGGACCCTAGAGATTAGCGACTGCCGTACTTTTGAGGTTCCCGGATATCTCCCCTAATAATCCGGGAAATCGAGGGTGAAGTGTACTAGGGTCATGATAGGAACCTCTCTCACTCATTCATTTGCCAAGCAACTTGGTCCTACTAGGGTCGTGGGGAGGCTGGAGCCTATATCAGCCGACACAGGGCGTAGGCAGGGTACACCGTGAACAGCTCGCAGAGCCAACACACATATACACAACCATTCACACTCACACTTAAAGGGGCAAATTGGAACAGCCAATTTGCCTAATGTGTTGGACTGTTTAAGGAAACAGAGTACCCAGAGGAAACCCACACAAACACAGGGAGAACATACAAACTCCACAAAGAAATGCCTTGACCCAGGGCCTTCTTGCTGTGAGGTTGATGTACTAACCACTAGCCACCGTGCCACCCATGACCGGAACCTGTGCTTCCTCATTACAAGTTACAAGCTGTGAAAGTCTACCAAGTGATCAACTTAAGAGATTTTACATTTGTCTTCATTACAGACTGGAAGAGACAGACAGACTGGGAGAGAGAGAGAGAGAGAGAGAGAGAGAGAGAGAGAGACAGAGACAGACGCACACGTTGTCAGTAGACTTACTTCTCATCATTGGGAAATCGGATGTCGTTGGCAGTGATGGAGTCCAAAAAGAACCAGTCGAAGCCTGGCAGGTATCTGTAAACCTACAACGTTACACATGGACACAAAAAGCCCATTACAATCCCAGTACACTACACGCACACTGTATATAAATATCTAATCACTATCACAGTACTGAATGTCAGCAAAGCTGTGACGGAGCAGCAGCCAATCAGTGTGCTGATATTCAGTACTGTGATATCGTTGAATTCGATATCGCAGTTGAGGGTTCACCGTCACTGCCCTGTCCATGCACCTGGATCTCACACAAAACTACATTTTGTTCTACTACAGGCCCTGTATGTCCTTGAATGACGATAAAGTTGAGTTAAGGGCCTTGCTCAAGGGCCCCACAGAGGCAGCTTGACAGTACTGGGGCTTGAGCCAGCAACCTTCTGATCAGTAACCCTGAGCCTTAACCCCTGAGCCATCACTGGCCTGCTTTTATTTTCCATGTCCACTGATGATGGCACTAGCGCTACCGTGGTAACAGCTTGAAAGTAGGAAGTGGAAGCTAACAATGTGGAGCAGAGTGATACACACAACAAAACATCCCAGTGCTGTTACGGTAAAATATCAGCACCCTCGGACCAATCAGATTGGTGGGCGGGAATGAACTGTTGTATGATTAAGGAGAGGACGACGTTTAGGATAGATTACATTACACGTCTCCTGGGATCTAAATTCAAGCATTAGAATCAAAACAATGTAGCAGAACAAAGGAGTTACCCTAAAACTGGTTCCTTTTTTGGGGGGTGGGTGGATGCACAGTTTTTAGACGGGGGTTGTAGAATGTAGGAGACGGGACCAAATGTGGATTTTCAATGAAAGCAGTACAGGTCAGAAATGCAGAGATGGCCTTTTTGTATTTACACATGATCATCTTTCTTGAACCCTCTTGTAGGTGCATGCGGTGCACTCACCATGGAGAAGGGGTGGCTCTTGGCCTCCTCCCGAATGTTGGTAAAAGGAGACTCCAGGATTACAGAGTCAGGTGGTGTTCCTGTTAACACAGCAGGTGAACGCAGCTTTAGAACGAAACCATTACTGTTACACACCAAAAATAAACCTCTCACACACACACACATACACACTCTCTGCACTGAGTGTGAATATGCATTAGTAAATTACTTTATTGTTTCTACACAGTTGCATGATGTAATATAAATCTTTAAGGCTACATTAGAGGTACAGAATTAGAAGTATCTCTAGGTATCTTTGCATAAAGGCCTGATACAAATTTTGAAAAAGTTCTCATACTGCTGGACTCCAATACAAATTACAAATCCAAACAAATCACTAATTTGTGCCCCAAAATGGGGCAGTGGTGGCTCAGGTGGTTAAGGCTCTGGCTTACTGAGCCAAAGGTCAGAGGTTCAAGTCCCAGTAGCACCAAGATTCCACTGTTGGGCCCTTGAGCAAGGCCCTTAACCCTCAAGTACTCAGTTGTATAAAAAAATGTAAGTCGCTCTGGATAAGGGCGTCAGCCAAATGCCGTAAATATGAATATGAAATATGAATACTAATGAATTTTTCCAGGCATTAAACTCTCATTACCTCTCAACCAAATCAGGTCCAGAATATTCATTACACTCCAGTAATAACAACCATTCACAAAATAATCCACCGCTTACAAACAGCCTTTACACGGCCCTACAGCTCGTTATAGTACACACTCTCACATGTTTACATGTATGTCCTTATCCACAGCGACTTACATTTGTCATTTTATATAACTGAGCAATTGAGGGTTAAGAGCAAATTTTTCAAAGAATCAATCAGGATGTGATACATCACCCCCTCCGATTCCTATCAATTTTTTTTGTGGGAGTAGAAGCCTTTCTGATATTATAATCATACAAATTAAAGATATAGAGGAACATAATACAAGTGGTTTTATTTGATTCCATAGACTGTTATGCTTTCATGAAAATGTACCAGAACTGCATTTTCACCACAAAAAGCACCCCCTATAAAAAAGCGCACAAACTCCACCATTCATGCAAAAAGTTTAAATATGCATGAATGAGCCAGGCTTAATCAGGGCGCAAGCTGCTGGAGGTCCCCGAATGCAGAAAAGTGAAATTTGAGGCGCCACCTCATACGGCCTTAAAAATATCGACTCTATCTGATACATTCATGAAATCACAGAGGCTAAATGAGAGCGCATTTTGGGATAAAAGTCAAAAAACTATTTTTTTGTTTTTTGGAAATTTGGCCCTCGAGGCCCCTCCCCTTACTGGGTGACTCTTGAGGGCCTTGCGGGCCTTGCTCAATGGCCCAATGGTGGCAGCTTGGTGGAACTGGGGCTTGAGCACCCGACCTTCAGATCACTAACCCAGAGCCTTAACCACTGAGCCGCCTCTTTACACTCTCACACACTCACCTCTGTCACACAGACGCCTGGCTAAGTTAGTGGCTACTCTGGAAAAACAGAAATAAAAACACAGCGTCAGTCCCAAGCTCGCTCTCACTTTTCTCTTCTATTATACTTCAGTCTGGAGCTGATGTCAGGATCTTATGAGGCTACTGTAGCGAACAAGAAATGAAAACATACAACATGGAAAAATAAGAATTAACTAGAAGCAGTGTGTAAAGCCGTGTGGTTGGGGACGTCCCTGTGCGCCCTGTGCTGTAGTGCCCCTCTTTATGACATCATCACAGTTTGTGTAGGTCATGTGACACACTGGCGGCACACTGTAACAAAGGGACAGAGGGACACGGAGTCTGGCCCCCGGTAGAGCAACGCTGAACAATCGGCGATATCTGAATCGATTAAGGAGTGCTTGCATGCTTGTATGAGGTGATGGCATAGAATTTCAATAAGAAATCATTTTAGAATCCCAGTTATTTCAGGGACCTTTGCAATTCCACATCGTTAACGTCTACAGGAGCTGCTCTGAAACCTAAACCTGAACGCAGCCTCCAGGAGCCGAGTGGAAGAGCAGAGAGCACGGCACTTCTTTACTCTTCACTAAAATCATGAGTTTTATTTTCAGTTTGTTTTTATTGCCATAGTTACATCTCACACTCACGCCTCTGTGACAAGGTTTCTGAGAACGTGATTTAGTTTATTACTATATATTGGTACAGGACATTTCTGATAGAGACTATAAAGCGCTCCTATAAGTTCTGGAAGCTTCTGGACCCACCCGGTACCCAGAGAGTGGCCCCAGATGTACAGCGGCTTCTTGCCAATTATCTGTTTCAGCCACTGGTAGAGGAAGAGAGCATCCTGCGTCATCCCGCTCTCAGAAGGGCTGCCCTCTGAATCTCCCCAACCTAACACACACACACACACACACACACACACACACACAGTGTTTACACATTGCCACATGCACTACAGATTTTTATCTTTTATAGTAACAAAAGAAAAACCTGTAATTACATCATAATTACATCACACAATTTCCTCTGGGATCAATAAAATATTCTGATTCTGATAATGGAGTCCTAAACAGGGTCTCTGCACAGGTTCATGTGCTCTCGCTATTCTTTATTAAATTTTTCAGATTTCTTTACATCGTTGAATAAATGTTATTTTAGCTACTTACCTCTATAATCAAATGTGATTACATGGTAACCTAATGAACTAAGGACCTGTAAGAGGGAAGGAAAGAGAGGAACACAAACAAACACAGAGACACACACAAAGTGAGAGAGACAGAGACAGAGAGAGAAACACACACAGAGAGAGAGAAAGAGAGACAGAGAGAGAGAGACATACAGAGAGAGAGAGAGAGATAGAAACATACAGAGAGAGAGACAGACAGATAAACATACAGAGAGAGAGAGAGAGAGAGATTTCATTATTAAGAAGTTTCAAACAACGTATTCAGAATCTAAATTGAAAAATATTTTAGCGAGCCTTCAAGTCTCCGAACTCGTGTTTAAATATATAATAATCCTATTTTATTTATGATTGTTGATACAACACTAAGTTCACTGTACTGCGTGTGTTTGTGTATCAGGGGTTTTACCTTATAGAGCTGCACTCTGTGATCTCCGCCCCTGAAACACACCCACAAGTGAGACAACATTATACACACACCAGGAGGACAAACTGAATTACCGATGAGCAAATGTCAACCCCATGATAGGAATATTGGGAATTTAAGCATTAGAATCAAATAGTGGTTATGCATGTATATACATTATATAAAATTTGTGTGTGTGTGTGTGTGTGTGTGTGTATACCTGGTTCCTGCATTGCCATGCAGATAGAGCATGACAGGGTGAGAGGACTGGAGTTTGCTTTCATACCAGTTTCCTTCTTTTCCCTGTGCCTCCTTCCACAGGAGAGCTGGTACTGTGTGCCTGAGAGAGAGAGAGAGAGAGAGAATGTCCCACCTCTTTACACATTGAAAAAAAACTTTAAGCAAACACCTTTAAAGCTGCCAGATGCAAATGTGAATCACTGTGTTTCTGAGTTTCTGTTAAATCCGCAACAGGATGATGACATAAGATTGTCGTCCCTTTGATGCTGACTTACGCTCGCTACCTTTTTTATAAAAAAACAACAACAAAACCTTTTTCTTTTTATTTCATTCTTTTATTATTTCATTTGGAATGAAAGATCCACAAACCAAGAAGTTCTCAGAAGAATCAACCCCAAACAGCACCTTTTTAAGGTCTGCCAAATTAAGGAAATGAAATTTTTCGGCCACTTAACCAGAAAGAACACTGTGCAAAGATTATAACTTGATGGACAGATCAAAGCTCAACGAGGAGGAGGAAGACCAGGAACAACGTGGGCAAATAACATCAGCCAATGGAGCAACCTACAGCGAGACATTAAGAAGGGCAGATCGCTGATGAGACTGGAGAGCTGTGGCATCCAACCCTTCGTAGGATGGAACTAAGATAGATAGAGATTTTATTATAATGTAATATTATTTTTTACATTCGTGGCAGGTTCTTCATATTATTTGTGTAAACAAGTAGTAAATGCTACATGACAATTTTTACTACTTCTGTTTTTCCTATGGGGAATCGCTATTGTTTTCAACAATACATGACTGCATCAGTCATCATACGCAAAAAACAAACAAAAAAACCCCAACCCAATTTGAAATATCACAAAGTGCTCCAGGTGCTTCATAAAAACACATACCGGTACAATGAAGCAATGTAAAGTGTATATTTTATATATATATACACATAAATAATCGGTTTGTTTTCAGTACCCAATCAGAATGTGCTTTGTTACATACTCCGATATCGGTACTACAAATGTGTAACAGCTAATATCGTGTACAGCTCTACTGCAGTCTCTCTGTGGAATTTTATTCTTAAAATGAAATGAAAGGTAAGCCTTCCAAACTCTTCTGTTACACATGAACGTATGTATATTTTCATGATTGGGTGGTTTTTACTTACAGTTTCCTTTAGCCAGTTTGAAAAGGCTGCTGTTTCACTCTCAAGAGAGTGCAAAATCACAAGAATAGGACATGAATCCCTCAGTTCACATAAGGCAAGTTGATGGCAATAATAACAGTATCCAGATATTAAACCAACAAATCCGATATAAACTAGTGAACTTCTGAGCAAAATAAAACTAGATACTAGAACTAGGCACAGATACAAATCATATGATTTTGGTTTATATACATCAAAACACTCGTGTGCTCGTACATATATATGTGAGAATACAGTATCATGTATTCATATGCAATTAGTTTCGTATTGCTGACAGACATGAGATGAATCGTGAGACTTTTTGCTACTTTTCGCATTACAATGGCGCCCCCCAGTGTGTGGAGTTATTGCTGTTTTTTTGTTTTTTTATCTCCACGAAAAAAAGCATGCACACTACGCATGCAAGCTTTTTAGTTTGAGTTTAATTTCCTTTTTAAATCCACACAGAATTCTGAACTCACCCCAGAAGTAATGTGTGAAAACAGAAATGAATGTGATGATGCAGTTTGTGCATGACCGAGTTCTTACCACACTCCAATATGAACGCCCTCTTCTGGTTGAAGGTAAAAGTTGTGTGTGTGGTTCAGGCCTTGATCGAGAGGCTTCTTAAGATCGATAAAATACGGCACCCTCACTGAAAAATGACAGAAATACATTCATGTTATACATAGTCTTTTAACATTTTCACTATTTTGGGTCCAAGTTTTACACAAAGTGTTTTTGTTTTTGGTCTGCTTCAAAGCCAGAGAAGAGAAATGACCTTTCGGCACATGAGGCTTTGAATTACTGCCAGAGCTTCATTACTGCATGCGTCAAATAGACAAATTAGTCAAATGAAAGACAGTCACATGTCCAAGACTTCCTGTACAGATGAGCACACGCATGTAATTTCACTTCCTAGGCTGCATCAGCAGGATGGACTGCTATACACACTTTCCCCCAAAGAATTAGGAATAAACATAAGCACGGGCAGCACAGTAGTGGTCGTGTTGGTGGATATGATACAAGGCCATATCACATCTCCAGAGTCTATGGTTCATAAAAAAAAAAAATTAAATGTACATCTTGGATGTAATTATTTCCATTTTGCCATCCTTTCAAGCTATTTGAGTATCACTTCGTATCCAACGTATCCAATTCCCACCCATCAACTTTGCCTTCCCTATCACGCGACCACTACCGACCAGGGAGGGGTGTAAGCAAGCACACGCCCCCTCCGTGACATGCGATGCTACCACCCGCGTTTTTTCGAACTGCTGCGCGAGCGTATTTGGGGGCGGCCTAACACACTCGGAGGGAAAGCGCTATCTGCCCCCTTGTACAAATGAGCTCACAGATGCCCATGATTGGCTGGTGATCGCTGTGAGTGACAGGGAAGTGAGCGTATGCCATCCCTCCCTCCCGTGAGTGCTCGGCCAATTAGCTCCCATGGACTCCCGGTCACAGATGGCTGTGGCATCAATCCGGATTCGAAGTTGCGATCAATACACTTTTTTTTAATAAAATAAAATATACTTTTTTAACAGTGTAAGCAGAATTCTATGTGCCATATGCAGAAGATATCTTTTTTTTTTTTTTTAGCTTGCAAAATAAACTATTACTCATTTGAATAGAAAGGCTTTTAAGCCAATCACACTGAGGAAGCGCATGACGTTTACGCATGGTGTGTATAATGTGCTTATGGAAGTGAACCTATCCAGTGGAATGGCATCTCGCTACCCTGTGGTGATACTGGGTTTCCATTAAAGAAATCTTATCTCAATAGCGTAACCCTTTCATATAATATCAAAACCTTGGGGCGGGGCGGTCATAACGTTATGGTTTCATGACATTACGCCAAAACGAATTCACATTAAAACCATTGATTAGGAGAAGTAAATTTTTTCAGAGATCCTTTTTTTTTAGGCAGCGCCTAAATCTTTAGATTTTACTGAGTTAATGAAAGTCAGTGAGCTGACCATGGAGGAGAGAACAAAAACAAAACAACAATAAAACTGAGAACAACCAGCAGAGTGACAGGAGCTATAAGACAAGTTCCTGTTAAATATCTCCCTCTGTGTGCATGGGACAGAGCTCACCTGTGCCCGCTCAGATTTCTGATCCTAACTGACAGGAATACGTTTGACATTTGGTCAAAGCCTCTCTGCATTTCAATGTCTGGTGTGAGTGCCAAGTCAATCTGGTGGTGTACCTGCTTATGACTCCATGCCGAAGAAGACGCAACTGATAAAAATAGTAGTATTATTAGTAATATGATGGTAATAATGTTATTAGCACCAGTACCACAATGATGTTGTGTTTTAAGTTTTAATTTTAAATCTGTAACATATGCTGTGACATGATATACTAAACTAAAATACATAAAGATCTGTGAATATGAAGCTGCTTGGTTTATTTAAGCAGAAGCTCTGGAGTATCGACGAACATCATGATATTTTTTTGGAGGTGAGATAATACATATATAACGGACAAAAAGTAAAACATAAATGTAAATATGCGTCACACTCAAGAAATGTACTGTTTATGCAGGAATGAAGGAAAGGGATCAGATCACATATTACTCTGTTTAGCTGATTTTATTTTGATCACATGACAGTTGTTTTTACTGTTTTTACATGTACTAGTGATACCTGAAATAGTAATAAGTTAATCATATTTTACATTTTTTTTAACCACTGTTTAATTAGAGTGGGAGGATATTCACTGTTCCTGATTCCTTTGTTTTTGTTCTCTTTGTGTACCGCTGCTGGGGAGGTTTATTACTTCTTTGCTTCTGTGCTATTGCATCTCAGGTGTGCAATCATTCCTGTCGTAGCTCCCTCCCTCCTCCCACTACCCCTCTACACCCGTCAGAGTGGCATTGCTGTCTGGAATTCTTCATGACATCAGTGTATGGGGCAGAATGAGGAAATAAGAATCGCCGTCCTGATTTTTAGGAAAAATGTCCGTAATGAGATCTCTGGGTGCGGTTAAGCTTGTTTGAAGTCATTTGGAATAAAAGACTTTAACGTGGCGCGTGTTAGATATGTGTCCATCATGTGCGTCATGCTTGAATAACTGATGAGGTTCCAATTTACACTTCACCAGAATTTCTTCCATTTTGTTATATTGGGTAAAGCCTGCTTTACCAATCATATGGCTGATGAATGTGTAGCTTACAGTGTTTTTAATTATTCATTTTCTTTGTACATCATGATTCTGGCCACTTGTATCATCATGTTTATTGTAATATTGTTGCTGGAGGAATGTTAGTCAAGAGTGCTTATTAGAATATTTGGCAAGGTTGACCATATCAATTCATCATCCAAACATCTAAACAGTATGCTCATTTGTTTTTCAACAGTTTTTGTTTACACATACCAGGCCAAAAAAGTCACTGTTTGGGTTTAAATACACAAATACTCGATCTTGATTGGGTAAGTACTACAGTGATGAATCCGTTTCAGCTGACATCAATTCTTTTTAACCCTAATTGATGCATTGAGTAGCTTCTCCTTTCTTAAACAACCATATCTGAAAAACATATCCTGTTATCGTGGAAAAGTTGGGATGTTTTTCAGAAAGAAGGCGAGGAGTAAGAACCTTTCCACATGCAGAAAGTATCAAGAACTCACAGGATTGAGACTGAACAACTGTTTGACCAAAAAAAAAAAAAACAAAAAAAACACTTAGTGTGAATAATCGGAATAAAAGACTTCAGTTTGCCAGGGAGGGTAAAGATGAGAGTCTGAATAGTTCCATTTTGATCTCTTGATATCCACCTTGCCTTCTGCGAGAGACATTTTCGGAGACATTGCCCCCCCCAGTGCTTTAACCTCCTGTCCGCAAACAAGATTTCAGAAACCTCCTTTAAGGATAGAGGAATTGATTTGGTTATGTTTTTGAGGCAAGTTGCTCTTTTTGAAAATGCTTTTGTCCCACCTTCAACCTGCATAAAATTATTCTTTTTTTCTCCGAATCGCTTTATCCTACTAGGGTCGCAAAGAGGCTGGAGCCTATCTCAGCCAATTCTGAGCAAAGGTGGGGTAAACGCTGGACAACTTGCCAAACCAATTCAGGGCCAACACGTACAAAACCATTCGCACTCACACCTAGGGGCAATTTGGAACAGCCAGTTAGCCTAATGTGCATGCCTTTGGACTGTGGGAGGAAACCGGAGTACCCAAAAGAAAGCCATGCAAGGACGAGTAGATCATGCAAACTCCATACAGAAACACCCTTGCTGAGCCCAGGATTCGAACCCAGGACCTTCTT
Organism: Tandanus tandanus; assembly: GCA_039654325.1. Taxonomy (NCBI): domain Eukaryota; kingdom Metazoa; phylum Chordata; class Actinopteri; order Siluriformes; family Plotosidae; genus Tandanus; species Tandanus tandanus. Next base: position 47,774,151 of record JBCNYH010000023.1, read on the forward strand.
GCTGTGAGGTGAATGTTCTAAGCAATGGGTTACTGATCCAAGGATTGAGGGTTCAATCCCAAAGTGCCACCACTGTTGGGCCCTTGAGCAAGGCCCTTAACCCTCAATTGCTCAGTTGTATAAAAATGATAAGTCGCTCTGGATAAGAGTGTCTGCGAAATGCCATAAATGTACCATTGTGTCGACCAGCCTGTGTATACCCATTGCAAATTTTGCATGTGTTATGAATGTGCTAGTGTAAGTAATAAACCTCAGTGTAAGTAATAAACCAACTAATAGAAGACCCTAGTCACTTCATTCTTCTAGCAAAACAAAACCAAGGGGGAAGTGTACTTCTTACTCCGAGATAACTGAGTTTTCACTCAACCACATACGCTTCACACTCGATTTCCCGTACCCCTATTTCCTGGACTTCGGATTTCCCATACAAAATCCGGTGCCAGACATTATTTGGTATTGCTGGACAAATACTCTGACAAGTCCGGGAATTGATGATGGAAGTTCGGCCTCCTCTCCGGCCTGTTCCCCGCTCCCTGGTCAGTGTCCGCAACTCTCTCTAAGTTGTAAAAGTCCGGGACTGCTGCTGAATAATGGCGATTGCTTGACAGATTATGGTGAATGTCCGGTAAAGGGTCGAGACCCCGGACATTTGCGATTGCTGGACTTTCGAGGTTCCCGGACAGCCTATCCCCCCTAATAATCCGGGAAATTGAGGATGAAGTGTACTTTAAATATGTCCCAGGTTGTTGTTATTATTATGTGGGCTGTAATTCCTTACATTTGATTACGTTTCCTTGTTTTACTATTATACCGTTGTACAAATGTATCGCGATGTGATACGAGTGCAAATTTTGGATACAGCCTACAGTAGATGGGGAAAGGTTCAGCAGCCATAATTTTAATACACATGCTCTTAACATCATTACTGGCTATAACTGATGCGGTTAACATACCATATACTGTAACCTGGCCTGCATGCTCATGTCAGCACTTTCAAACTGCTTGTGTGTTTATGTAGATGGAGATATTTTAAAAACTGTGCCCGGTGACTCACATTTGACTAGATGTTTATAATAACACAAGTTTAGTACTCTAAAAATTAGAGCAGACCCAAGACCCCACGATTAAATCTTAGGGCTGACTAAATGGTGTGAAGATCTGAGATGACTTTCTCAGCCTGTAGTCTTTGTGATCAGGCAAGTAGACAGAGAGATTAGCGCAGAGCAAACTCATAGGAATTCGCCTGAACCGAGACGAGAACAGTTAAGTCAGAGACAGGGTTTGTGGTTTCGGTTTTTCTTAATAAGTCGGAAAGTCAGCAGGAATTCTAGCTCAAAACATGCCCAGGTAATTTTCCTCCAAGTTCAGCAGACTCGACCGCTTTAACTTCAACGTTTTCAACTAAATTCAAACTGGCAACCAGGTTCTCGTTTTCACCAGTCACTCTGATCTGTAACGTGCAAATACTGAGACATTTAAAAGGTTATCTGAGGTTGTGAACCTGCTTGAGCGACCCAATGTTTGTTCCGAGTTTATAGAGTATTCAGCTGTCAGATGTAGCGCTTATCTGTCTTCAGTTCCTCACCTGTATTATGAATGCAGACCATTTCAGTTCCCCAAAGGAATCCACACAGTTGGGTTTCCATTTATCACTGTCTACTCTCTCTCTCGCTCTTGTTCTGTCTCTGTTTACTCTCTCGCTGTCTCTCTCTGTCTCTCTCTCTCTCACACATTTTATCTGTGTGAGTCTCTCGGTCTCTCTCTTTTGCTCTATTTGTCTGTTACTATTTTGCCATCTCTTGCGCAATCTTTCTACCTCTACCACTGTGATTTTTCTCTCTCTTTTGCTCTCGCCATCTCTCTCTGTCTCTCTCTTTTGTTCTCTTTTTCTGTTTCTCTCTTGCCATCTCTTCCACAATCTCTCTCTCTCTCTCTCTCTCTCTCTCTCTCTCTCTCTCTCTCTCTCTCTCTCTCTCCCACACACACACAC
>JBCNYH010000023.1:47776240-47787003 GCA_039654325.1 Tandanus tandanus
AGTGAGCGTATGCCATCCCTCCCTCCCGTGAGAGCTCGGCCAATTAGCTCCCATGGACTCCCGGTCACGGATGGCTTTGGCATCAATCCGGATTCGAACTTGCGATCTCCGGGGTGATGCCCTGGGACAAGCAAGATTGATATGTACTCAAGTAGTGCGACGTGGTGGCGTAGGTGTTCGTAAAAGAGTAGGACACTGGGTTGCCGTCAGCGTGTTTCTGCCCTGCGATGGACTGGTGAGCTGTCCAGGGTGTACTGTGCCAGGGTGTAATTTACATGTTCTCCCCAGTCCTTGCATGGGTTTCCTCTAGGCACTCCGGTTTCCTCCCACAGTCCAAAGACATACATATTAGGCTAACTGGCCAGACCAAATTGCCCCTAGGTGTGAATACGAGTGTGAACGGTTGTGTGTGTATTGCTAATGTGATGGCATGGCGAGCTGTCCAGGGTGTACCCCGCCTTCGCCCAGTGTCGGCTGAGATAGGCTCCAGCCTCCCTGCAATCCTAATAGGATCAAGTAGTTTGGCAAATGAGTGAGTGAGAGAGTGAGTATTAAAAATAATAACATTACTAAAAAATGTGTCGCAGATGGACGCAACACTCTTCGCCTGTTTAGCCCCGTCCTCTCTGGCGGAAGAATCAAAAGTAGAACAAACAAACAAATAAAAACCGCTTCTTTCCAAATGCTGTAATGACTGTTTTCCTCCAGTGCCAACGATCCCCCCAACCACCAGCCCCACCACCAACACATACAGATCCACTCATAGTGCATATATTTCAGTGTTGCATCACATATCACCCCATATGCTGCTACCCAGTCACCCTCAGTAATGCACCAGATTTTCAGAGGGTTTTTAGGAATTCCGATCACTCCGTCTCGTTTTTTTAATCAATACATATTACTATATTAACCTAAACAGCTCATTTTAATGCCGCTTACTGCTGAAGAGCTACACATAATAAACATACAGCATTCCCATCATTCTCTACATAATACCAGAGATCTAACGGTTTCATACGTCAAAACCTAAGTAAGAATATTGTTTAAAAAATATTTTTCTTATTTTAAGAATCTTACCAGGTGTAATTATCTCATCTGCTATCTGTTAATAATTATCTGTACTTCATTTCAGCTGCCTTCACTAATTCATTTTTAGCCTTCAACACCCGCTAGGTTCATCATTCTGAGCGGATCTGGTGATCTGTTAATACTTTTCTTTCTTTGATATTTAAATGTAAACAAAATGTCAAGATTTACAAGCTGTTTAAAATGACACATCTTCAGATTTCTATCCGTTTTCAAAATGGGTTTGAAATGGCTTCAGGAGGACAACATTAATTATTAAAGCTAATTTAATTTTATATTTAGCTACATCCTATTTCTGGTTTAGAAAGACTGAATAAATGGAGTTACTCACCAAAGTTTAAAAACACCAGCTTGGCCTGGATGGAAGGACAGAGCTTGATGACGAATGGAATAGCGATATAGATCCCCAACACCCAGAAGAAGACCCTCCTTAATCGCCACATCAAACCATTCCTAAAAAAAAAAAAATTATTTAAAAAATCGTACACGCACATGCACAGTTAGATATTTGTCACATAAATTGCAATTTTTTTCACTTATTATTTTTAAGATCACACCACCACCACTTATTACAGCTCGCTGCAAAGGTACACCCACTGGCTGATCACTGACGGACTTCAGCCAATCAGTGCACGCAGTACTGCAGCAGAAAAACCCTCGCCGAGCTTGGCACTTGAACCCAGGACCTTCTTGACCTTCAGTGCCCTCCCCACCAATTAAATGTTACAGAAAAATACTTGCAAGAACAAATACGTGTAAATAAATAGTGTATTATATGACTAACCAGTTTTCAGACAAAAAAACTAACAAAAAAACCCCCCCAAAAAAACCACCCCTAACCCTGCTGGGTTTTGTTCCAAAAATAAGAAGCAAGTGCGGTAGTCAAAATCTCGATCTTACAGCTGTGTCTGGCTCTGCAAGATGCTCATTAAAACAGCTCATTCCCTTAATAAGCAACCTGAGTATAATATACATAATTTGGCACTTTCTAAAAGCGGAGCTCCTGATTGATGTCTCTTGGAGTCCAAGCCTGAGTTTGCTTTTTATCGGCTTTCTGATTTCCATTTTCATTTCTATCACCCCATCCTTTTAGTTTAATTACCCTTTTAACAAGCTCATGTTCCGCCAAGCTTCTGATTTCGGTATGTTTTTTATTCTGTGCGAGTCTAAGTGGTGGTGTATGAGCCTATATTTTTTCAAGTTTGTTTCACTATTAATAAAAAAACGTGTTATTTATTTATTTTTTAAATAGTTGCCCATTGTCACACAAGTCAGCGATGCAGAACAGTTAATCAGCATCAACTCGGTGACACGGCAACCTTGTTGGGTTTCCTGTGGTGGGCACGGACAGACACCGGACAGGACACGCGACGACCAGCCGACCCATGTTCCATGACTATGGTGCGTTGCTTGGGAGCTCCGCTACAATAGAACATACTGTACCTAAGAATATTTCTTTCAAAGCTAAAAGGTCATCACACCAAATATTGCTTTTTTATTTGCTCTTTAGGAATATTTTAAAATGTAAAAACACATGACTTAATTATTTTTAATGGCGCCTCTGCTGTACAGCATTTCTTTGCATAAACCTAAGACTAACAGTATGAGAAAGAAAGAGCACACGATTTCAGAAATATGTATTGTTTTCCACCATGGTAAAGCAGAGGCCTGATATCATACAATTATTTATAAGAGCAAATGGAGAGGGGGAGAGAAAAGGACACTGGAAGCAAAAGCCCTCTACCTACAGTAATATGAGAGAGAGAGAGAGAGAGAGACAGAGAGAAGGGGGGGGGGGGGGGGAGACAGACATAGACACACAGACACAGAAAGATCACATGAAGGAGAAAGCAGAAGGTGAAAAAGTCTAGGGCAACAGTCATGAGGCCCGAGGAGTCAGATTCTGCTCTTGCCTCTCACTAGACAGGATCAGTTACTGCACTCTTCCTGTATGTATATATATTTCCCACTTGCACCACACACACACACACACACACACGGGATGCACAATACTCCGAAAAATATTTTACTGCTAATTTCCTGACAAATCCTGAAGTGAAATTGTTTTTGAAAAATGAGCCTCCGCACTTGTAGTTGTGATGTGAGATCTCCACAGAATCTTCTATTAAGCGGTGAAACACAAAAATAATACAGTATATTTATATCTATTCTCCTCCTAAATCCGTTAAGACTAACCAGACTTTTATCAGGCAAATAAAACAGAACATCACACCAAACAAACCTCACAAAGGGATCAAACCGGGACCTCTGCAGTAATATTCCTCCCTTATCCATCACCATCCGGGAGAGGAGGTTGCCGGAAATTGCTGGCGCAGCAAAGAAAGACTATCCAGCAACCTTCTCCTGAGGCAGCCCAAGAACGGTTCTATCTTGTTGGGTCGCCCCTTGCGTACATTCCTTAACCAAGCTCCTGGGTTCGATTCCCAGGCTCAGGCGTTTTTTGAGTTTTCATGTTCTCCCTGTGCTTCCGTGGGTTTCCTTCGGGTAATCCAGTTTTATCCCACTGCCCAAAAACATGCACATTAAGGCTACTTGACTGCCCTAGGTGTAGGCGAGTTTGAGTGTAAATGGTTGTGTGTGTGTGTGTTTTGCCCTGGGATGGTCTGGTGAGCTGTTCGGGGTGTACCTCACCTTCGCCCGCCCAGTGTCGGCTGAGATTGGCTCCAGCCTCCCCGTGACCCTAGTCGGATTAAGCAGTTCAGCAAATAGTGAGCGAGTGAGTGAGTGGGTGAGCATCTGGGACGATATATCGTCTAACAACAAAAGTTATGGTTGCAGGGCTACGCCGACTATGATGGCCAACCGGGATGGATGGAGGAACAGAGTCGAGGAAGTCCGAGCCAGTTCAATGATGCTTAAACCAATAACTTTCAATGTTCCAGGAAAGCGTAGTAGAGCTCAGAGCACTGTTGCAGGTACTAAACCTCACAAACAAACACATTGTACAGTTACACCTCGAGTGTAAACAGAATGAGCTCATTTAAGTGTCCACTGCATTACTCAGAGCATAAAGTGACTTTAAAGACCTCATGATGCCACAAAATACACAAACGTGAAACAAACTAACAAAAAAAAATCAAAAGTACACATAAAATAAAAGATTAACGTAATATCAGTAACGTCCCGATCATGATGTAAACAAAGCAACGTCGTGTCACAATAGGTGTTTGTCGCCACCTCCGGAGCGCGCAATCAAAATATCCGCCATTTTGTTGTGATGTCACTGGCAGAGTGTATTTCTGTTTGGCAGCCTATCAGACCTTACAATGGTGACAGAATGCAGCGAGGAAGCCGAGCGATTTTCCGAATTTTCGGACAGTTCTTCCTCTGTTAGACAAGGCATACATACATCCTATGCCTAATATCATGAAATGAAATGCGTGTCGAAGATTGTTTGTAATTTATTGTATCATGTATTGTAAAGGAGCGTGACCGAGCAGATGGGTTGGTCAGAGCAGAATGATGGACAAATGAAACAGAAATCTTTAAAAAAAAAAAAAAAAGATTTTTTTTTTCTTGAAGGCTACCGGCAGGTTAATAAAGATGAAAAAGCCAAACAAAACACTGATTCAAAAGACAACCAAAATACTGGGACAATGCCCACACTCGCTATGCTCTTACTCACGCACCACAGTCAAACACGTCCTCTCACTTCAAAGGCAAAACTCCAGACTGAACCACGCAGCACAAAATGCTAGGAACAACCACTGAATGTTTCTCAAATCAATTAACCGCTACACACATGACTTTGCCATTTTAAACATTTTACCTGAGCACCAAATACATTTTACAATCAATGTGCAATCATTAAAAATACCAGGAAACACTTTGTTAATAAAATAATGAAAATTGCTGAAACCCCCCACCCCCGCTGTAACGAGCTCTTCCATCGCGGAGCACGGAAGCACTGAAAAGCGTTCTCTGACCTGCACGCCGGTTTCGTCAAACACACCCGGAAGACCGACAGGTAAATGGATACAAACATTTTAACAAAAGTAAATCCTCGTAAACTAAAGCATGAGAGTGTTCTGATGGTAAATTGTGCGCACTTAAAGAACCTTTACACTGCTACTGTTTACTGTGAACTTTAATAAATGTTTGTAATACGGACAGTTTCCTGTTTAGCGTCTTTGTTTTAACAATCAACACGTGCGTGTACAAAACATTTCTGTGTGTAGTAACTGAGTCCCAAAATTACCATACAAGAACCTAAACAATATTAAGACAACCACCGCAACCGTATCCCATAACCAGCATTTTTAATGTCCATGATTAAGTTTGTTTGGCCATTGTTCACGACCAGCGGGAAAACCGCTGATATAAGGGACGGACGCGCTGCGCTCTTAATAATTAGGGGTAGGTTGCTATGCGAGGAAGAGAATTGGTTATTAGGCAACTTACTTCCTAAACTGGCCCGTTTCTCCATAGACTTTTGACATTTTCCATGTCTGGCCGTCTTCGAACTTTGACCACCGGGATGGGGGTGTGGGAATATTGTGGGTACGGCTGTGGGAAGTAGGATTTTGCAACGGCTGACACTGATACCAAAACACTCCTTCAATGCGGGTGTATAGGTGTCAAAACAGTTCTCAAGGTGTTCTGAACACAGCCTTGACGAATCAGTAGGGCTCCATTTCTCTCTTGTCCGGCGACGCTGTTTCGGCCACTGTTCGAAATCCTGCCACACAACGATCTGGCATGTCGTCGACAATAAAGAGGAAAACTTCAAAACGCTGCCACAGCAAACAATCAAACCACAACTGCAAGTGCGGCTTCACGAGCCTGGACTTCTGCCGGCGACGTCATTTCCGCCTTCTTCTTCGGTGCACTTTCAGTGCAGGAGCTAGCGATTTTTCAATGGCGCGCAATTCAAAGTTTCCATGCAGGTGCGCTTTGCTGTGTAACGTTAGATTTGCTTCGATTCGATAAAATATGCCGATTTAAAAAAAATAAACACGAAAAACGGTGTCATGAGCTCCTTAAAGCATGCATGGGTTTAGATTTATTCATTATCCCCAAACTAAACATTAGTTTTCGTGACATTGGCCAGGCTGAGCGTTCCTGAATAGCATAAGTGAAGGTCAGTTCAATAAAACAATAGTGCATGTGTGTGTGTGTGTGCGCGCGCGCGCGTGTGTGTGTATAGTAATATAATAAAGCTCTGTATACACGATTCTGTATTCATTCTACTGAATAATGAGAATTAGATTAGGTAGAGAAATTCTGCCGTCTCCCCGCTGTGCGCTGTAGCAATGTGTGTATGTATGAGAGAGAACATGCAGTAAGGGCTCTATGTAGTACAACTTCAAAGAAAATCACAGTTTCCCACTAAACATTATTAGCTCTGCATTAGCATCAAATCTAGTCCTCATTCATTCACTTTCTAAGCCGCTTAATCCTAATCAGGGTCGCGGGGAGCCTGGCGCCCATCTCAGCTGACGTTGGGCAAAGGCGGGGTACACCCTGAACAGCTCGCCAGGCCATTGCAGGGTCACACACAACCATTCACACTCACACTCACACCTAGGGGCGATTTGGAACAGCCAGTTATCCTAGTGTGCATGTTTTTGGACTGTGGGAGTACCCAGAGGAAACCCACAGAAGAGTGGGGAGAACATGCAAAATCCACACAAAAAATGGGGAATCGAACCCAGGACCTTCTTGCTGTGAGGTGGACTGCGTCACCGTGCCGCCCATTACTGCTCAGGTGATCACCATACTGACCCACCACCACTAAGACTTCAAATAGGTGACAATTTGATTAGTGATGTTTATGATTTATATTAGTTGAAGCCAAGCCAAGCCAGTGATCATGTGACCTGCACAACTGAATTCAGCTACCAGTGTTAAGTTTAGACACCTTTAAGAGTTTAACTTGGTTTAATAACACGGACATCAACATCACAACAATCCTCCATTAATGTTCCATCAAGCAGTGTTGGAGAACACAGACCTACTCTGCTTCAAAATCACAAATGTCACTAGTGCCGGCTACGTCCTCGTCGTGATACCAGTGTGCTAGCTCGCATAAAGCACCGCTGTAGATATAGAAACTTGGTTGTGATATTAGCAGGGAGGTTAAAATCTAATACTATTATCAGAAAGCTGCACTGATATGATAAGAACAGTAATTATATGGCAATGTCATGCATGTACTTCACCCTGGGTACCGCCCTGCAAGTTACATAAGGAAGGGAAACAAGCTGAAGGCAACCTGTCACAAATGCATGTGAAGACAGGATGCACACACTAGATGAGGAGTTTATTGTGGACTTGCAACCAAAGAGAAAAGGAAACAAATCCCAAACTAAAACAAGAAAGCATAGCATGTAACTGACTAACAAAGTACAAATTATTCAAATGAGCACAAGGCAACGAAAACCCTCCGAGAGCATGGAATATACCGAAAATCAGAAAATTAAACACGGGCTCCCGAGTGGCGTATCAACAAAGTGCGTGACTATCAACTCTGAGATCGCAAGTTCGAATCCAAGTTGATGCCACAGCCATCAGTGACCGGGAGCCCATGGGAGCTAATTGGCTGAGCTCTCATTGGAGGGAGGGATGGCATACGCTCACTTCCCTGTCACTCACAGCAATCACTAGCCAATCATGGGCGTCTGTGAGCTCATTCATACGAGAGGGCATATAGCGTGTTATAGCGTGAGTGTGTTAGGCCGCCCCCAAATACTCATGAGCAGCAGTTCGAAAAGAGGTGGGTGGTAGCACTGCATGTCACGGAGGGGGCATGTACATGCTTACGCCCCTTCCTGGTTGGTGGTGGTCGTGTGAAAGGGATGTCCTTACACTTGACGGGTGGGAATTGGACACGACTAAAATTAGGGGTTAAAAAAAGGGGGGTGGTGGAGCATACATATATACATAAATAATACATAATACACACATGTATGTGTGTGTGATTTATATGCAAAGAAAGAATCAAGTGTGACAGTCAACATTTCCAGGAGAACTGGGGCTGGTTCTGTAAGATACCCGGTAGATACTGCACTTGTTAAACTGCACAAATTCTACCTGATGCTATTCTATTTTTAAAGCAAAAGGTCATCACACCTAATATTGAATTAGTTTCACTTATTACTGTTTAATGTGCTTTCTAGAATTTTTATGCAGAGATCTTTAATTTAATGTCATTATTTATATGTAAATATAAGCCATCTTTGTTCTACACCATTCCTTTGTGTACAGTATCTACCGGGTATCTTACAGAACCAGCCCCAGTTCTCCTGGAAATGTTGACTGTCACACTTGATTCTTTATTTGCAGGTAAATCGCAGCAGCCTTCATTATATTTTTGTCTGAAAAGTGGTGTCTTATACGTAATATGCTGCTTTCTTTATTGACATACCTTTCTTTTTATGTAACATTTCATTTTGTGCTGGAAAACTAATGTTTGGAAATCTAAAGTGTTTTTGTACTAACCTGCTAATATACAAATTGTAAAATAAAAATCTATAGCAAAGTTTATACTAAAAAAAAAATAGCGTGCCTAAAACTTTTGCACAGTACTGTATATATATGTAAATATAAAAAGAAAATTAAACACAGCAAAGGAAACCAAGGCTGCTGCTGAGGCCGCTGAAAAGTATAACGCTCCACGTGTTGCTGATGTACGGAGAGAGCTTAAATCCACTACCTGTTTTCCCTCGCGAATGCTATCCACTCCGAAGTGAAATAAATAAGGCCACCATTTCAAAATGCAATATAATAAACTGCTCATTAACCTTTTTTGCCGTACAGTGCCATTCGACTTGGTCTGTAAAAGCCCTCGGGCTGAGATTTCTCTGTACAGTCCTCGCACTCAGTAAACAAGCAGTGATTACACCCAGACACTTGGGAAGCAGCATTTATAATTTCATGCTGCATTTCCTCCAAACAGCAAACATACTAAAATGAAACGACATAACTCTTCCATTCAACCCAAAAAACACTAAACCTGTGGCGTAGTTGTCCGTTTTTGTCATTTGTACTATGAAAAATGTGTGCAAAAAAATAAAATGGATACTGGTAATTAATCCGGCTTGTTCACATGCGTTAAACCGGTGACTACATTTCACGTGCCCCTTCTCAATCATGGCTGATGGTGCTGTTAAGGTGCGGAATGTGGAAAATGTAGTCTCGGGAGGGTGTCTAACAAGACAGCGAGGCATCAAGGACCGCTCAAATCTTGTTTTTGCAGTCTTTCAAGATGCCTCCATCTGAGGGGATCTTCAGTTTCCATTGGCCATGAATGTGTGCAGCAGCCCCCTCAAGCAAAAAAAAAAAAAAAAAAAAGAAAAAAGAAAAAAAGAAAAAAAGAATAAAGAAAGAAAGAACATTTAATTGATGTACAAACATAACTTTTTTTCCCGCCGGGGCATCGTGGTTAGTACTCTACCCTCACAGCAAGAAGACACTGCATACGAGCCCCATGATTGGCAAGGGCATTTCTATGTTCAGTTTGAATGTTCTCCCCATGCTGCGAGTTTCAGTCCACAAAATGCACATTAGGCAATTTCTGGGTTGCCCTGAGGTGTGAATGTGGGTGTGAAGGGTTGTTTGTCTGTGCTGACCCTGCAGTAGACTGGAGAGCTGTTCAGAGTAAACCTGCCTTTCCATTACAGTCAGCTGTGATTGTCTCCAGCTTCCCCACAACGCTAAACAGGAGAAGCGCCATCAATAAATAATAATTGAATCTAACTTTTTGGGCTTTTGTCATGGATTTTTGAAAAGCTACTGAGAAATAAACACTGCATTACTGATATGATTTGACAAACCTCTGGTTTAGTTACAGTCTATCTGGTTTTTCAGCATGAATGTCCTTAAAATATGCAGCAAGACAATAAGGCAGGAGTCCTGAGTTTCGAATGCAGCCAAAATGTTTTTGCATTCCACTCTGCCTAACGACTGTCACATGAATGTACAGTCTTTGAGTGAAAGAAACCAGCCCCAGCCTCACATATTATCATAGAGTACAGGGGACTTCCGTGGTGCTGTTGCACTTGGTGCTACAAAAATCCCCCCAAAATCCTTAAAAGTAAATTTATCTGATGTTGATAGCAAAAATTAAACCTTATATTAAATGTTATTTATCTTTGAAAGAAAGGTGAGTTTAGCTCACATGCAATACACACAACGCACCAATACACCTTCCTGTGCTGTGAACGGTTGAAGAGTTTTATAGAATTTTTGAACCCACTCCTTGGCAGCCTGGCACTGCTAATAGTGTGAAGCGATACAATCCACCTCATAGCAGAAACACCGGTTATGCAGGTAATGCGATTTCGACCAGAGACGGGAGTTGGAATGGAGCTCAGGTGCAACAGCATGTTGTCAGTCTTGTCAGACTGTTGTTGTTCTTGTTGTTGTCAAAGGTATGAAAAGCAGTCTTTGTTCCGAGAAGCAGAAAATGGTATGAAGAATTTCAAGTTTAAAGGGGAAGCAGAGGAAATATTTAATGCCGATCTCATCACTATCCCATACTGAAAAAAAAACAACAACCCTGCATTACAAAACACTACAGAGCAGAACATTCCCCGGCATTATGTAACAGATAATATACAGTGGGCGGCACGGTGGCGCAGTGGTTAGCACATCCGCCTCACAGCAAGAAGGTCCTGGGTTCGATTCCCAGCTCGGGTGTTTCTGTGTGGAGTTTG
>JBCNYH010000023.1:47919806-47931848 GCA_039654325.1 Tandanus tandanus
GGGGAGGCTGGAGCCCATCTCAGCCGACTCTGGGCGAGGGCGGGGTACACCCTGAACAGCTCGCCAGGCCATCACAGGGCCAACACACATACAGCCATTCACATTCAGGGACGATTTGGAACAGCCAGTGAGCCTAATGTGCATGTTTTTGGACTGTGCGAGGAAACCAGGGTACCCGGAGGAAACACAGAGTACATATAAACTCCACAAAGAAATGCCTGAGCCCGGAAATCGAGCCCACGCTTTCTTGTTGTGAGTCGGACGTGCTAACTTCTACGCCAATATTTACTTATTGTAATTGTCTATGGGGAAATACACATCCTATGCATCTAAATCCTTTAGTTATACCATAGAAACAAGCCTTGAGAGTCGAAACATTATCACTGAAATATATTATCATAGAGAACCGTTTTTTAAAAAAGAGAAACTTTTTAATATTCATAAATTAAACTCTTCACTTATAAAATTGAAATTAATTTTTTTATTGTCCCCACCCACTTCCTCTAAGACTTCATTCTATATTTGTTAAGCAAGCAGCAGTCAACTATTATAATACCTTAGGGGACATGACTTTAATTTACAGAGACAGCTTCATCATTCCAATTTCTTGTTACATACAGTCATAGTTTTTTGGACCTCATGAGTAGAAGTTTCCATCTTCCCTCTGCTCTGTCAACTCAATTTCTTTGTTCAAATCAACACTTAAGGATTACCTTATAGAAAACAGACATAGTTTACCAGCAACATATGTAATAGTGTATATCTGTTCATGTAAAGGTTATGACTAGTCCTCCAGTTGTACACCACTTGCCTTCCTATAGGGATAGAACAAGCCATTTGACTTTATTCCCACCAAATAATATCTGTGAAAACTATTTACATGTTGTATACTTTATATATTAGGGAATAATCATGTCAAATCAATCAAATTAAACTTGCGCTCTCATCATGTCCAATAGTTGCTGTATATTATGCTGTATGTCCAATGAAAAGAAGTTTTATAAAGTTGTCACTAAGGGACAAATATGTAGTAAGCGTCTCAGAGCTATCAACAGGTGTTCAGTGAAGCCAGATGGATCAGTGAATCCAGGGACGTTATGGGAACCCAAATCACATTATTACTTCTTTTTCTGGCCTAAATTTTGTCACCGGTGAATTTATATTTGTCATATTGTCAAGGCCGGTGCTTATCCCTGGTTTCCGTAGTGTAAAGTGAATAAGAGTTCAACTCCTCCTGGATGGGACGTTAGTCCATCACAGGTTACCTTCCCAGTATTTTTACTGGTACCCATTTACACTGCTGGGAGGACAGAGGCACACTTGTGGTTAAGACCTTGCCCAAGGACCTTAGCATGATGGGCTTAGCTAATGGGTATTCAAACCCACCACCTCTCGATCATGAGCCCAGCACCCTAACCGCTACACCACCAGCTCCACTATAATATTAATTTACTTTAGTACAACTTCCGTAAGCTCTCAAATATCTCCTTACTAGGACCGAGTGCGGACTCCTGGACTGCTGACAGACAAACACACATACAATGTCCTGCGGAACAAAAATCGGTGCATCACAGTACCTTCCGCGTTGCTCACACAAAAGGTAATGGGGGGGAAAAAAAGAAAAAACAATTATGACACACACAAGTTTCACAGATAAAACTCTGTCATGAGGGGTGTCTATTTACTTTTGAAATGTCTTAGTATTAAAAAAAAAAAATAAAAAAAATAAAAAAAATATATATATATATATATATATATAATTTTATATTCTAATTTATGTATTGGAAATAAATTTTTGTATTTCTGTGCAATATTGTTATATCTTAAAAAAAAAAAAAATCTTTTTTTTCAATTCAGCAGCGAATCTCCTTGAAATACCAGCCTTCAGAGATGATTTTTTTTTTTTGCTCAATCAAACAGGGAACACCCCACACACCCACCCACACCCACACACACACACCCACCCTTCGGTGAAAAGAGCAATAATCAAAGGTAAAATAATATAGTCGCACAGGGACGAGGAGGTAGAGAAAGAAAGATAATTACGGTACTTTATCAGCTACATGTAAATATCATTTGTGTTCAGTATCACATACTGCCAAACAAAGTCCCTTCCATGCCGCCCTTTTACACGCCGACATACCTGCATGCTTTCTTTAAGGTTAAATTAACGTCCTTTAAGATTGCCTGTACACAAACAGAAACGTGAGAGGCTGCTAAGTGGGGACAGAATCAACCAATGGCATTGAAAGCATCAGAATTAAATAAATGAATCCTGAATGACACATTGGTCGAAGCTGGGTGTTAAATTGCCCATCTATATGCCACCTCCATTTAACGAGCGTTTATTAACGACGGTTCCTTTGGGGCCAGGCGACACGCAGAGCCATTTCCTGATGATGTCCTTTACTCTGAATGCGTGTATTAGAAAATACAATCAACAACACATAATGTGAGGATAAACACACACACACACACACAAAGTGATAATCACCCAGCATTGATGAGAGAAAGAGCGAATGTGAAATTACACATTCGCAAAAATCAGTAACACACACAGACACACACCCTCGGAGGTCGTCTCGCAACCCCCCCAACCCCCCTCATCACCTCTGATCTCGACGTCAAAACAAAATGTCATGTGTTTGGATTGCACTTTGATTTGACTGCTGCTGCCTGCTCTTTTTTTTTATTTTTATTTACAATGTTCCAGACTTTAAGGAATTGATTATATATTTTTTTCTTTCTTCAGCCTCCAGCAACAAAGCCAGGTTGGCAGACAAATTACAGGCATCGGAAACAAAGAATCAAACGAGTGAAATATGGCGGTTATTAGAGCTGATTCACTCTGTTCTCCACCCGTCTACAGAGAGAGAAATTGTTTTCATCTATTTAAATGTAAATTGGAAATGAAGCAATGCTGTAATTTTCATAACTTTAGATTTAAAAGCGAGAATTAAATAGTATTCAGCACTGCATGAAATATGGAAAAAAAAATTCTAAATAAAGTTAAGTTCAGATTAACATTTGACGAAATCTATTTCATCAAAATATATTATATAGATTTATTTACTGACTAAAAGTGAAGCTCTCGATACATGTCTCTACTGATAGGTGTCTGAGCCTGGGTTTGCCTTTCAGCACCTGCCTTTTAGTAGCTGATTGTAAAAGCCCAACAGACTTTTCCTTTACCTCCCTGTCTTGTTAGTTTAATTATCCGCTTAACGAGTTCATGTTCTGTGAAGCTTCTGATTTCAGTGTTTGGTCCACAAACTTTTATCTACTTACAAGTTTGCCTGCCTATCTGAGTTAAATCGTGTGTTAGTTTTCTGAGCAGTGGTGTATGAGCCTCTATTTTTTGAGTTTCATTATTAATAATGAACCTGTTTTTATTTATTTATTTTTTGTGCTGTCATCATGCAAATCAGCTGTACATAACAACCAATCAGCATCATCTCAGCGATGCAGCAACCTTATTGGTTTTCCTATACTGGGCACCTGATGGACACGAGACAACCATCCATAATCCATGACTATGGAGTCCACACGCAAGCTCTGCTAAAATTCTTTCATTCACGTTCAACTGCAGTGAAATGAAAAACTATCCATGATGCTAGGGAATCACACACACACACACACACACACACACACACATACACACACACATACACACACACACCTAGTAAGAGGATAAATTAAGCCTGGATCTGCTCAAGGTTTCATGTCATCTCAAGTTGTTTTTCTAACCAAATCTGCTTTGGGAAAACATCCTAATAGCTCAGCCTCTGTCTTTCTTGATTTAAATGTGGTTTAAGGAAATGGTTCTTTAATTTAAGTTTATTTAAAAGAAAAAGAGACACCACTATGTCTAAATCGACATATAAAAAGAAAAAAGAAAAAAAATGACCCTATATGTACTCTGGAGGAATGTCACATTCAGTTAAAGCCAAAACAAATACAAATATACGCTAGCCCTTATTTATATACCTAGCAGACTTGAATGATAAAATGGGTTCCATCCAGCCTTCAAATCAATCCCCCTCTTCGCAGGACCAGCAGAACCGCGAGAGTGGTTAATGCTAAAACGGTTTATCGGCGAGGATAAAAATGAGACGGTTCAGTGTGACAGTGTTGGAAGAAGACAGCTTTCACAGGGGCTGTTAAAACCTCCTGCTGCGAAACCACAATTCATCACGCCGGCTATGGGAGCTGTACACACTAGAGATGGTCCAAAGAGGGACCAGAACAAAGGACTGGAGAGACACACACAGAGTAAGAGGGGGTTTTCAAGCACAGTGGCCACCAGCATTAGCAGGACACACCAGCATCTTCTTTAATGGGAGAGAGGAAGCATTGTGATTGGCCAAATCAGGCTTTTCTAAAGCACATAATGCCAGAGCACTACACTGCTCAGCTGTGGGGCTATTTCCTGTTTGATGGACAGCGCTGAAACGCCAAAAAGGAGTTTTAGGAGCAAGCTGTGAGAAACGACCTCAAACAAGCACCCTCTGGCAGTCTGAGTCACAAACACAAGTACAAAACATTACAAGAGACCTAAGACATAGACTGTACCAACGTGTGTTCAAAATTTCTTGTTAAATGTTTTTTTTTTGAACAGCAGCAGCAACAACAACAAAAATGCCGAACAACTTTCTCACAGATGGAGTATGAAGCTGCAAACCGAGTTAAAGCTTGTAAAGGTCTGTGGAAAATATTAATGTGGGAAATATTAAAAACATAGTAACACTACGTCATACATCAGCGTTCATAATTACACCACAGTAATAGGATTGGTTTACAAGCCCACTGAAACGTCTGGCTGTCTATCCAATGCCAATCAGTACTCAGTGGATCTATGAGTCTGTGGTGCATGGAAATTGTTTAAAATGGTATTAGACAAGAGTGATTTGGGTACCATTATAGGTCGTCCTTACAGCATAATTTGGGTAACACCTTTAACTGATAGAGATGCTTATTTTAACATAAATGACCATAAAAAGCACAAAACTGGCACAAAACTTTTATCCTGTGGATTACTAGCCGGGGGCTGAACCAATGGTGAGCACATGAAATGAGTTGGCGGGCCAGATTTGGCCTGTGAGCCTTGAGTTTGACACCTGTGCCTTATGCACAGTGCATGGACAGATGAAGCACGCAGGCAGGTGAAAGCACAGAGCCTGCGCGTGCCCTTTAAGCCAGCATTACAGGATCAACTTGCAACAACAATTTACCAAAAGAACTATTCCCATGTAACGTTTTCTGAGACAGATTTCTGCAGGCTTGGCAACACGTTGGAAGTTTCTGATTTGGATTCACAAACTCACAAAACAAGATGATGAATACTTAAAGTAACTGTGTCATGATTTTTATCCAAAATTAGTTGCTAAAATATTTGTGTAGATATGCCATAAATGTCCAAAAAAATAGTCTAAATTTGTTAAATAGCCTGTCAGCTTGCAAATCAAAAGGACATTTTGAGTCCAATATGGAGCGGATGGAAATAGACAGGAACATAAGCTTTTGGAAATCTTGTTGGGCTGAACAGTTTTCGAAGACTGAGATCACACTGCAAATTTTATGCATGAACCCGATTCATGTCCTTTGTAAACCAATTTTCCTCTATCTGAACGATTATTCCTTGTCTGAAAACATCACTCATGATCTCTAGGCTATTTTCTGGGCACAATAATCATGGCACTGCCCCTTTAAGGTTGTGTTACACGGGTCAACTTGTGAAGATCACTACATGGTGTTGCGCGAAACATTGCCGTTGCAAATTGACCATGTTATGCTGGCTTTAAAGGGCACCACAGACTTGGGGGAAAAAAACCCCCTGTAAAGTTAAAGACTAAAAAGAAAAACCTGTATTTTTAATTTAAACATACACAGACACTGCGTAGATTGTAAGGCTAAAAAAAAAAAAGAACACTAAGATAATCCTAATTAGTATTTGTATATGTAATGTGTTCCACATCAGCCAAAAAATAAAAAATCTTTGAACTGTGAAACAGAGCAGATTACTGGGTTCGTCGCAGCCCGAATCTCATCACCGTTTCTCTTCCTCCTTTCACTACAAGCACAAAACGCAGTGGTGCATCACCTTCCCACCTCCCTTTCCTCTCTCTTTCAATCTTTTCATCCTATGTTCCTGCCCTCCACACTGCTGTTCTCTCATCGTGCTCTCCCTGCATGGGTCTATCAGGCAGCAGGGCAGTAGAAAGCTGATTCATCCATCAAAAAAAAAAAAAAAAGAAAGAAAGAAAAGAGGCCATGAGCTGTCTCGCACACCTGGTTCACCCTAACGCTGTTTACATCCCCTACGCTTTACTCGCCCAAGGTCTCAAGCAAGCCTTGCTCTGTATTTAATACTTTCACAGGTGTAGCAGTTCCTTGCATAACAATGTCATAATTAAGTATACATCACATAATCTGTTACCAGGTACACTTTTTAATATCGAATAAAACATCTTGAGCAATGAGTATTACTCTGAAAAAGTCTTCTACTGTATGTAGGTATAGACACACTGAGAAATGATCCTGAATGTAAAGCAACATGATTTTCTTGATGTCAGTGCACATCCTCCATTCCATTAGCAATTCAGCAGAAAATAATAGTACTACAGATTTGGCTGCTGAATGATTTTTGAAATTTTGTCAGGCGGTATAATGATGTGCTCTTCCGATCAGCTTAAAAACTGTTTTCTACTGACAATAACACCACATTCATTCATTCATTTACTGAACTTTTAAAGCGTTATACTTTATTAGAGTTGCTGGGGAGGCTGGAGCCTATCTCAGCCGACTCTGTGCAAAGGCGGGTACACCATGAACACCTCGACAGTCCGTCACAAGGCCAACCATTCATACTCACACTCACACCTGGGGGGAAATATGACCGCTTACTCCTATTAAGGTCGTTAGGAGGCTGGAGTTTATCTCAGCCGACACTGGGCGAAGGCAGGGTACACCCTGAACAGCACTCCAGACCATTGCAGGGCGACACACCCAACCATTCACATTTACACAAACCTAGGGGCAATTTGGAACAGCCAATTAGCCTGACGTGCATGTCTTTTGACTGTAGGAGGAAACTGGAGTACCCACACTGGAGTACTCCACACAGAAACGTCCTTGCCGAGCCCAGAACCTTCTTGCACTTAGGCGACCATGCTAACCACAATAACATCACAAATTTACAAATGAAACGGAAATTAATCCGGTGGCTTTTGGCCTTTAGATTTTAATGTTAGTGAGTGATAATTTTCACTGCTCCTTAATCTATGCTAATATTAGCTACATGATTCATCTTAATTTAAGGGTCAGTGTTACAGTTGTTTGCCTAAATAAAATCAATGGGGTTATCAAAAGAGGACAATCATTAACATAGAGGGAAATCTGGTGTACAGAAGGATAGTAGACATGAATTAGGTTCGTACTACAAATTTTGCTAGGAGTTTGCAACAGAATGTCAATCTTCAAAAACTGTTCATGCAAAAAGTTCAAAAAGGTCCTTGTTGCAATCCATTTCCATCTGCTCCATGTCAGGTTAAAAAAACAAACTTTAAAACCACTTTAGGTAGTTATTTAATTTAATAAACACAGACTAAAATTTTGGGCATTCACTGCATATTTATACCAATTCTGGGATTTTGAATTTAGGTAAAAATAATGACACAGCTTCAACCAGAGAGGCATATAACTAGAATAACATTTCAGACTATTGTAAACTGACTGTCCTGTGATATGGGGACAAACTGTTAGAAAACTTGAGCTAAATCACAAAAGACAATACATTTGCTAAGTACATATTATTCAGTTGCTTAAAACATTAAAGCAAAAAGTTTATTTACTTGTGAACAAAATCCTGACCACACCCAAACACCACCCTACCCAAGTCCTGGAGATGACACGATTTTGAAACATCTAGGTCAAAGGTCAAGGTCAGATCAAAAAATTTAGATTTTTTAAGCACTAATAACTTTGAAACGAGTGCCGGTTAGAAAAGCTGTTACTGTTAGAAAAGCTGTAATAGAAAATCATATATGGACTTTCAAGTAAGACAGTTACCTTTGACCTTGAGTGACCTTGAGCGGTCAAATGCCAGCCATCTCATAAATCCTTCAAACAAAAATTATTTCCCTCAATTTGGTCATGTTCTACAGAACATATATCAAGATGAGTACACGGGTAATTCAAACCAGTACCCATATAGGTCCTATATGCTACATTGTCCATGCTGCATGGTGGAGGTACCCTGCACTCCATGAGTGTACCTCTAGTTTTACACTTGTTGCCATTGTATAAGAGAGAATAGAACACTAAAGATGGAAATATTTCCCTAGATAGTGCACCAATCAGATTAGGCTGTCTATTGATATCGTCTATTGTCCTGAGACAGCGCACCTAGCCTGCCTCTGGTTCAAATAAGCAAAAATAATTAATAAAAACTTGCTTTGGTGTGATTTGTTTTCCTATATTCCTGTGTATTATATACTAAAAGAATTATTCGCCTCAGGCTCGGTGGATGTTGCTGAATTGAACTATCCAGCAACATTCACCTCGCCTTTGTGCCAATAATTGCTATATAGAATACTACGGTATGACATAATATAGCATAGAACAGAGCAGTACTGTACAGCAATGACAAGACGAGGGGTGAACCTTAGTTGCCAGGGCTTCCACCGTCTGCCTGCAGGTCTTCTCAACCTCCAGGTTCTCCTGCATACTGCTGACCTCCTGCAGCACCATATGTGACACTGGAGACACACACACACACACACACACACACACACAGAAAAAACTTTCACTATTTTATATCCAATAAATATTTCTGCATTCATGACCGCAGTTTATTTCCAGTTACATTCAGTTTTTTTTTTATTATGCAACAGACGACGAGCCCAAAACGCCACCTCAGGATTTTGCGTTTATTTAAAACACACCGAGGCTGATCTCCCAGCGGTGTTTAATTGTATTTCATATACACCTGATTGTACACCTCTCTAATTAGGTGTGTGATTTCAGGCTGATTAAACTCATCCTCGGTGATCAATAGACTATTCCTCTGCCTTTCAGGAGATTTGCTTACGCACTCCGTTAAAATGAGGAGTGCCCTGAGAATTCATTTGCATTGATGGACATGATACAGTACAGCGCTGATCAGATAACAACTACCCTTAAATACTCTGAATCTGAAAATATCACATGCCTCATTTGAGTACTCAATTCTGATTTGTCAATTAAGGAATTCAGCAAATTTCTGGATAACAGACCATTGCTGTGATCATTAGTGGAAACAGAGAAATCACTTTTAAATGATTAAAATAATTTTAAAATCTATATTTTTTATTTGAAAAGAGCAATAATGTACAGAATGAGTTAAACCACTTCAGGATCATTCAATACCGTTTGTTCAACATTTGTTGTTTGGTCACAAATGACCAGCTCAGGGTACATGAACAATTATGTAATAAATGCACTCGATGCTAACTTAATTAGCCATCAGACACAGTGTAGGTGGCAGAGTGTGACCTAATCAATCGTACAAAGTAATGTTTTTGTACAGGAGTGAACCGGTGTCAGGGTGTGTCATTATAGCCTATCTTAGCCGACATTGAGTGAAGGCAGGGTACACCCTGAACAACTTGCCAGACTATCTCAGGGCCAACACACACACACACACACACACACACACACACACACACAAACCCATTTACACAGCCAATTAGCCTGATGTGCATGTCTTTAAACTGTGGGAGGAAACCCATGCAAGCACAGGGAGAAGATGCAAACTCCACACAGAAACACCCCAGCCTGGGTAAGCAGGACCTTCTTGCTGTGAGGCGGACGTACTAACCACTGCACCGTGCCTCTGTTAAACAGCAATGAAAACAATATTAAGAGGCCACATTTAATAGTAACAACAAAACTGTATTTTTTCCTCCCCAAGAGTGTGGTTGAGTAATCAATACTGAGATACAGTGAACCCATGATTTTTTTTTGCACGCACGCACAGACAGACAGACACATACACACACTGTTGCTCTTGGACTGTAAATGAGGCTGTGGCTCACTGACAACAGTTTCACATCAAGTTTATTTGCTTGATTGGCGTTTTTTAGTTCACATGATATTCACAAACATTTTATTTTCGAAATCAACCATGAGAACCTTTTATAAATGAGGGATATGTGTGTGCGGTTATATTCCCCATCTGTCCGTGCCACCCCGACGGTCTGATCAGCGTGCACTCAGAACAGATCCAAATCGCCCAGTGCCAAAATTAACGCTTGCTTTTTTAAATGTTCATTCAACATGTGCCAGTAGCTAAAACCTGTTTGACTGATGAGTTGTTTTAATTGAAGTATTTTCTGAAGGAGGCACGAGGCGGAGCATGACTCATAATGCCCATGGCTCTGCCATGATTCGTGTCAGTAATCACGAGACGACACCGGCTGCAGCCCAGATCGCTGTCACTTAACTAATTACACATTGTGGCTGAGAGGCGAAAACATGAATTAGTGCTGTCGCGGACAGCGCCTTCCTGCCAACGACACCTAATTAAAAGTTGATGAACGGTGGCTTGCCTCCGTCATCCATTAAACTCTATTGAGCTGCCAGTTCGAAGGCCCTCTTGTCCTTCATACACACACACACACACTTTCTATATCACTTCTACATTTCTTTCTTTTCCACTGTACTCATTTTTTGCACTTTATTACACATCTAATAGAGCTTGTAAATTCCATACACAGCGTGTGTTTATCACCCTCGAACCTTCATCCGTGCCAGTTTCGGACCACAGCACAGCTGTTAGGTAGAGATTGGTTGGTGGATTTGTTTTTAGTGCCACAGTTGAACTATGATACACAACCATATCAGTTATCGCCCCAAAAATACCAGGTCAATGATGGATAATGATTTATGAGGACATTGAGGTCCTTTTACTCTTCCCTTCTGACCTAATCTCTCTCTCACATAATGTCTCTCTTTTATTCCTCATGGTCTCTCTCTCATACCTTATCTCTTTCTCACCATGCTCTTATTCGATCTCTTTAGTTCCCTACTCACGCTGGCTATATATAGCTCTTTGCCAACCTGCTATCTCCATCTCTCACCTACCTCATTTTCATTCTCTAGCTCTCCAACTTTCCACCCTCAACCCTTTCCTGTGCTTTTTTTTATTCTCTCCCTACCTGCTATATCTTTATATACATCTTTACTACCCTACTCTCTCTCCCATCGTTCTCCACTGTCTCTTTTCCACCCGACTAAACCCCCCTCCCCCCTCTTAGTTTGCCATATCTCCTGTGTGACAGGTTAATTGTGCCAACTGGTAGGCTTAAACAGCGTTCACTGTGACGGTTCGGGACATCATGCGTTGGAGCTGACAGTCTTAATTGTGAGTTTTGTCCTCCTCATCATCACCACATTTCAAAATCTCTTTTCTTCTCCACCATTCCGCATCTCTCCCTCTCCCTGCCATCCTGCACGGAACAGGCCAGCGATTGGCTGCGTGTTTGGATGCGCGATATAACGCTCCGGGCCTTGATGAAGGGGGCAGATGCCTTTGTGGTCTTATCATTAGAACACAATGGCCGTGTTGTCATCAACCTTGCCATCTCCTATTGAAAAGGCATGATTGTGTGTCGGGTCTCTCTCTCTCTCTCTCTCTCTCTCTCGCCCACCCCACTCCACCCCGTGCTGAATAGAAGCAATTTTCCAAGAGCTATGAAATCACGTAATGGCTCCCGAAAAACGCCGCGGCTCCGCCATTATTTAAGTGGAAGTTGTACACAATGTGTGTTTTGCGGGCTGAGCAGTGCTGAGAAAAAGCCTGAGCAAAGGCCACACTATTCAGCCTCTCTTTGCCCACATCTAATAATAACCCATTTCATGCATTAAAATGAGAATGCTGTGGCTTCTCTCTCCCGCTTTCTGTGTTGACACATAGATGTTGTGCTTTAAAAAAAAAAAAAAAAAAAAAAAAAAAAAAAAAAAAAAAAAAAAAAAAAAAAAAAAAAAAAAAAAAAAAAAACCCCA
>JBCNYH010000023.1:48057249-48067665 GCA_039654325.1 Tandanus tandanus
ATAGTGCACAAATGACAAGGTGAGAATCCTGGACAGATTAAAGTGTGAAAGCACTGCTAAATCACTCTCTTTTTTAACTTGAGTTAAGTTCTTACTAGCACTCCTATAGGCAGCCAGTCAAACGGCATTGTAGGTGATGTAGGAGCTCTGAGGTTATATAAATGAAAGACATTCAACTTATTTTTTACCTTTAAAAATGAATTTAACATTAGTATTTTAAAAAGGTGTACATGGCTGAAGCTAGCTACATTATGTGGACAATAGTTTATGGACTATGGGACCATCAGACCCATATGTATCTTCTTCCCAAAGTTGGTGCCAAACAGTTGAAAACACACAATTGTGCAGAATGTCTTCTTCTGTTGTTGGGTTACAATTTCCCTTCACTAGAACTAAGAGACTCAAAGACATGCTTTGCCAAGGATGGAGTGGGAGAATGCAAGTCACTTGCACTGACCTCGACCCCACTGAACACCTTTGGGATAAACTAGAAGGCCAACTACCCCAGGTGTCCCATATCAGTGCCTGATTTTAATAATGCTCTTGTGGATGAATGATCACAAATCCCCCCAGCCACACTCCAAAATCTAGTGAGCAGCCTTCCCAGTGGAGAGAAATTAGAACAGCAAAGAAGAATGGAACCTGGAGTCCAGCTATCAAGAAACTCATGAGTGTTATGGCCAAGTGTCCACCAACTTTGTCGATATAGTTATAGCCAATTACTCAAGACTCAAAATTCAAACTAATGAAGCTTTTCTCTTTGTATGTTTCTAATGTGCAGGTTGTGAAGGACACTCAGAAATACTGCACTGAATACCAGATACCATTCCCAAATATAGATTTCAGCAAGTACACATCTCAGTCCAAAAAGGAAGTGTACATCTTTGAAGATGAGAAGAATCCTGATGCTCCCATAGTTCTCCACTTCCCGCTGGTCAACATCTCATTCAAAGAATATAAAGCACCTGGTAAATATACTTTTCCTGCACCCCTTATTTAGGTCACCAAGCCTGTTCCTGGAGATCTACCTTCCTGCAGGTTTTATCTCCAATCAAAATCTAACACACCTCTTTTTGCTGATCAAGATCTTCCTAAGTCAGTGATAAAAGCTCAGTTGGACATGTTTATGGTTAAAACCAAAGTTTTCAGGGCCGTAGATCTCCTGGAACAGGGTTAGTGACCTCTGACTCGGAGTCTTGTTGCTTTGCTAGTTGAATATACATTATTCGTGGAGTCCAGTAAGTAGACGTTTTGTAAATTTTTAAACAAGGTTGATTAAAGCAAAGCTTCTAATAAGCTCCTTGGTTGGATAATAGGTGGTTAATACAATTAATCTTTAAAACGACAGGTCTTGTGAGGTGTTCCTTGTATGCAGTGGTAAGTACCCACCAAAGGTGGTCCAATGTAGGTCATCCAAGAGTGTCATGGGAAGTGAAGGCTTGTGTGCTTGGTCTGATCCAACAGAAGAGCTACTGTAGCACAAACTACTGAAACTGTTAATGCTGGCTATGATATAATGCTATCAGAATATGTGATGCACTGCAGCTTGCTGCATATGGGACTTTCTAACTGAAGACCAGTCAGGTGGTGTTAATATTAAAGCTGATCGCTGTATGCAAAGCAGTAACTCTAGCTCAGGATTGAGCCACGAGGTATAGCAATGTAGTAATACATAACAGTCAACAACCAAAGTTCCAGCCATATGGAGGTTCTTCATTGATGGCTGGATTCCGAATTTACCATAAGATATTGTATTTAAATGCAAACGGTTTTCTTCTAGTAAGTGGGTGTCCAATGGGAAAGATGTGTGCACTGGAGTGCTTGTGTTCATTAGAAAAAGAAAAAAAATCATAAATAGGGAATAGAACCCAGGCCTTTTTCCTGTGAGGCGAACATGCTAACCACTGCGCCACCCCGCAATCCTTGTTTAGAAAATCCCTTTGAGCAAATGAGTGCGAGGACTCAATTTTCCTTGCCTGGACGCAGGTTACTGGGGTCCCCCCTGGAGCCAGGCCTGGGGGTAGGTTCTCGAAGGCGAACGCCTGGTGGTCGGGCTTCCAGCTGGGCCCAACCTGAAGTGAAGACATGGGTCCATCCTCTCATGGCCCCTCCACATGAGAGGGGCTATTGGGGTCGGGTGCAATGTGAGCGGGGTGGCAGCCGAAGGCGTGGATTCTGTCGGAGAGATCAGATGCCTTTAGGGGGTGCTGTTTCCTTTTGTGGAGTCCTTAGGGGGTGTTCCAGAGGACCCCCCCGGGGGACTCCCTCGGCATCCTTTAATGTCCATGTGGGCAACAACAGTGTGACCTGGAAGGGTGTGATTGGTAGGTACACTCTATCCAATCTGAACCCGAATGGTGTTTCATTGTTGGACTTCAGTACTTGTCACGGTTTGTGCATCATGAACACCATGTTTGAACATAAGGGTGTCCATAAGTGCAGTTGGCACCTGGACACCCTAGGCCACAGTTCGATAATCGACTTTGTAGTCGTGTCATCTGACTTGCAGTCACATGTTCTGGACACTCAGGTGAAGAGAAGATGAGCTGTCAACTGATCACCACCTGGTGGTGAGCTGGCTCCGATAGTGAGGAAGGCCACCCTCCAGACCTGGGAGACCCAAGTGTGTAGTTATGGTCTCCTGGGAATGTTTGGCCGAGTCTCCTGTCAGAAGGGCCTTCAATGCCCACCTCTGGCAGAACTACTACCACATCACAAAGGAGGCAGGGGACAATGGAAAGGCGGTCTGGAATGAGGTCCTGCCCCAAGTGGAAGAGTTCAGACATCTAGGGTCTTGTTCACGAGTGAGGGAAGCTCAGAGCTGTGGCCAGAAGGTCATCGGTGCCTGTCGTGGTGGCAACCCCCAAACCTGGGGGTGGACACCTTGGTGAAGGAAGCCATCAAGCTGAAGAAGGCGGTCTATCGGGTCTTTTTGGCCTGTGAGACTCCCGAGGCAGTGGACAGGTACCAGTAGGCCAAACATGCTGCAGCCTGGGCAGTTGCCGATGCAAGATCTCAGGTGTGGGAGGAGGTGAAAGCATTGCGTGGTCATTGGGGGCCGTACCTCTGGATTGGCAAACCGGGGTGGTAGTTCCCCTTTTTAAAAGGGGGACTGGAGGGTGTGTTCCAACTATCGTGGAA
This sequence comes from Tandanus tandanus, assembly GCA_039654325.1. Lineage (NCBI taxonomy): Eukaryota > Metazoa > Chordata > Actinopteri > Siluriformes > Plotosidae > Tandanus > Tandanus tandanus. Next base: position 48,060,391 of record JBCNYH010000023.1, read on the forward strand.
TCACACTCCTCAGCCTACCTGGGAAAGTCTATTTAGGAGTACTGGAGAGGATGATTCAACTGATAGTTGAACCTCAGATTCTGGAGGAATAATGTGGTTTTCGTCCCTGACGCTGCACTCTCGACCAGTTCTACACACTCTATCGGAGGGGGCATGTGAGTTTGCCCAATCTGTCCACATGTGCTTTGTGGATTTAGAGAAGGCTTTCAACTGTTGCTATGGGTCATTTGGTCTCTGTATCACCAGAGCTGGAGCTTGGTCTGCATTGGCAACAAAAGTTTGAATTCATTTTCAAGGAGGGTTGGACTCCGCCAAGGCTGTCCTTTGTCATCGGTTCTGTTCATAAATTTTACAGATACAATTTCTATGCACAGCTGAGGTGTTGAGGGGTTCTGGTTAGGTGGCCATAGGATCTCGTCTCTGCTTTTTGCAGATGATGTTGTCCTCTATGCTTTCTCAAATAGGGACCCACAATTCTCACTGGAGCGATTTGCAGCTGAGTGTGAAGCGGCCGGGATGAAAATCAGAAAAGGGTGGAATGCACCCTTCAGGTCTGGAATGAGGTCCTGCCCCAAGTGGAGGAGTTCAGACATCTAGGGTCTTGTTCACGAGTGAGGGAAGGATGGAATGAGAGACTGACAGGTGATCGGTGCAGCCTCACCTGTAAAGCAGAGCTTATACCGGTTTGTTGTACTGAAGCGGAAATTGAGCCACAAGACAAAGCTCTCAATTTACCAGTCGATCTACGTTCCTACCCTCACTTATGGTCACGAGCTTTGGGTAGTGATGGAAAGAACAAGATTGCGGATACAAGCGGATAAAATGTGCTTCCTTCGCAGGGTGGCAGGGCTCTCCCTCAAAGATAGGGTGAGAAGCTCGGCCATCCGGGAGGAGCTCAGAGTAGAACCGCTGCTCCTCCGCATTGAGAGGAGCCAGCTGTGGTGGCTCGGGCATCTGATTAGAATACCTCCTGAACGCCTCCCTCGCTAGACACTTCCGCCTACGCATAAGCAGATGTTCACAATGTAATTACAATAGCTTTTCCTAGAGGGTGACGAAAAGACAGCCTTGGCAAAATGTTCTGGTTTTATAAGTCATAGCTCACTCTGCAAGTTAATACCAGTGGGAATAAAAAAGACGCTCTTTCCAATTTTTTTTTTTTTTTTTTGAAATCGCGAATATTTACATCGGCGGATCTGTGAAACAAGGAATTAAAAGGAATAACTTAATGATAACAACTCATTATAACTATAGTACAAAATGCAAAGAATGAAGTGTGTTTGTGTGTGTGTGTGTGTGTGTGTGTGTGCGTGTGTGTGTCTATACATGCGGGAGTAAAGAAGTAAAGAAAGAAGGAACTAGAAGAAGGATATATCGATGTCAGCACTAAATCCTCCCCATTTTTTTTTTATTTTAGAAATCGTGAATATTAACATCGGCAGATCCGTAAAACAAGGAATAAAAAAAGAATGGTCTAATGATGACAACACGTTATACCTGGTGCAAAATGCAAAGAATGAAAAGTGTTTGTGTGTGTGTGTGTGTGTGTGTGTGTGTGTGTGCAGGAGTAAAGAGAAAAGATAAGAAGGAAGTAGAAGAAGGAAATATTGATGTCAGCACTAAATCCTCTCCATACGTCACCTCACATCTTTCATATTCTTCCCAAGACTTCCAAAGACTGGTGGACCTCACTTCCTACAACATCATCAACAATAAACAGATCATCGTAAATGTACTTAAGAAAGCTCTGAGCAAAAAAGGGCTTGCTGACATGACCTCAGCTGATCGTACAAGTTCCTGCAAAGACAATTAACCAGTGATACCAGTACGAAATGAAGGATAAAATCACCGCAGCATGATTAAATACTCGGTGTTACTCATATATTCATCATTAATCGATTTATTTTAACACACTTTTTCTAATATACAGAAAATAGAATATAATAATAGAATATATAATAAGAATACTATAGAACATACCAAATAGGCTAATATTTAAAAATATATTTCTATAGTAGTGATTAGCATATCTGCCCCACAGAAAGAAGGTCTTGGGTTCGAGTCCCGGGCTCGGTGAGGGCGTTTATGTGTGGAGTTTGGATAGTCTCCCCATGATTGCGTGGTTACCTCCAGGTTCTCTGTTTCTTCCCACAGTAAAAAGACATGAACATTAAGCTAATTGGCTGTTCCAAATTGTCCCTAGGTGTTGCCTTGCGATAGATTGGTTAGCTGCTCAGTACCCCGCCTTTGCCCAGAGTCTTCTGATATAGGCTCCAGCTTCCCACGACCCCAGCAGGATTAAGCAGTTCCGCAACAGATGAATGAATTTCTATAGTTACTGCTCATTTACAGGAAGTTGTACAGTGGATGGTTGATACATACTAATAAACAGATTATATATCGTTGATGATGTGAAGTTTTCTTGACAGTGGAGTTATGCTATCTAGGTTCTTGCTTCTGCTACTTCTCATTTACTTAGGGTTTTAATCCACTTCTTCATAACGCATTACATCATCCCATCATGGTTTATTTAGGCCCCCCGAGGCCATAGGATGGGAGGCTTTATGTGTTTTGTTTCTGCATTTCTCCCTTTTTATCTTCCACACCTGAACAATGATATGTCCAAAGGTAATGTTACCTATATTTCCAGGCAATTCTCGAGAAATATTTTGCCAAACCTCATCAAACTTTGCATACTTACTCATTTGGTGTAAATTCAAGTGGCTATCATTTTACAGAACGCTACATTAAGATTTAATCGATGTATGAGCATTGATGTGACTGGTGCTCATATCACACCCTGTGTTGATGGACTGTACCATGTGAGTTTTAAAAACAGGGTGATGGAGGTGACAGCCTACATTCTCTACATATTATATGCTCAGCTTTGAAGCAGCAACATGTAATCTTTTAATACCCAAACTATTAGAAACACAGTGTGCTTTACGAAACAACAATAATAATATTAATAATAATGAACTTGGGCCGCCTCTCTTTTTTTTTGTTATTTGCTCAAGTTGAACATTTAGTTTCATTTAACAGCATGGTATGTTCTGTTTTATTTTGTTACCTGCTTTGGGGAATTGCTAATGCCTATTACATATGTTTGTACTTGTCTGAACATGGGTAAAGCTTGTCTGTAATAGATTTCTTCAATAAATGATATCTGAGTCAGCTACATCATATTAATCAATGACTCTCTGTTACAGTGTGGCGGAATGAGAGCTTCATGCTACACGTCTACATGTTCTTTTGCACATCCCCCTTAATGAAGTATTACTGGTGTCATACGATTACTGCTAAATTAAAATGTAAAATATATATAGCGAAGTGTTTGGTGACTGTAAGTTTGAAAAAAAAAAAGCCAGTATTTTTTTTCACTATAACTAATTTTACACTTACCTTCAGGCCAAGAACCAAAAGCAAGGTCAACACTGCCCCAGTGAATGGTGAATAAAAGATGCCAATCTGTGTGCAAAATCTTAGACCAATAGCTGCTATTGTAAATATTTTATGGGGGATTATTTGAAATAAGAATCTCAGAATGAAGAAGATGTCATTAGTACTTCAGTTAACATGGAGGAATTTGGTTTTAACCATAATTTCTTTGAGTATTTCCAGTGTTTGTGCTTAAAGATAGGAGTCCTGGGACATTTATAGTTACTGCACAGGCAGTGGTTTAATCTAAGCCTTTTAACATCTCCAACACATTTGTGTCAAAAAATGGTATGAATGTATTAAAATCCTATACTTGTACATTTTATTTTGGGTATTAATGACATTTTTCTACAAAGTTTTAAAATAACTGCCCAAAAAATATAAAACAGAAGCTACCAGCCTATTATTTTGAACACAGAAAATAAAAGTCTTCTAGACAAATTTTAGTGGGACCTCCTTTGGACATTCCTTCTTCACCATGCTCCTGGTATATATTTCTTTGAACCAAATCCTCACAGGGCACAATTTTGGCCATCACTGATTTCTTTATTAAACCCTCAGGCCAGATCAGCCCTGTAGAATCCTGTTAGGCTAAATCAAGTGCAACATTTCATTCTTTTCGCCATGTAAATTTAAGGGTTACAAATCGCATGGATTTTGGGTGTGTTTCCTGCTAATTTCATTTAATTGGGTAATTGTTAGCTAATGAGTATCATGAACTGAATTGTTAGAGTGGTTAGTGGCAGACTACAAACCAAAAAAAATGTTTTGAAATCTGTGAATTACAGGCAGTTATATCACCCTCTTTTCTCTGTTTTGTGTTGTTCCATGTTTTCCTTTTCTGGACATCTTGAGATATTCCTTATGAAATGGACCTTTGAAAAGGAAAAAGTTAAAACTTCATTGAATGAAGCTAAACTTGATGGTAACTGCACCAGCTGAACAAAATATCTTGCTGTGAGCAAGATCAGGCTTTGTTAGTGTAGAAATATAGTATCATGCTGGAAGTAAGTAAGATGTAAATATGCATTTAATTGTGGCATATATATATATATATATATATACACACACACACACACAGACACATATATATATATATACTGCGATGGCCTGGCAAGCTGTCCAGGGTGTACTCTGCCCTCGCCCAGAGTTGGCTGAGATGGGCGCTAGCCTCCCCGCAACCCTAATTAGGATTAAGCAGTTCAGAAAATGAAAGAATGAATATATATATATATATAACCTCCTGATAATGTTTTGCATGTAGGGGTATACTGGGGTTAAAAGGCAGGACTCAGGATAAATACCACTTAATTATACATATTTGATAATATTACATCTAATTACAGTATAATCACTGCAATTAAAACATTTTAAGAACTTTGCCAAAGGAAATAAAATTAAGTGGGATATTCTAAAATAGGGGGTCAGAAGTGAGACTAAATATTTGATAATATCCTATTAATTAACTAAAGAGAATTTTTTATATAACCATTACCATTTAACTTTTAATTCCAGTCAATATTTCGCGAACACTTTGAAGGATTTTCTGCAAACTTTGTAATTTTCACTAATACTAAACAGGACTTTGGTTTAAAAAAAAAACACTGTAAAGTAAACTCCATAAGTATTTAAACTCTCTCACTATTTCAGTAATATTGTCCCTGTACAATACCACAATGGACTTGAAATAAGGCAGTCACCGTGTGACTGTGTGTTTTTCCACAAAGTACAAGTTAAAGTACGAGAATTAAAACTAGTTTGACTAAAATATAGGCTTAGAAATACTTTGATACGAACCTATTAGTGAATAATGATATGCTTCATTGGTTTAACCCTATTATATTAGGTATATAAATAAAAATGAAAATGATTCGCTTACCCCAGATGATTTAAACTGTATGAGTACTTTGGCCATAGTAAACCACCGTGTGGACTGTATTTGCTATTATATCTCAAAACCTAACCCCCAGTAGGTAATTCAGACCAGTCTAGAGTTGTTAATACTTCACAATGTTCATAAACTATTTCTGTCCTTCTGTCTTTATGAATCAACTACAGGGATTCAGTTTTGGATTTATATTATAGTAAATCTAGTAACACAGACCTTTTAAATACTATTTAAACAGTTCTAAGTGTAATTTATGTAAAGATATTTTACTTTTTTCTTTAAAGCAGTTCTGTAAAAGTCTCAAGTCTTGGTATTCAGTTTCGAAAAGAATGAAAACATTCCAGCTCCACTTGGATTTGAACTTATCATTCTTGCTGCTGATATTCTTCAAACACCTGCTCTACATGTTTGCAGGTGTAGCGGTACTATATGTTTTGTGAAGAAGGATAGTCGGCATGTTCATCTCATCCTTAGTATATGAGTGTATGAGACGTGTACAACATGTGTAGAGTAGGTGCATATTTACAGGTGAATTATTCGACATTTAAATTTCATGTGGAAACATTTGTGTGGTGCACACATGGAAATTAACATGTGAGAGATGCCACCTGTTAAGTGGCATGTTGGTAACATGTGTAAATCACCTATTCTGATCACCAGTGAGTGCGGAGTCACCTTTTGGGAAAAGGCATCAATATTAGTGAATAATGATATGCTTCAGTGGTTTAACCCTATTTTATTAAGTATATAATTATTAATGAAAATGATTCACTTACCCCAGGTGACTTAAACTGTAGGGGTAGTTTTTACCAGTTGTCTGATCTTCAATAATAAAATGCTACTTGGTTATAACTACTAACAACTAAATACCAAGCCAGCCAGGAGTCGAACCTAGAATCTTCTGATCCGTAGTCAGACACGTTATCCATTGCGCCACTGGCCCAAAAGGACTGATAGAATGTTAATGATTCAACTCCTAGGATTCGGATTCCGTTCAATTGAAAAAAATCGATTCAAGTACAAGAAATAAAACTAGTTCGACCAAAATATAGGCTTAGAAATATTCAGAGATGAACCTATTACTGAATAATGATATGCTTCATTGGTTTAACCCTATTTTATTAAGTATATGAATAAGAATGAAAATGATTCACTTACCCCAGGTGAATTAAACTGTAGGAGTATTTTGGCCATAGTAAACTATCGTGTGGACTGTATTTGCTATTATATTTCAATACTTAACACCCAGTAGGTAATCCGGACCAGTCTAGAGTTGTAAACAGAGGCCATTAATATTTCACACTCGATGTTCATAAACAATTTCTGCCCTTCTGTCCTTATTTAGGACAGTTTAGGATTTATAATATATTAAATCAAGTTAAAATATAGTAAATTGTAAAACAAAGACCTTATAAACAGTACTGTAGGATAGTAGATACTAGTATTGTAGATACTGTAGGATAGTATTGTATTCTTGCCACTAAGGCCACTCACACACTTTTTCAGTTCCTTCTCTTCTCAAGACTAGACTACTGCAACTCACCACTGGCAGGTCTACCTTTGAGCGCAATTTGACCTCTGCAAGTGATCCAGAATGCAGCTGCATGGCCTGTTTTCAACTTTCCCAAATTTCCCCACACCACTGCACTGCTACGATCTCTCCATTGGCTTCCTGTAGCTGCTCGCTTTAGATTTAATACATTAATGCTTGCCTACAATGCCAAAAATGGACCTGCACCCTCCTACCCCAAAGCACTTATCGCACCCCGCACTGCACCTTGTTCTCTCAGATCCTCTAGCACTGCTAGACTGGTCCCTCTATCTACGAAGGGACTAGGCAAAAATGCATCTAAACTCTTTGTTCTGGCTCCAAGGTGGTGGAATGAACTTCCTCTGGATGTCCAGACAGCTGAGTCACACACACACACACACACACACACACACACACA
>JBCNYH010000023.1:48078227-48092761 GCA_039654325.1 Tandanus tandanus
TCTATCTATCTATCTATCTATCTATCTATCTATCTATCTATCTATCTATCTATCTATCTATCTATCTATCTATGGCATAACAAATATTTTATAATAATCAGAAGGTATTTAAATGTTGTTTTGCTAAAAAAAAGTTTAACTACTGAAATACAAATCATACAGAAATTTATTCTAGCAGCTTTACTCCCAGATAAAATACTTATCCAATAAGTTTTAATCAGGTTCATCAGTTCATTTTATTCCACAGGAAACCGTAAATGTGCAGGTGAACACAGTAGAGAGGTATCAGATTTTAATAGTTTTGCTTCATAGTCTAACTATAACCCCGATAAGCTGTCACATGTATTAACATGCAGATGTTTAATAACCCTAGGTCTGACCAGGACATTAAGGTGCGTCTGGATTTTGACATACCTGCAGAGGAGAAGTTGTTTCTGGTAAAGAGGAAAGAAGTGGTGTCTCAGGCACTGCAGAAAATATTCAACCTTAAATCACCTCTGGATCCGAGTAAGGTAGTGCACTGTAAACACAAACAGAATAACATGTACTATTAGATAAGAACATGGAATGAAATATTAAAAAGTTTTATTATATGGCTAAGCATTTCTGGAGAGGTGCTCCCAGAACTCTGAATTTTTTTAGAAAATAACATTTAAAAAAATATTCAAGTGATTGAAGGCTGGATCATTTGTATAAATTAATTGCTGTGAAGTGAGCACAGCGAGTAGAACAGCAGCACTAATTGTTCTTGTACTTTTCCCACCTGACTCGATTTATGTGGTAGCGTATGCGCGGCACAATTATAGGAAGGTTCAGCTGTTGAGAGACATGTGGGGCCTCACTTCTTATTCGGGGAAAAAAAGCAATCACATCTTATCCTACTCTTGGTGAAATAAATCTCAAAAGTTGAGAAAGCAAACAGAGTTGTATCGCTGATGCGTTTAAGTTCAGCAAACACGGCCTCATTTCAAAAGGAAATTGCGCACACAGCTGAATGTAGGCATCAACTTTTGCTTCCTTTTTGTGTGTGTGTTTTTGTTTTTGTTTTCTTTATTACAAAAATACCATATAATTAATATCGTAGATATTTTGGTCAGTATCAGGAAATTCCAGACCTCAGCCTCGCTTGCTTGATCAACACATTGGTCTGGAATTTCCCTGTACTGACCTCACACTCTGGTTAACAAAAGTATGTATTATTCACACTGATCATCACAAAGCCTCAATATATTAACTGTTTATTCATATTCATTAGAAATGCATGTATATGGAAAATTTTTATGTCTTAAACTTAAATGGACCTAAAGAGAACATGTAAAACACAGCCAGTAATCTAAGCTCAGAATTGATGTGAATTGGAAACGTTACTGATGGAGTCACTACACCTCCTGGGTAACACATATTGTATTATAAATAAAAGTGTGCTACAAGAAATGAAATAATACCGAACTGGATTGATAGGGCAAACATTTCAAGGTAGTGACCAGAACCTCAGGGGTGAATATACATCTGTGTACACGGCTGTTTCCTGACTAAGGGTGTGTATGTGGGATTGTGCACGTTTAGGCACCAGTAGTTGCTGTAGTGTGTTCAGGAGGCGGCTCGAGGGCAATGACAGGCATGTTCGGATCTCTAAAAGGACTGCAACGTCTTGGCTTGTTGGATACCATTAGCTACATCACTTCTGTGTCTGGCTCCACCTGGTGGGTACTAAATATACTGAACAAAGTTTTAGATGTTTATGTGCATTGTTTTTTTATTTCTTTTTTTTCTGCATCAGGGCTAATGCATATCTCTACAATGACCCACTCTGGTCAAAGAAAGACCTGGATGAGGCAATAATGATTGTGCAGAAGGAACTCTCGAAAAGTACCAAAGGTCTGTTTGGTCCCACCCGGTTGAGGTATTACTACTCCGAGCTGCGACAGAAAAAGAGGGAAGGTCACCTTGTCTCTCCGATCGACATGTGGGGGCTCATGATAGAGAGCGCAATTTACGGAAAGGTCTGGTTCTCTGCTGATAAGGAAATGAAATTGTAATCCAATTTGCTGTTGGAGTTGTGTGGAGTGTATGCTTAAGTTTAAATTCAGTCTAGATAACAGTACTCAAATATCCAGGCGAAGGGTTTGTGAATTGCTGCTTAGTTTGGTTCTGTAATGGTATACAGTTTGTACACCAAATTCATATTCGCCGGACGTATCCAAATTATTTTGTCTGACATTTTGTATGTGTCCATGTGGTATGTTTTGGGCAGGGATTGCGCTTTTAATTCTTTATAGTTTTTGGAAAACATTAGGTCAAAATGTGATTAATTAAATTTGACCCAGTTTCAGAGAATGACCCAAATGCAAACATTTTCAGAGCTCCACTTTTAGTCAGTGCCTAAATATTTATATTATTCAATATTAGACACACAAAGAAACCACAAAGTTCACTTAGTGACCTCAGAAAGTGCAAACCGTATTTTATATATGCTTGTTATACACCATGTCTAAAACTTATAGACCTATTGCATTTTTTTTAAAGCTATGAAGAATTTCCATTAACTTTATTAAATTGTTAACAAATACAGAGACTGGTCATCATTTAGGCTAAGAATCAAACCTACATCAGAAATTTGGATGTATTTCCACACAATATATAGTATTTAGCTACGCACGCAATAATGGAAGCTATGATCTAATGTCTCAGCAGTTTGAGTAATGGTGCCTCAGGCGCAGTAGAGCTTTATAACAATATGGTCTAGAATATGTCTAATAAATTCTACATTAATAGAGCTTTGTCAATGAAAAAGCTCTATTAATGTAGAATTTATTAGACATATTCTAGACCATACTGTTTTATAAACAACCTACTGGTAAGAAAACTTTACTAGATATCTTATTTTTACTGGCAGGTAAACATAGTTTGCACTCTCGCAACATAACAGATATAATTTGTTCAGTTGGACTTGTTCTGTTTCTATTCCAAGGATGAAGTTACCCTTCCTGACTGTTTTACACCTCTTCATGTCATAAAATTCTAGGGGTGTGGTCTGTACCTGATATTTAGGGGCGTGATATTTAAAAGACAATGGTTTTCAGCTGCTATGTTTCTCCACGCATGATCATTCTTACACTGTGCTTGGTGTTATAATACAGTGTTTGACATTTACAGAAACACACAGCTACACTGTCTGACCAGCAGGAGGCAGTCTCAGAGGGCCAGAACCCTCTCCCAATCTACACAGCTGTCAACATGAAGAAGGATGCTGTCGGCTTTATGGAGGCTGGTAAAGACTTCACATTAAGCCTGAGACATATTGTTGTAGTCCCTGCTGTGATATGAACTCTCCTGGCTGAAGTATTGTGAAGTTTTGGCCCCACAGACATATACCTAGCAGGTTTATTCAGGGAGATTTTATTCCTTTCTTTAACAGAGTGGTGTGAGTTCACACCATTTGAGGTTGGATTCCCCAAATATGGAGGCTTTGTGCCTACAGAACATTTTGGGAGTGAATACTACCTTGGTCATCTGGTTAAGAAGCTACCGGAGCCACGAGTCTCCTTCCTTTTGGGTAAGTGTTGAATTATAAAAATAAAAATTGTCTAATACTTTCTAATTAATAATAATCTAATAAACTATGTGCTCAGGCATGTGGAGCAGTGTCTTCTCTGCTAACTTGATGCAGCTTTGGAAGCATGTCACTGGAGTGATGCCGTCCTGGACTTCGTGGTTGGGGGAGGATGTGTGTAGCATCGGTAATGCTGTATAACTGCATGCATGTCTCACTCAGTCTGTTCGTCTTTCTTTGCACCCACAAACATTGCACATTTCCTTTTTAGGGAAAATAAGCTTTCCAAAATTAGACAAAATCTTGTAAAAACAAACAAACAAACAAACATGCAAAAAAAAAAAAAAACCCCACACCATAGAAATAATCTATATGAGTATTGCTTTGCTAATGGAACATTTTTGTGAGTTTCGGTGTCCGTACAAAAACACCCTCTAAATCTGTCACTGTGGACTTGGGATTTAGGATTTTGCACATGCTACAGAATACTTCTAGCAGACTGAACACATTTCAATCTGTTCCACATTCAAATGTCCCAAAATTTTGTGCTTTCCAAAAACCTTTGTGCAGTTGGACACCAGGAAACTCAAAAACTTTTGAGCAGACTAAAGCTTGCCAATTTTAATGTACACAAAGTTAGGCCATAAAACCTGTGTATCATTTTGAGGGATGGTTTTGACTATCTAATGGCATGATTTAGATCTTGTTTTATTTAACTTGAACATTTAGACTAGGTGTCCCAATGTGTGGTTCCATTAGCAAAGCCATACACATATGTAATTTACAGCTTGTTTAGATATACAGATGAACAGAGTGCCTTAAGGCCAGAAGAACAAAATTTTATATATATACTACACGGGAACGGCACAATCTAACTGATCCGCCATCTCAGGATTCAAAACATTTTTCAGAGTGGATAATGCTTGAACCAAAATGGCTGACTCACGGTTTGTCCCAGTCACTTGGAGCAGGCATCATCATTATCTTTCCACTTTATAATGGAAAAAAAAAAAGAATAAAAAATATAAATATTATAAATAATAAGAATCTCGTTTAAGTGGTGGAAAAAACTTATGGTTTATCATGGTCACTGATTCTGAAATCCTAGACATGTAACAAAATGCCATCCCTAAAAATATAAAGGAAGCTACACAATATGACCTTTGTATTTTTCAAGGTTAAAAATCAATCTACCTATCTTTGCCATATGACATACAAACACAGAAGAAGAAAAAGTATTGTTATTGTTAAAAACATAAATAAACTGTGAATAAGTTTCGAAAAGATGTTATAATGAAGTGTCACGGCTTTAAAAATGTAAAAATAAATCATAAAAATATCATTTTAGTTTGCTTCACTTATGTTCCTGTGTAGTATATACTAAAACAATCATTCTCGTCAGGCTCGGTGGACATTACTGGATAGCCCCAAAGATAGACCACAATTATTTCAACAGATGTTGAATGTGACTCCAAATTTCCATACATTAGGATTGTACCACTTTATATGTCTCAAGTAATAAAATAAAATATAAGTAATAAAAACTGAATGTATGTTTTGAGCACAAGTAATGAAATCGAATAGTAACTAATCCTCTGTGTGTTCTGGCATGTAGAGACAGATGATAAACAGTCAACACTAGATACCTTGCGGCTCAGTTCAAATGGTTCGGCACTGAGCAACTTCATGCATGGTCGTCCCATCATCTGCAATGTGTTTAACTTCCTGCGAGGATTCTTCCTGCACAACACGTACAGTAAAAGCCCAACCTTCAACACCTCAAAAGGTTTAAACAGTTATTATTGATTTATTGACATTTTTTCATGACGTATATTTGTTGTGATTTGTATTTTTTTTTTTTACAGTACATTTTTCATTTCCCTGTTTTGTTTGAATGTTCCATTTTGCATAATGATGTGTTCTTTGTTTCTGTGGTTGAATGTCGGCTTATAAATAATTTCTCAACAGAGGAAATGAAATTTGATGCGACGTGATAATCGCAAATGCACCAAATTTAACAGCATTAACCCTCCCACATCTGTGCACCCTGGCCAGTCATCCTTCCCACCTCACTCTCACTTCCAGTGGCTTCAACTGAAAACAAGACTATTGAAACCATAAAACATTACCTATCTATTTTTACATGGCCTCCTATCATGTCTTCAGATACACAGATTTTCAGCAGCAAGATAGGGTAGAATTTGTCCTTCTGAAATAATCTCTTTAAGAATGTTATCTGAGTTTTCTTGCTTCGGAGAGATTCTGTGTGACGAGCGTCATGTATCTTAAGTTTGGAAATAATGGTTGAAAGACTGCGATCCATATGTCCATACGTGAATTACACAAGAATTAATTCTGATCCAACGATTTGATTAGTCTTGTAGCATTTCAAGCGTCCTGCTCTTATGTCAGCATTGGGACTTTATAATGTGTGCATCATGCTGCTTGTCAGTGTTTTTACCTCATTGGGGTTGGTGGGGAGGCTTGGTATGCACAGGTAACAAGACACAGGAGCAATAGTACACAGAGTACAGTCAAAGAGAGTCCTTATATAGTGTGGGTAATTAGTGGAAAGGGAACCAGGTGGGTAGAGCATGTGACAGAGTCATGTGATGGTAGTGTCAGCAGATAGGTGACTGTGATTAGTGAGGTGCATGCTGGGAAGTGTAGTGCGAGTTCTAAGTGCTTTGTGGAAGCTGTAATACTCTATAGAAATGTCTTGTTTATAGAAGTTTTGTTTTATTTTCCTTGATTATTAATGTCATATATTGTAAGAAACTACACATTCAAGTATGTTTAATATAATAAAACATTGAAGCATTTGGTAGAGTCGGTCTATAAGGACTTCAAGATTTAAATATTTCCTTTTAGTGATGGGCTAGCAGTCAGCTTAATGCCATTTTTGTTCCACTGCCAAATGATTTGTGTGTGGGTGTGTGTGTGTGTGTGTGTCTGTGTGAGAGAGAGAGATAGAGAGAGAGAAAGAGAGAGAGAGGGAGAGGGAGAAGGAAATGATGACCAAACAAGCTTGCCATTTGTTTGGGATAAATATGAGTCCATATGATGCCCCCACCCTTAATTATCGTTTGAGTATTTGCAGGTTGGTAGCTTGGGCTAGAGGGCCGTCCTCAGTGATGTCGAACACCTGTATATAAACCTAATGGTGTCGAGTGTTCTGGGGACTGACTTTCCTCTTCCCCTACTTTCGTCTAATTTGTACATTTCCTTTGTTATGTTTTTTGGTGCACTGTACCAGGCGTCATCCCTCATTCTGTTCCATTGTTATGGTAATTGCTTTACTGGTTTATGTTTGGTTGATAAGTGTTTAAATTAATGGTTTACAAGGATAAATTTAACCTCTCTTGAGGAGACTTTGGCACGGTTTCCTTTTTTTTTGTTACCTCCTTGAGCTGGGACATGACAGCATGAATGTGTGTTCAGTTGAAGATGCATGCAAATGGACTCATTTCTGTTCTGATTGCGTGCTGTTTCCAGAGACACACCCGGATGCATTTCCGAACAGGCTGACCCCGACTGACACCACTCTTGGCTTAATAGATGCTGGTTTTGCCATTAACGCAGCCTTTCCTCCTGTTCTGCAGCCACAACGACATGCTGATGTCATTCTGTCCCTCAGCTACTCTTGGGATAAGGACCACCTACAGGTGAGAAAAAATAAGCAGACATTCAGTGTATACAGTCACATTTTCTTTGTTCAGTTACAGGGGGACACTGTTAAAGTAACCCAGGACAATGAGCATGACCAGTTTACAGTAAGAGAAGGAGCACATACTTATGGGTATTTTCAGTAACATTTTATACCTTCTGCATATTTATTTACATGCACCTGATCTAAAGCAGGCTTTAAACATTCCATGTGTTCTAGTTAATTACAGGTTATACTGATTTCTTAAAGTACCAGAATCAGAATGAATTTTGTTGGACACAAATAGAGAAAAATAACAAATATTCTTGGTTTACATCACAGCATGAGGTAGAAAAAAATGACATTAATCAGTCAGTGACTGTGATACATTAGAGGCTACTCAAGAGTTTATTACAACTGCACAGTCAGCATTGCACATTTATTACCTCCCCAAGGAGGTTATATTTTCACCGGCGTTGGTTTGTTTGTCTGTCTGTTAGCAAGACTACTCAAAAAGTTATGAACGGATTTTGATGAAATTTTCAGGATGAGTCAGAAATGATACATGGAACAATTGATTAAATTTTGGCAGGGATCCAGGTTATTGTCTGAATGCAGGGAATTTTTAAAGATTTTTTTTTTTTTGCTTTTCTCTACTCCCTGGTGGCTATTCTCCAAAATAGCTTTTATTGAGAGTAATATTATATTTAACCGCAAGGGGGTTTAAAATATGATCTTTTTATTACCTCCGCCAAGGAGGTTATGTTTTCACCAGTCTGTTAGCAACATTACTCAAAAAGCTCTTCACGGATTTTGATGAAATTTTCAGGATAGCTGGGAAATGATACAAGGAACAATTGATTAGAGTTTGGCAGATTATAATAGGAATCCATGAAATGTAAAAGTTTTTTGCAGCCTTGGAGGAGGTCTGCGCTCTCTGAGTGCTTTTCTAGTTATGATTAATATTGCACAGAGATCACATACTGCACAGTTTAATTTATGAACAAAGTCCTGACCACAATCATGCATGGATACTACCCAACTGGATTTCCAGAGATAATTTGATTTTGGACTGTGAAGATCAAAAGTAAAGGTTTGAGCAAGGTCAGAAATTTTTGGTGATATATAGTTTTATAACAATAAAAAGTGCTGTTAGACATGTCGTTACTATGGAATATTAATAGGAAACCGTATATGGACTATCAAATGAGACAATTACATCTGACCTTGAGTGACCTTTAAAAATCAAACCCCAGCCATCTTGTAAATCCTTCAAATGAGAGAGTTTTTCGCTAATTTTCATCTCCACATACTATAGAACATATCATAATAGGAGTACATGTGTAATTAAAACCAGTACCCATACAGGGCCTATCTCCTACATTATCCATGCTGTGTGGCGGCCATGCACTCTGAGACTGCCTCCTGGATGATATAGTATTGCTTCTCAGACTCAAACCTGCTTTAGTGGTCAGAATAAGGCAATAACAAAGCAAGAACTTTGTGTTTAGTAATTATTTTAGTTGTACAGCAGTGAGAGCTGAACCCAGCCATATACATATAATATACATTTAATGCACAACAATTCCGCAGAACTGCTAATTCAATGCCACTCCCACCCCACTTTTCTCAGTACAGTGGCGTCCCCTGTGTGAAGATTTATTACCCTTTTTTTCCTCCATGAAGAAGGTTATAGCTAGTTATAGAAGGTAATAACAAAGTGCATTTTGATGGGTATGGATATACTATGCATGCAACCTTTTATTAAGTTTGGGTTTCATTTCCTGTTAAAGCTAAATGAATGAATACTTTTAGCTTATTATGATGATGATGATGATGATAATGATGATGATTGTTATTATTATTATTCATAATAATAATAAATAGAAGTTTTTCTTTGAGCATACTGCATCTTGTCACTTCTCGGATCTCCACCGAGATCCGTCTACTTGTGTTTGAGTGCTTTGTGTGACTCTTGTGTATATTTTTTTGTTTACTTTTATGTAACAGATCCTTAAGGAGGCACAGCACTACTGTGCCGACTGCCAGATTACTTTCCCAAACATAGACTTCAGCAAGTTTGAAGCCGAGCCTCCAAGGGAAGTGTATGTGTTTGAGGATAAGGAGAATCCCGATGCTCCCATAGTGGTCCACTTCCCACTGGTCAACATCTCCTTTAAAGACTACAAAGCACCTGGTAAACTTAAATCATTTACTCACTGCATCATTTAGGCAGTTTGGTTTGGAAATAAATAGGAAAATGCTTTACTCTGGAATCATCTCTTATTTTTGAGTTAGAGAACCACAACGCTCTGACGCATTATTAGGTTTTAATTCTCAGTAGTTTAGTGGATATGCATACAGTGCTTTTTGTTCACTATGAACTACTGAGTGCTTTCTACTCAACAAACAAATAAACCAAGACACATAAAACACATGGATTCTGATTCAGTTTAGCCTGAAATTCATTGTATAAAAGTATAAAATGCAGTATTTTCCCCCCAATTTTCCAGTGTATATGACATGCTGCATTGTTATTTATTTATTCATTCATTCCTTCATTCATTTATTTATTGGTGTGCAATCAACTGTTTAGAGCTGCTACAATGAAAGTGATGAACAAAAACTAACTTATCTCAGTGACAAGTTACAACATATGCAACTATAAGTTTTAAAAAAATGTGGTGTCATGAATAATAAGTTATTAAAATTATTATAAATGGCAAATTATTATTATTATTAATTATTTAATTTAATAATTTAATTAATTAATTAATTATTATTATTATTATTATAATTATTGTTATTATAATTATTCTGGACCTCAACGCTTAGGCTGCTGCCCCCGCGACCCGACCCTGGAAGAAGCGGAAGAAGATGAATGAATGAATGAATGAATGAATAAATGGCAAATTAATAATTATGCACTGAAGGTGAGGTAGATTTCGTTGAATACTCCCTGAGGCGGAACATCAAAGGGACTATTCAGTTCAGCGACATCCACCAAGCCGAAGATTCATAGCTCTTTTAACATATACTACCTGGGAACAGAAGCAAACAAAGTACACTAAAATGAGATGTTTATGGTTTATTTAGAACATTTTTTTAAATCATGGCAAACACAGGTAAGCTCGGAGCACATATGCAAGCAGGTGCATTAAAGCTGTGTAGCAGTGTCTGTTCAACTCTTTAAAAGTTTAGTATATACTCTGTAAAACCTTAAAGAAAAGCAAACTAAAAAGAAATTTTTAGAGTCTACATTTACATATTTTAACCATCACAGAGGCAGGTAAGGTGAGCTCTGTGATTCAAGCCAAGCTCGTCCTTTGAGCCCACTCATTCAGAGTTCAGTACATACTACACCAAAACCAAAGAAGACCTCGCTCTTTAAAGGTGCTTTAGTATATACTACATGGAAACACAAGAAAAACAAACTAAAACTATTTTACTGCGTGATAATGATGCCTGTTCCAAGTCACCGTGACAAATCGCAGGGCTCTGTCATTTTTATTTAAACACTGTCCACCCAATATAATGTTTTTAAACCCCTAGATAGCAGTAGGCCAGTCAGATCACGCCATTCCTGTGTAGTGTATACTAATATGGTTTATTACATTAGAATAGTTGATTCTTATTTCTTTAAAACATTATGTTGAAAAGCATCACAAACTGTTGCTATGGAGTGTGGAGTAGGACAAATAAAATTATTTTTAAATCAGTAAAACCTTTAATTAAATCGATTTAAAGTCCTGATCCCCTTGAAAGGGTTTATTTTGCGATAATGACCAGATCACACTGTTATCCCTTATCATTCCATCATTTGTCGAACCGCTTACTCCTATTAGGGTCACAGGAAGGCTGAGCCCATCTTAGCCGACGCTGAGCAAAGGTAGGGTACACCCTGAAAAGCACGCCAGAACATCGCAGGATCAAGACACACACACACACACACCAGCCCTCATCTCTAATGTAAAATATAATAATTTGAATCCTAGTGAAAAGAATAGGAGCTGATACTGATGTGTATGTTTACCCTGCAGGAGTGAAGCGACAGGGAAAGGAGGAGCTCAAGGCTGGAGATGTTGATGTGAGCACTGGATCCTCTCCATACGTCACATCGAACCTCACATACACGACAGAAGACTTCCAACGATTGGTGGACCTCACTTCCTATAATGTCTCCAACAATAAGGAGAGCATCGTATATGCTCTAGAAAAAGCTCTTATCAGAAAAGGGGTCTCTAACAAAGCTTGTAGTGAAGAAAACTAAAAGTGTACCACTAAAAAAACATTGCATGTTGTTTGTTTTTAGTTAATTAACCACATTTTTAACTGTAGCATGTAACATTTAGTAGCTTTATTACTCAAAAATTCAGGGATGGTATGAATAATTAAAAAAATATATATATGGTATATTACTATTCAGAGTGTGGAGTTAAAAGAATGATGTAGAAATGAGGTTAAATAAAGAAATACACACAGACCTAAAATTACAAAAAAAGCTCTCCAACACATTCCTAACAATTTTCTGCTGCTAGGAATTAGATCTCTCTTTTTTTTCTCTTTGTTCGCCCAGAGTTGGCTCAGATGGGCGCCAGCCTCCCCGCGACCCTAAATCGAATTAAGTGGCTTAGAAAATGATCGAATGAATATTTTTTTCCCAACTGCTTAATCCTTCTGGGGTCATGGGGAGGCTGGAGTCTATCTCAGCCGACTCTGGGCGAAGGCAGGGTACACCCTGAACAGCTAACCAGTCCATCGCAGGGCCAACAAATACACAATCATTCACATTCACACCTATGTGCAATCTGTAACAGACAATTAACATAAGGTGCATGTCTTAGGACTGTAGGAGGAAACCGGAGTACCCAGAGGAAACCATGCAGGCACAGGGGGAACATGAAAATTCCACACAGAAACACCCTTTACAAACAATGAAAGATAAAGACAGGTTCCACACACTTGTATAGAACACCCAAGAGACTATAGAACTCTTATGAGGATTAAGATGATGATGATGACCCTTGCAGAGCCCAGGACTCAAATTTAGGATCTTTTTGCTGTAAGGTGGATGTGCTAACCATCACGCCACCATGCATCCCTCAGGTGTATTAGTAAAGAGAAATCACTAATATGAGCAGGATGACTCCAGAACTTGAAAACAGTGAGATATATCACAGTCTATGCCGCACACGGTGCAGACACTTCGACACAAGCCAAACACCACAAACATGGTGCAAACAAAACATTATTCTTTAGTGATTCTTTAGCTTGGAAGGTTCCCTTATTTGTCCCAAGCTGAATGCGATGACCTCACCCTTGTTCCAAAAGGCATGACGCGAATAGCTCAGATGGATTTCACATAAATATTTACACTCTGGACACTAAGCAGGCAACGATCGTTTCGGCGCAACAAATCATCTGTGACTAGGAGAGTGTTCTATTAGCCAAAATTAGAAAGAGGTCTATAATGTGACAAAGCAGCGGCAGCATCTTAAAACTCCTCTCCTAGTTTGGGCTTTGTGTGTTTAAGGAGCTGCCTGGTGTTTAGTGAAGGGTCACCTACCACAGACCATTATGAAGATGTATTTCAACTCATAACATTAATACATTTGGCAGGGGATTTGATCTAAAACATCTTAGAAATCAATCTCGCTCTCTTTTTTAGTTCACTTGTCAAAAAGGATTTGAAGGATTTTTAACTCCTCCCCCCAGAGGCAAGTTCTAACAATCTCAGTCCTTTTCAGGAGATTAACACTTCCTTGGAACTGGAGTATTTTCAAGGCAGCTGACTCAGAGAAAAGTTCAAGTGCGAGTCAGAGGTCCACTTTGAGATAACACCACCAAGTAACAGAAATGTTACCCCAGCCTGCTCTGATATCCTGTTCATGAAAACAGGAGCAGTGTGGAAAAAGAGGGTGAGCTTGACAAGTGACTTTGGAGTGTATAAACAGTTCGTATGTACAAGATGTCAATAATTAATAAACAAGTCTGACACAGCATGGGGGGGGGGGCAGTTTGGGATATGCTCTTATAAGAAAACAATTAACCTTACAGTGGTAACGGTAAATCTGGGTGTAATAATAAATAAAATAATTTAATGAGGGCGGCACGGTGGTGTAGTGCTTAGCACGTCTGCCTCACAGCAAGAAGGTCCTGGGTTCACTTCGCAGGCTCGGGAGGTTGCATGTTCTCCCCATGCTTGCATGAGTTTCCTCCGGGTAGTCTGGTTTCAAGAGTCTTTATTGTCATTATGTTCACACATATCTAAATTTTGTGTGAGACTCTCGGCTGTAAAAGGTACAATCGAAGCCATCAACTGCAATTATCACCGTCCAGAGCAGAATATAAACACAAGCAATTATATACACAAAAAATAAACTTTTAAATAGAAATACAAAATAGAAATGTGAACTCTTAACACTCTAAACACCTGTGAATAAAAACACAATCTCCTCATAGTCCTCCCACAGTCTAAAGACATGCACATTAGGATTAAAAGCTGTTCCAGATTGCCCCTAGATGTCAGCATGTGTAGTTGTGTGTGTTGACCCTGCGATGGTCTGGTGAGCTGTTCAGGGTGTTATCTGAGATTGGCTCCTGCTTCCCCTCAACCCTAGTACGATTAAGCGGTTCGGCAAATGAGTAAGTGATAATTTAATAAATAATTCAACCCACTTGAATGCAGTGGGCAGCAAGGTGGCATCACAACAAGAAGCTCCTGGGTTCTGTGTGGAGTTTGTATGTTTTCACTGTACTTGTCTGGGCTTCCCCTGGGGTTTCTTTCCAGCTAATTAGCCGTTCCATTAACAATTAAAAATGGAATTTTCCAGGTCATGTTTGCTGCTGATTGTAGCTATTGCTGTTTTATGCAAGGTAATATGCTAGTATTTGTTTTATCTTGCAAATATTCAAGGCAAAACAAACTCTTCTGCAATAATTCAGCTCATTACGTTTGTAGAAAGAAGGGTTATTTACATCAGCCCAAAAATATTATAGCCACAGTGACACATGGGGATGGAAGCATCATGTACATATGAAACTGTTTCTCTGAAAATGTTATTGGGATGGGATCTTTTGCATCAGCCTGGGAAACATGAATAGAACAATTTACCAGGTCGTACTAAAGGAAACTTCCATCTCATCTGGCAACCTTGCGGAACTGAAGATAATTTGCCAAGAGGAATGGACCACACTGTAACCACAATGCTACAAAATTCCTAATTGCTTCTTACCACAGATGTCCCAAAGCTGTAACTGTTAATAACTACATTGCAATAAAGTACTGCTGTTGGTAATGTGTGGTGTCTGAATATTTTTTCGGATATATATATA
>JBCNYH010000023.1:48119761-48133268 GCA_039654325.1 Tandanus tandanus
ATTACTTTTACTATGTAAAGCTGCTTTGTGACAATGTCAATTGTAAAAAGCGCTATACAAATAAAACTGAATTGAATGGAATTGTTGCCTTTTTAGCACCATGCAAGACATCAACAATCCCTTCGCAACAATGTTGGCATCATGTATACTGATTCTGACATGAGCATTTGGCTATTACGTCTAGGACAAACAAGTTAAAATGTATCACATCAAAACACACAAAATCCAAAATACCTCACTTTCTGTTGGGTGTGGCAAACACAATGTACATTACAAACTTGTCTGGCCTGTGAGCTTCACATGCCTACCAAATCTTGTATACTATATACCAGGCACAATCCTCAATGATAAATGGTGGCACTATAGAGCAAGGAGGCCACATCTGGCCTCAGTCCCAAAGTAGCAGTGGCAAGGACAGATGTGTGTGGCAAATATTGTGAGTTTTTGCTCATGGAAACCACCTCAAAATAATAAACAGTGCAGAAACAATAGGGTTCTACACCTACAGTGCTGTGGCCCTAACAATACAATTAGCTTACTACAATAAACCTTTAGTCTGATGAGGTGGGCCATGCATCTGCAACTTCCAACAGCCTTTCGGGCTTTCTTTAGCACTGAGTTACATTTGACCTATGGGTAGATCAAGTAAAATATGGGCAAAAAGATTTCTGATGGACTGAAATGGTCGACGTTTGCACTCTATTCAGATGACAATTGAGTTAGTTAATACATGGCATGAGCTGTGTGATTACAAAAGCTCAAAGGAAACCAATAATAATATTATCCTAAAGAGTACTAAAGAAATTAAACAGAGAGTCAATGCAAATAACAATTTAAAATTTCGTTACAAATATAACTGTCAATCAAAACAGTAATTTTAAGCATATTTAATCAGAGAACTCCAAATCATACAATCTGTCTAATTTAGTGCACTTGTGGATCTTAAATGTAAGTGAATACATAAAACTCTTTCCGCACAGTGAGCAGTGATATGGTTTCTCTGTGGTGTGAATGCACCGGTGTTGCTGGAGATCACTCTGTTGAGTAAATCTCTTTCCACACTCTGAGCAGTTATACGTTTTCTCTTTCGTGTGAATGCGCTGGTGTTTTCGGAGAGTACGCTGATCACTGAATCTCTTTTGGCACAGTGGGCAGTGATACGGTTTCTCTCCTGTGTGAATGTGCTGGTGGTTCCGGCAAGTACGCTGATCACTGAAACGTTTTCCACACAGTGAGCACAGATACGGCTTCTCTCCTGTGTGAATGCGCCTGTGTTGTTGGAGATTACCCCGTTCAGTAAAACTCTTTCCACACTGTGAACAGCGATATGGTTTCTCTCCTGTGTGAATGCGCTGGTGGCGTTGTAGACTATTCAGATGGGTAAAACTCTTTCCACACTGTGAGCAGTGATACGGCTTTTCTCCCGTGTGAATGCGCCAGTGTTGCTGGAGATTACTCTGTTGAGTAAAACGCTTTCCACACTGTAAGCAGTGATATGGCTTTTCTCCTGCGTGAATGCGCTTGTGTTGTTGGAGGCTACTCTGTTGCGTAAAACACTTTCCACACTGTAAGCAGTGATATGGCTTCTCTCCTGTGTGAATGCGTTGGTGGTTTTGGAGAGAAAGATGATCACTAAAACCCCTTCTACATTGTGAGCATGGATATGGTTTCTCTCCTGTGTGAACATGTTGGTGTCGTTGGAGATGACTCTGACGGGTAAAACACTTTCCACAATATAAGCAGCGATACGGCTTCTCACCTGTGTGAATGCGTTGGTGTTGTTGGAGATTACTCTGATGGGTAAAACTCTTTCCACACTGTAAGCAGCGATATGGCTTCTCTCCTGTGTGAATGCGCTGGTGTTGTTGGAGATTACCCTGATGGGTAAAAGTCTTTCCACACTGCAAGCAGCAATATGGCTTCTCTCCTGTGTGACTGCGCTGGTGTGTTTTGAGGGCAGTCTGACTAAAACATTTTCCACAGTCTGAGCACCTGTGAATTTCATTATGTTGATCATTGTGAGAAGTGTCACAACTGAGAGTATCAGATGATGTTGGCTGACAACTCAAGCGATTGTAGGGGATTTGAAGATCATAATTACTCTCTTCCAATTCCTGCAGTCTCAAATACTCTTCACTGTGGCATCTCTCGATGTGTTTGTGGAGGTAAATTTGAGATTCATAGGAAAGAGGACATGCGGAGCAGGAAAAGACTTGCAGAAGAGTGTTGTTTTGTTCTGGAGAAGTGAAAGGACAAAAATATCAGAAATTGAACAAAAAAATTCATTCATTCAAAAAAGAGATTGTACATTAAGGAAGGCCTACTGATCTTAAATTCAAGAACTCTACAACAGACAATACAATGACCTGGGAATAGCTCTGAGTATGTGCAAAGTCACAAAGTCTTGAGGCTCAAGAATACAAAAAACTTGCAGAGGGCTGTTGGTAACATTCATGGAGGTGAACACATCATGAGGTGGAGTGGTACCAATTAGATATAGTTGGGCTCTGGAACCACACTCTTGGAGACTGGACTCTCTCATACTCGGGAGTTGCCCAGGGGAGAGGTGTCAGGTGGACGTGGGGATACTCACAAGTCCCCGGCTAAGTGCCTTGATGTTGGAGTTCTTTCTCCACAGTGAGTGAGAAAGTCATCTCTCTGCAACTGCTAGTCACAAGAGGAAAGGTTCTGTCTGTTTTATCAAACAGCAGTTCAGATTACCTGGCCCTCTTAGAGTCTGTAGGTGGTGTTCTGAAAGTGGGGCCATTTGGAGACTTTATCGCTCTTTTGGGAGACTTCAATGCCCATGTGTGATTGGGAGGAAAGGCCCAATCCGAACATGGGCACTGATTTGTTACTGAAAATCTGTGATAGTTATGGACTTTCCATAACGATCAACATGTTCTAGCATAAGGTGTCTCACAAATGTACTTGGTACCATGCCACCTAAGGCCAAAGGTCGATCGATCGATCGATGATCGATTTTGTAGTCATTTTATCATAGCATCACACCTGGCTATATGTCTTGCACACTTTGGTGAAGAAAGGGGCAGAGTTGTCAATGGATCACCACCTGGTGGTTAGTGTATCCAGTGATAGGGAAGACTGCCAGACAGACCTGGTAAACCCAAATGTGCAGTGAGGGTGAACTGCAAATGTGTGGTGTAGACACTCGTCTCTGAGATCTTCAGCTCACACCTCTGGGATATCATTAAAAGGAGCACTCCTCAATCCGGCCAACATGTCCTCCACTGAGGGAGCAAAGCATGAAGACGAGTCTCATATCATGGCAGAGGTCGCCAAGGTAGTCAAAAAAACTCCTCGGTGGCAGGGCAACAGGGGTGGACAAGATTTACCCCAAGATGCTGAAGGCTCTAGAGGTTGTGGGGCGGCTTGGCTGACTCACCTCTTCAATGTCGCATGGAGGTCCAGCATGACACTTGTGGAGTGGTAGTCCCCCTTTCTAAAAAAAAGCGGGACCGGAGAGTGTGCTCAAATTAAGGGATCACACTACTCAGCCTTTCCAGGAGAATTTACATTTCCAGGAAGTTACAGAGAAGACGCTAACCAATTGCCTAACCTCAGACTCACATGGAGCGGTGTGATGTTTGTCCTGGTTATGGAACACTGGACCACCTTTAGAGTTGCTGAGGTGTCATGGGAGTTTGACCATCTAGTTTACATGTGTTTTGTGGACTTGAAGAATTCCTAAGACCATGTCCCCTAGAGGATTCTGTGGGGGGTGCTGTGGGAGTATGGGAGAGTGGGTCCGCTTTAGAGAGCTATCCGGTCCCTGTCTCACCAAAACAAGCTGTGTATGCATCCTCAGCACCAAGTCGACCTTGTTTCCAGTGTGTGTTGGACTCCACCAGAGATACCCCTTGTCACGAATCCTATTTGATGTATTTATGGCCAGGATGTCAAGGCATAGTCATGGATATTATTACTCTATTTGACAAAAGCTCACAGGAAGAATGGGGAGCAATAAGGCTGCATGGGATGCCATCCCTGTGCAGGAAACCTTTGTCACATCATATTATGCCGAGCGTGCCGTGTCTTGACAACCACAAAAGAAGAGCCACTCACATTTTATGCTAAGAGCTTATTCCATTAATCTATGAAAAGTAATATGATTACTTTTTTACAAAAAAAAGTTTTCTAAACACAGTCCACTTTAATATCAAAATCACACAGACCTGGTTTTATCTTTGCACATAATCACATGAAATTACGCACACTACATTATCTATAATTCAATTTATTAATCATGTGCTAAATGTTTTTTTCAATATCCCAAGCAAACCAAAGCAAGAGCAACAAGCACTTAGCAAATGACAATGGAATTACAAAATTAAATAAATTTTATTAGGAGTTTTTGGACAAACATTTTAACAACATATAAAAACTGTACAACTATCAGACCATCCATAAATAAAGCTTATTAGAAAAACAATGTCATTCACTGTGTCCAGGATACAGCTGACAGGAATGTGAGTGTAAAGAAGTTTATTAACACCTCTCACAGCCCTGTCTGCTATACCCTGCATTAAAGTGGTGTTTGTGCATGTGCGTGATTGAATATTTATGAGCAGAGAATGAGTGCAGCAAACATATAACAAAAACACTGAACTATTGAATCAGATTTTATTTTATATGTCGGGGGGCGCGGGCATGGTTGAGTCTTGAGGAGTCAAGACACGATATAGTGCACGATACAGCTGACAAGACTACAAGGGTTAATAAATGTACCAACATCCCTCATGGCCTTGTTAGCTGTACCCCGCTTTGAACAAAAGTTTGTGTTTTTAAAAAATTGTCCTCCTCTTCTTGTTTGCAGTGTGCATCAAACACAAGGTGGTGCACGGCCATCTTTAATTCTTCCTTCCTCCTCATCTTTAATGGCCTAATCATTGGGAGAAGACTTCTGAAAAAAAGCTCATCGGGATCCTCAGTCCTATTCACAGCACGCTCAATTGTCTCCAACAAATGTCTCTTAAATGGGTCCTCCCTAACCCTCTTTGTTCGTGGCCTGAGGGTGGGCACCACTGTGAAAGATTGAGCAGAGGGCAGAGGTGGGGTAAGGGATGAGTAGGCCACAGGTGAAGGTAAGCTGGAGGGACAGGACAAAGTTGGGTGTTGCTGCGCCTCAATCTCCAAAGGAACAACAGATATTGACCCGGGCCCACTATCCATTTGATCAGTCATGGGGTTTCCTAATCCTACCAGGTTGCCACTAGTTGGCCGGGGCTTCAGGAAAAGATTTAGGAACCCCATGATAGCAGAGTAGCGTGATGGCTGCTGTGTAGTGGCCATAGAACCACTTCTGCTCTGCTCTTGTTCCTTCACCATTCCCCGTCTGTCTATGTCCCAGAGAGTCCCACTTTTTTTGCATTTTTGAGCTGAGGAAAAAGAAAAAAAAAGGAAAGAAAAAAAAAAACGTGTTTGAGAAAACATGATAAAATAGAGCTCAACTGTTTAGGAAAACCAAAATATAAAAAACACACAAATTTCATAAACCATAAAAAAAAGAACTTTATTAGTTGGGGGTCCAAGCCCAGCAGGGCTGGGAACCCTATTGTTTTTGCTTTTTTTATTCTTCTGCTTCTTCTTGTTATTATTTTTCCATATAAAATGCATTGTGCAGCCCAAACCACTGAGCTTCTGGAAAAGTTATTTAGCCTTTGGGTACAGATCACCACAGGGACTGCAGAGACGGAAAAAAAAATACACACATTGGCCTATAGGGGGCGCTACAGTAAAAATAAAAAATAAATAAATAAAAAGAAAGCATTTTGTTCACTGGAGTGAGCTGAATCACATGTTTGAGGCCACGCCCATTTTTTCAAGGAATTTCTTTAAACATACTTTTTTGGACTCCCCCCATAGTTTCTGCTTGATAAGCATGGAAAAATTTGACAAAGAATCTTAAGACTGACCTGAAAAAAAGATTTCAATTTTACTAGGTTTATAAATGCACTAATTATTAATGAACAAATTTTAGCTGCTAGCATGCGAAATACAAAGTCTGGCATATCTTGGTCATGCAAATAACTGGCATATCTTGGTTCAAATGCAAATAACAAGAAATATTGGACACTTGTTTAAAATGACACTTTGATGTTCTTAATCAGATTTAACAGGCATTGGCCACTAGGGGCACTATAAATAAGAAAAGTCTGCATCTCACCAGGCGTTTGTATGATTTGTACAAAACTTGGTGGGTAAAATCAAGGGTCAGTATTGTGCCTACATTACAATGGTGTTGTGATTGCTTAAGGTGGGTGTGGCCTGCTATGCTTACAATAACAATGTTTAGAATTCACCGATTACGATCAAAAGAATAAAGTTTATAGAGTACAGTGGCACCTTGCAGGATGAACTTAATTGTTCCAGGACCCAGCTCATAGAGCGAAATGCTCATATAGCAAGATAAATTTTCCCCTGGGGAATAATGGAAAACCCAATAATGCATTCGAGCCCTCCAAAATTCCCCCAAATATAAGGCCTTTTTTAAGGTTGTTTTACTCATAAATAATTACCTATGTTTAACGAAAGTAAACAAACAAAAATGTATTAATAAAATGCATAGAAAGGAAAAATAAACCTGAACTTTACCTTGAAGATGCGATGAGTCTGGCATAAGTGACATGAGGAGGAGGAGAGGGAGGAGGAAGGGGGGTAGTTTTTGGAAGGAGAGTCTTCTTCCATTAGAATGTCTGGTCTTTTAGGCGGGGGCGCACTTGTGATGGCATCACTAGCATATGGTAGCATAGCATATCAATCTTTCTTCAATTTGACAGTTATTTTATCTTTGAGTATCTCCACTACTGGTCTTCTTTCCAATGTCCTTTTTTGGTTGCCATGGTAACAGAGTTTTCAATGTAGTAATTATCACCAATAAGCACAAGGTTAACAATAAACTTGCAAGAGATGCTTACACGACGAGAAACAGATGGTATTTGACTCGCCCAGCATTCCGCAGCCACTGAAATGACGATGCAATGTTGTGTGATCACATGAACAACGAGAAATTCTTTGTTTTGCTCACTTGTGCGTGGGGCATCCTCGTGTTATTTAGACATTTCTTGTCTTTCAGTGCAGAAAATACTCATAAGCGTCCCTCGTTAAGCAAGTTCCTCGTATAAAGGGACACTCGTCTTGCGAGGTGCCACTGTGCACAGAAAATGCAGAAAGTAGAAGCTACCTACTAGAAATGGCACATGTGCACCACCAGCTGGCGCTATAACCAAGGTAAATACATTTTCCCTCAAAACTCCTTAATCAAATATCACACATTCATAATCATTACATCACCATGTTGCCTGAATTGATCTGAATCAGATGACCTAAGCCCTGCCAATATCTCCTGAATTATTTTTTCTTTGTAAAATTGCAACTTGTGCGATTTATACTTTTTCGAACTTCTCCTAGAGTTTTTGCCCGGTCTGCAGGAAACATTGGAAATGGCATCTCGAGAGTGACCTAAGAAAAACGTATCAAAATATTTGTTCACAAAATATATGTTCACGAATGCTATTAACTATTAACAAACTAATTTGTTTTCAAACTCTCTTGCTAAATATATAGGACAAGTCCATACCTCAAGAGTGTTTCATCTGATTTGTACAAAACTTGGTGAGTACATCCTACAGTTACTCCTGTGGCCAGCTTTACAGTGGTGCTATAATTGCTCAAAGTGGACATGGCCTATAAGGCTAACACTTAGAATTCACCAGTTAGATTCTAGTAAATACACTCAAGTTTAGAGCATAGACAGACAATGCTTCATAGACCTAACATACAAAAAATGTGAAATGTGTACCACCAGGGCATTGAGAGATACTTGCGCAGGAGGGTTTGGACCCCGATCATAACTGCTTGCAGTTCTATTAATTAATTATACCCAAAAGAAAAATCACTAATGTAAATTGCAGTAGGACCAAAATAAATCAATATGTTATTTTTTTTCTCCTTTGTGAAGGTGGCTTTAGAAATCAGGGGGCTCAGACATCTGGGGGTAAGTTAAGGGTAGAGCTACTGCACCTCCATATCAAAATCAGTTATCTGAGGTGGTCTGGGCATCTGATTAGAATGTCTCCTGGTCACCTCTCTTTAGAGGTTTCCTGTGTGGGTGCTATTGGGAGGAGGCCCCGGGGCAAACCAGAACTCCCTGAAAGGATTATATATCCTGTCTGGCCCCAAAACACCTTGGAACCCCCTGGAGGATCTTGAGAGTGATAATCTGCAGAAAATGGATGGATGTACCCAGTTATCCACCCAGTTATCAACCCCACTGGGCATTTTGCGGGTATTTCTTAGTAAAAAGGGGAGGATTTGCATGATGTGTTATCATTACACGGGGTTTTCTTTGTAAAAAGGGGGGATTTGCATGATGTGTGCAAGAAACAGTCGCTTAAGCCGTTTGAAAACGAGCAAAAAGGACTCAACTGCTTCCGAAGCTGTTCGCTCGTATTCGAACCACTCTGAATTCACACCAAATTTTGAGCATCTCCAAAACTTTTCCCCAAGACAGTGAATACGCACCATTTACCTTGAATTCAACCAACCACCTCTGAAAATATGCAAGTTCCAGTTCGAATATATTCAATTAACTTCAAAATAAAATTTGCTTGTACATTCGGACATAATTGCTTACATGTAAGTCAGGTCTCAAGGTGGTAAGTGAAACTATTACTGGCGTCTGATCAGGGCTGTGTCTCCGTGCTTGTGTTACTTGAGCTTAGGGCAGCTTTTGACACTACTGATCATAGTATTCTCCTTGATAGATTAGAAAATGTTGTTGGAGTTAAGGGAATTGCCTTATCCTGGTTTAGATCTTTTTAACTGATTGTTATTAGTTTGTACATATAAATGGTGACTTCTCTGTACACACAAATATGTTATGTTAGATTTAGTGTTCAAAAAGGTTCCGACCAAGGCCCTCTGCTTTTTTTCCTCTGCATGCTGCCTTTGGGTAATATTATTTGTAAACATGGTTTTAGCTTCCATTATGTAGTATCCATAAGAGTTCACCTCAGTTTGCGAGTACCAAAATAACATTTAAAGAATAATAGTCTGTTGATCTGGCCAGCGGTTCAGAAGCACAGGCGTGTTCAAGCACTTGTAGAATCTGTGTTTTTACACATTGCTTTCAAGTTTGAAATATCCTGTCAATAAGATTTTGTCATTGTGGACAAGAAATTTTTGAACAAATGATGCAACAGTGATTGACTTTGGCATTGGTTTTGCTAAAACTATAATTATGCAAACTAGCTCAAAATCCAATATAGCAGACTTGAAGGGTAAAGGAGGCAAAATTGTTTCATGACTTTTCATCAAACGGTTGACAATTTTCATAAATGATAGCTACCAGGGCATGTGACCTATGGACACAAAATTGTATTGTTTAGAATATTACCCTCTACCATGGTACCAAATTTTCTGACTTCTTGCTGCAAGGTTTTGGTTTTATGGCCTAAAGAAAAACGTTGCGGGAGAATTTGAGGAACAGAGCAAAAACAATAGGGTTCCAAGCTGCCACTAGGACCCCTAATATCATCATATGAATAAAAATCAAAACTCTCATTTAAGTGTGCTTTTTAGCTTCTGCCCCCATGTAGTATATACTAAAACAATTATATACCTTCACGGATGTCAAAGAATTAAATTGTTTCCTCAATCACCTTCTGTTTTATATCATCTTTTTTTACAAGGAGTGTGTATCAGATAATAATATTTACAATAATATTATAATATTTATCATCAGAAACTAGGAATTAAAAAAAAATTTCATCATTTGCTAAAAATAATTTTTCAGGGTCACGCCCCATTATATACAGATGAACTTTACCATTCGTGGAGCACTTTTTGTTCCAGAGGTAATCAAATGCAGAACTGAGTTCTTTGGCGTATTCTTCTTCATACCACACCAAGAGCTCCTGTCCTGGGTTAATGGGTCGACAGCAACGATACAGAATTACCCCTCGATACTGAAACGCCACAAGATTCTGTTCTTCGTCATTACGGGCACAATTCACATACCTGAAAGAGTGAGGGAAAGTGTCAGGAATATGAAAATCAAATCAGACTTACAGACAGAGAGAAGGTATGGGAGAGAGATAAATGAAAGAAGTAAAATAAAGTTTTTAAAATATTATCTTCTATAAAATCAATAGTAAAAAAATAACGGGTGTATTCCTCACCTCATCCAATTCGCATTCTCTTCTCTTTTACCATCGATGTATTCTTCACACTGCCGGCTCCTGGATATCTGCAGAAAAATGTCACATTTTCTTCATTAAATCAGTCTCTCCAATCATATTAACTGAAGAACACAGAAACAAGAACGATGGCTCATGCTAAAATTATAAGGAGCATCAGGAAGGAAGAATTAAAGGATCTTAATTGACTCATTCAAAGGTTTCTGTGAAACAGAATGCATGGCTGTCGCTTCCTGTGTGCTCTTAAGGGTGAGTGATCAGTGGGCTTCATTTTCATGTGGGACACAAGAAATTTGCTCTATAAAAATGTCTGTTTAAAAAATATGTATGAGGATCCAATCCAATTTTTTTTGCTCATGACCAATCCCTACCCCTGGGACATTGCTTCCCGTATCTCCCAATAGAGCTAGCAACCATGGAGATCAAAGGTCACAGCCGCTTTCCTCTAAGGCACGTGACGGCAGCCCAGTGTATTTTCTCATGCAACGTCAGGAGCGGCATAACACACTTGGAAGAAAGATCTATCCACCCCTTGTATACATGAGCACACAAACACCAATGTTTAGCGTTAGTGTTGATGTGAGTGACATGCTGTTTCTCTCTCCCTGAGATCTCAGCCAATTAGATCTCTTCATCAACTTGGCATCACAATCAAACCTGCGATCTGATGATTATGGGGTGAACGATTTTCGTTTTTTTTTTTTTTGTATATACCATTACTTTTATATCTTACACTTGGTTATTGTAAGTTTCATTGAGCAAATACAGCTGGAAATTAGTATATGTGTGTGCGTCCTCATTTCAGGCTGAAAAACACCAATATTTTGCTTTGGTAATTCTTTTCTTTACTCACTCTAACAGCTCTTAAAGTATCATGTGATTTTCGGTCAACCTTCATACAGTGGTGACATTCTGCTGTTTAATAAGAAGTAAAGGGATCCAAAATAGATAAAGCCATACTTTGTCTGAAGTCTGTGAAAGGACACATTAAAGTCTTAAGGCACCCTGGAGTAAAACATACTCCCCAGGGTCATAAAACTCAGCCTCAGTTATTTTTATAATAAATGTATAAAGCACTCACCACCCAGGAGTATCTACTGTTCATGGCTTCCTCTTTGTCTACCAGCTCTCCCTCATAGGGTCCGAAGTGTGCACCCACTGAAACAGTCTCGCCCTTATTAAACACTCCCACACCTGCGTCAGGAATACCGGACTTCCCAACCTCGAGCCCAAGAGGAAGAGTTTGTCTGGCTCGGTCAGGGACTCCCGTGGGAACAGGAGTATCAGAGATGAAGAGGGGCGGACCGTGAACCTCACACTTTTTGAAAAATAAGGATTTACAAACTTCACAGTCTGGGAGAAGAGAAAACACAACAGGAAAAAATGATGTACAGATGTGTATAATGGGCGTGTTTAAATTTCAAAACATATACAGTCTGGTCCAAAAGACAATAAAACAGTAGTGTTTTTGCTCATAATAAAATACTTATTCACATTTTTCATTGCAAAAAATTACTTCCATGAAAAGCCAGAATGTAATATGACACTGAAATACACTACATGGTTACCAGTTCATGGATTTCATTTCAATTTTTTATTTTTTTATTTTTTTTTTTTACAATTTAGATAATTAAAAAAAGGTTATTCTAAAAAGGAAATCTAAAGATATGTTTCTTTTTCTGGTGTGTATTCACAGTGTTCTTTAAAATATCAAAAGCATGTGGTAACCGATCACCCGATTAATCGATGGAATATCATCAACAGCTACGGTCCTACACATTATTAAGAAAAACTATTCTATTTATATTTTATTTATTTATTTATCGTGCAGTGTACAATTATCTGTGAATGTTCCTAAGATTCAGAGAGGGCTGATCCCTTACATAAGTAATCTTTATCATCTTCCTCTTTAATGGAGGGAACTGCGGGTGGGGTGTCGAGGTCGTCTCCATGGTTGGAGATGTTCAGCTCCAGCATCTCCTCTTTCACACAAACTTCTGACACTTCGGAGATCTTTCCTTCTGACGCCTCTGTTTTCACATCTTCACACAGCTAAAGATAAAAAAAAAAAAACACTTATTCAGCATAAATTATCAACAGTGTTTATAAATATCAAAACTTTTTTTGTAACTCAAATCATCATTACAAGACCATGTAAGGTGGCCACGGGGAAGATGGCTGCCATTGATGCGTACCAGCAGGTTCAGGGACGGCTTATACCCACAAGCCATCACGCTACTGAACTACTGAACACTGTACACTTACATTTATTAAATTACCGGATCACCACCTTGAACTTTATTCCTTCTACATTCACTTTAAACTAGTGTCCCTTGAACCCAACAGTCACTTTAAATGTCCCTTTTCACATGCATTATTCACACGTACACACGTACACACACACACACACACACACACACACCCTCTTCAACTACATACTATATTCTTTATATGTTTATATTCTATATTTATTATAATTTTTATTCCTTCTATTTTATATTCTTCACTTTCATCCAAGAGCTTTTTTGCTGTGCAATATTTCAGTTTAAGTATTTCATTACTGGGAATGATGTTCCAGTGTTATCTGTATATGACAATAAACGCTGAACTTGAACGTTAGACTTTACCTGTGAGGGATCAGGAGCCCAAGAGTAGTGCTGTCTGTCTCCTGATGAACTCATTATAACAGCTCTAAAGAAAGATAATAATAATAACAACAACAACAGTAACAATGACATACTAATAATAATTGTATTATAGTTGAACAAAGATCCATTACGGCACTAAACTGCAACAAACAAACAAACACCGTGAAGAAAATAAAAATTACAATCCATTTCTAACCAGTTAAACACAAATTAAATAACACCAAAATGATTGTTCAGATTAGTAATTAGGGCCGCGGGGAGGCTGGCGCACAACTCGGGGCGAGGGCGGGGTAAACCCTGGCCAGGTCGCAGGGCCATCGCAGGGCCAGCACATTACACACAACCATCCACACTCACACCTAGGGGCAATTTGGAACTGCATGTGTTTGGACTGTGGGAGGAAACTGCAGTACCTGACGGAAACCCACACAAGCACGGAGAGAAAATGCCCGAGCTCGGGAATCGAACCCAGGCCTCTTGCGGTGAGGCGGATGTGCTAACCACTGGGCCACCGTGCCACTGTTTTGTTTCCATATCATGTTATTAGTAGATTATCAGCACAAGTGATATAAACACCACTCAGAGGGTTAGATTTATACTGTGTTGTTTACTTCCTGTAAAACATTCTCATGTTGGGAA
>JBCNYH010000023.1:48154334-48161834 GCA_039654325.1 Tandanus tandanus
TGTGTGTGTGTGTGTCTGTGTGTGTGTGTGTGTGTGTGTGTGTGTGTGTGTGTGTGTGTGTGTGTGTGTGTGTGTGTCAGGAACTCCAGTGTGGTTCTTTGTGAAAATTGCTCCCATACAGAACGAACAGGAGAAAGTGGTCCTTTTCCTTTGCACATTTAATGACATCACAGCCTTCAAACAGCCAATTGAAGATGATTCCTATAAAGGTGGGAGTGGCCTTAAAACTTCCAATGAGAGTCATGGTACAGTATGTTCTGTAGTTCACGTTTAGCGTCCCTTAGTTAGAGAATAGAGTTTGGTGATATATACACAACGGTTTAAAAGTTTGGGGTCACACAGAAAGCACATTTACCATCTATACAAACAATTCAATTAATCAGAAGGACAGTCTAGACACTGTAAATGTTGTACATTAATTTTGTAGGTCAGGGATGTCCAGTCTTATCCTCAAAAGGTGGGTGTGGGTGCAGGTTTTCATTGTAACCAAGCAGTAGCCACATCTTCCACCTGTTTCAGTCACTGATCTAAAAAAGAAAAGAGAGCGAGAGACTAGATTGCACATTTAAGATGCTTGGGTCACAAAGAAGAACATTTGTAAGGTGCAGAATAAATGAAATGAATAAATGAAAAGATGCTGGAAGAGTGCTTGATGTCATCTGTCAAATATGGTGGGGGAAGTGTGATGGTTTGGGGGTGCTTTAGTGGTGGCAAAGTGGGAGAGTTATACAGGATAAAAGGGATCTTGTCTAAGGAAGGCTATTACTCCATTTTGCATTGCCAGTTAATTTTATTTATTTATTTACTTTTTTTGCATTGTGGATGGCACTTGATTGCACCTGGTTTCCTCCTACAACAGAACAATGACTCAAAACACTCCAAACAATGCAAGAACTATTTAGTGAAGAAGCAGTCAGCTGTTACTGGATCTCAACCATATTAAGCTTTTGTGGGAGCAGCTTGACTGTATGGTACGTAAGAAGTACTTCAAGCCAATTCAACTTGTGGGAGGTGCTTCAGGAAGCATGGGGTGAAATATCTTAGCTTACAAATTGACAGAATGACAAAGGTCTGCAAGGCTGTAATAGCTACAAAAGGAGGATCTTAGAGAAAAGCAAAGTTTGCAGGATAAAATTATTATTTAAATAAATATAATTATTTGTAAACTTGTTGATGCCTTGACTATATTTCATATTTATTTTGATTCATTTGATGAGTTTGTGTTTCCATTGGAAATGCAAAGTTTCATGGGTGACCCCAAATTTTTGAACAGTGTATAAAGTGACTGATATGGTTTTGGGACTCCTCATTGGTATGTGTGTGTGTGTGTGTGTGTGTTTGTGTGTGTGTGCGTGTGTGTTTGCATGTGTGTGTGTGTGCATGTGTGAGGTTAAGAGTGAGAGAGAGAGAGAGTGTGTGTGTGTGTGTGTATGAGTGTGTATTTGTGTGTGTATATGTGTGAGAGAGTGTGTGTGCATGTGTGTGTGTACATGAGTGCGTGTTTGTGTGTGTGTTTGTTTGTGTATGTGTTAACAGTGTTGTGTGTGTAGGATGGGGTAAATTTGCACGTCTGACCCGAGCTCTCACCAGCAGTCGCGGCGTCCTGCAGCAGCTCCAGCCCACCGTCCACAAAGGAGAAAACGTTCACAAACACTCCCGTCTAACCGAGGTACAAAAGTCACTCAGATTGAACAGGTCCAGTTTCCATGTACTTCAGATCACTTTGTAACTGTACAGTTCCTGACTGTAGTCCTTGTGTTACTCTGCACAAAGTAATAGCACCCTTCCATCCTTCTCTCATCCATCAAGGTTAAAACAACATGGCGAGGGTGGTAATGATCATGCTGATGAAGGCTAAGGGATGATGAACGCACACTGTTTAAACTGTTTAAATGTGCACGATATCTACGATTTGAGAGAATCGTGATAAGTGTTTCGGGGGTGTGTGTGTGTGTGGGGGGGTGGACACGGGATCAGATCATTATGATCTTGATGGAACTTGGTGGAATCCTGATGATCGTGACAAAGTTTTGGACTATCAAAAATGTTTCCACGATTATTACAATTTATTACGATTTGACACCCATCGTGATAGAATGTAGGAATCGTAGTAGAAACATAATGTGCCATCACTGGGGATCTTGATGAACTTGGAAAGTTCAAGTTTCATCTACTGGATGCACCCTGCCTTCAAAACTGCCCCATCTTAAAGATGCCCGAATCTGTCTTCAGTGTAGCACATGCCACTGGAACTGCCCTCATGCCTGTTACTGAGAAACTTCATGCCACTTGATCAAAGGACCTTACGTGTGGAATTACCTTCGAGACAGAAAAAATGTACATATTCTGAATTCCTTGACAGGTGTCAACGGCATTTTCCATCACACAATAGTCCATTTGTCCATTGTTTGTGTGGACCTTTTGTACACCTGTTGTGCAACCTATATGAAGCGACTTTGCATAATTTTGATTTTTGAAGTAAACAGTGCAGACACATTAGTTTAGAGCCTGTTTAAGAGATATTCCCAAAGATATTCCCTGATAATTATTCCATGAGTGTGACCCCTTAAATAGGTCATGGTCAAAATGGGAAACGTCTGCAATGATATTCTCCAAATGATTCCATAATCTGAAGTTATACAGTTCCGTGCTGGACAGCAGGCAACACCCACTTATCATTTCTAAAGAGTGGTTGATGCTCAGTATTTTTTGCTTGGCATGAGTAGAAGCAGATAATTATAAAGGAAAGACGTTCTGAACTGGACCAGAACTATTTGTGGAAGTCATTTTTTGAGTCTTATAAAAAATTTATAAATAAAT
Organism: Tandanus tandanus; assembly: GCA_039654325.1. NCBI lineage: Eukaryota > Metazoa > Chordata > Actinopteri > Siluriformes > Plotosidae > Tandanus > Tandanus tandanus. Next base: position 48,157,155 of record JBCNYH010000023.1, read on the forward strand.
AACGTTCTTTTTTTTTTAATCTAAGTGATGTTTCCATCCTTTTGAGATTTCCTGAGGTGACAGTATGAAGGAATCTGAGTTCAGTTTAGAGCAACATGGAAGTGAGGGGGGGTTTTTGTTTCCTGAAATCGATAATCATTTCCTGTGTCACTCTGGATACTCTCAGTAAATTAACATCTACCCTTTTATATCAAGGTTTCCTTCTTTTACCTGTTCAGGTGCTGCAGCTTGGCTCGGACATCCTGCCTCAGTATAAACAGGAGACGCCGAAGACGCCTCCACACATCATCCTACACTACTGCGCCTTTAAGACCACGTGGGACTGGGTGATCCTCATCCTCACCTTTTACACCGCCATCATGGTACCTTACAATGTCTCATTTAAGACGAAGCAGAACAACGTGGCATGGCTGGTGGTGGACAGCGTGGTGGATGTCATCTTCCTAGTGGACATTGTACTCAACTTCCACACCACATTTGTGGGGCCGGCTGGTGAGGTCATCTCTGATCCCAAGCTTATCCGCATGAACTACCTGAAGACGTGGTTTGTCATCGACCTGATGTCTTGCCTCCCCTATGATGTCATCAATGCCTTTGAGAATGTTGATGAGGTCAGTCCTTAATTTATTCAGTGTCCAAAAGTTTATTAACTACAAGATCATTATGAGTTTGTTTTGTTCAACCGGATCAGCGTAACACTCACCACTGACAGGTTGCTGAAACTGAAGTACAGTTCACTCACGTGCTATTGGAATCAGAGTAAATATGAGTTTCTGACTTGAAAGTTGCATATGAATTCACTTCACCTCCTAATCTCTAGTCGGAGGTAGATTTAAAATTTTATGAGTTGGGATGACCTTCAAACTTTCAATATTGCTGAGAAGAGGACATTTCGTTTTAACAGCAAAGCACTTTAACATGACGTATTCGTAATTCCAATTTCATAAATGGGAAGTAGGATATTTTTCATGTCATGCAAAGGCAGCATGTGAGAGAAGTGATGATGTAATTTTTGTTAATAATTTTTTAATAATTTTACAGTAAATTTAATTATAAGTTTTGAAATTAAATTATTATTATTATTATAACGCCATATCAATTGCAGGTGTATGGACAGGTGAACAATGTTTTTGTCTGTAAATTATTTTTAGTGTAACAGCTATTATCAGATATAAACAAAAAGTGATAAGTGATTTAATTAAGTGAATTAAATGTCTTTATGAATTCTGTGTAATGTCCCCATTTATAAAGATTAGACTCAAGGGGGCGCTGCAAGGTAAAAACAATGAGTGTAGACACGTTATTTTCTTTGTTAATGCCAGACATTTATAACATTATGAATCTGTCAGTGGTGAATGGGGGGTGGGGGTGGTACCCATTCACTAGTGAATATCTGATGTGATTTTGCGCATTCGTGCTAACACAGAGTGGAAAAGTTCAAAATCATGTGTTAAGAAATGATAGAAGGCATATGATTCCAAGAGAGATAAAACTAGGGTAGCGCATGTTACTCTCTTACTCTTTCTCTCTCTCACACAAATGCACAGATTATATCTATGTATGCAGTTACTTCAAACCTACCGATTTTTCACCTCTGTGTCTGTGTTGATGGTCACCATCTTGATTGATGATAGTACACATAGCATAAATATAGCTAATCCTACGCTCTCCAGATCATGGCGATCATGGCCTGGTGCAGGGGTCATTAACACTCACGCATGAGCGTAAGCAAGTGGTTTCAGAAAGACATTGTGGCCGAATCGATTTTATTTCTCAAGAGATACCGCTGTATTTCGTCATCTTTATTTAATTTACTTTATTTATTCATTTAATTTGAAGTGAATGGACACCTTTGAGTTACAGGTCCACATATGAATTATTTTCAGGAATAATGTTCTGTAGTTTCAACGAGTTTAGCTGACCCTGGTGTCTCCTTCTGTATTATGATAAATATATTATATAGAAGTTATTTGATGATAAATAAAAGCACATGGTTGATGACGTAATGGTTGTTTCCAACACATGTCTGAGGTTCCGGAGAGTTCTGGAGCAAAACCATGTCTTGTTTTAATGTAAACAATGTAATGTAAACAAACCCTCAGCAGGGAATTCTTAACAGTTTTCCAATATGTTGCTCAGTTTGATGTTGAAGATTCTTCATCTTACTGACATTATTATCAGAAAGCGCTGCGTTTCCTGTATCAGATCATCTCTCAAATTAATCAGGTTGATAAATCCTTTGAGTCGTTTACATTTAAGTAAAGATCTGTGTCATTGGTTTATCGTCCTTGTTCTCTCTGTTGGCTGTACACACTTCAAGTCAGTAGCTTAGCACGTACACTGTTAGTTAGTGAACTGTGTATGATACTGAATTGATGGCACAGCTTTCAGAGCGAAGAGCATAAAGTTCTGAAAGCAGAAAGTCAGAGATATTTTTAGACCCGAACCATCCTGTCTGGGTTTCTTTACGCATCCTAGTGTTATTTTTATACTCATTACATGCTGTTTGTACTCTCTCACACACACACACACACACACACACACACACACACACACACACACACACACACACACACTTGACAACAAGCAGCTTGTTCTAACACATTAAAAAAATCACAAACACATCTACATCTTACTAGCCATTGTCTATTCAGTATCTCACACAAACACACACACACACACACACGCACACGCACACACGTCTCTTTGTTGTTCAGGTGCTATTTAAATGCACTGTGTTGTCAGCAGCCAGCTTGGCAAACTTCAGTATGTATTTTTAAACCTGGAGAACATACACCAGGACAAACAATACATTTTTGTTTCAAGAAAGAAACCCACACACACACACACACACACACACACGCACACACACACACACATGCGCACACACACAGTATGACAGTACATTCCCTTCAAATTGTGTAAGAAAATAATAGAATTATGAACTCATTCTTTATTTATTAGAGTTTAAATAATATTTGTGTCTTAATGTATATAAACAAACCAATAACCTTCAGACAACATATCAATATCATGATATCACTGGTGATAATAATGAAATGTGGATGATTACATCATCAGTAAGAAGCTTTATTATCTCTATGATAACAGAACTTTTGGCAGCTTTATGTTCTGGAGCACTCAGGTGTGGTTCATCCATGAGCTCAGGAAAATTGTTATCACCTCTCATCAGTCTGGGAAAGGTTGTAAGATCATAAGGCATAAGACTGTCTTCTAATTCAACCTTCTACACTGAGGATTGTTTTCTAATGAGAGCCTTCAAGACAGTTCCTAATCTCATCACATAAAATTCATCCATTCAATGGCCCATCCATGGATTCATTCATCCATCGCTCCATCCACACATCTACTCATCCATCCATTCATCTACTCATCCATCCATCTATCCATCCATCCATCCATCCATCCATCTACTTATCCATCCATCTATTCAGCTATCCATCCATCCATTCATCCATCCATCTACTCATCCATCCATCTACTCATCCATCCATTCATCTACTCATCCATCCATCTACTCATCCATCCATTCATCTACTCATCCATCCATCTACTCATCTATCTATCTATTCATCTATCCATCCATCCATCTACTCATCCATCCATCTATTCAGCTATCCATCCATCCATTCATCCATCCATCTATTCATCTATCCATCCATCCATTCATCCATCTACTCATCCATCCATCTATTCAGCTATCCATCCATCCATTCATCCATCCATCTATTCATCTATCCATCCATCCATTCATCCATCTACTCATCCATCCATCTATTCAGCTATCCATCCATCCATCCATCTACTCATCCATCCATCTATTCTTCTATCCATCCACCCATTCATCTATCTATCGATTCATCCATCCATCCACTTATTCATCCATCTATTCATCTATCCATTCATCCATCCATCTATTCATCCATCTATCCATCCCTCCATCCATTCATCTATCTATCGGTTCAATTTATCATTTACTTACAGTTTCAAAGTTGCAATCTGCTAAAATCCATTTGATAATTTGCATTAGTCAGTTTGAAAAGGCTGCTGTTTCACTCTTGTGAGAGTGCGAGATCACAAGAACAAGACGTGAATCCATCAGTTCATACAATCAAGTTAATGGCAATAATAACAGTATACGGATATTAAACTAACAAATCAGATATAAACTAGTGAACTTTTGAATAAAATATAACCAGTCACAGATACAAATCATACGCAATTCCATTTAAACACATTTAAACAAGCGAGCGCTTGTACATATGAAACAAAGAATACCACACCATGAATTTATATTCAGATTATTTCTGTATTACAGGGGAAAACACGAGACGATCACGTGATCATGATGAAACAGTGAGATTGATTACAAACAGACATAAACTGTGCATGCAAGCTTTTATTTCCTTTAAGAGAGTAATTAAAGATGGAATGATGTTGAGTCCTGTCTATGACTCCTGTTTTCTGTGTCTTGGTCCTTCTTTCTTTTGATGTCACGCTTTCTTCCTTCTTCTCTCTGTCTGTCTGTCTGTCTGTCTGTCTCTCTCTCTCTCTGTCTGTCTCTCTCTCTCTCTCTCTCTCTCTCTCTCTCTTTCTTCCTTTGTCTCATTTTCAGGAGATTCTGATATGATCCACTTTCTGTGTCTTGTCAATCTCTGT
>JBCNYH010000023.1:48255888-48260888 GCA_039654325.1 Tandanus tandanus
TGTATGTAGTGTGTGTAGTGTATGTGTAGTGTATGTAGTATATGTAGTGTGTGTAGTGTATGTAATGTGTGTAGTGTGTGTGTGTGTGTGTGTGTGTGTGTGTGTGTGTTCAGTAATGTAATGTTAATGACTAGAATGTAACTCTTTATCCTCCCGGTTTTATTACTCAGCAGTAAAAGTGAGGAATGTTCCCGTGTGCTGTGTCTCTAATTTGGTTCTTATCTGTTTTCATCTTATTCACATCACTGACGTTACACTGACGTCACACCTCATGAATGAACCTGCTGGAGGTTACACATCTTATTAACTACGTTCTGTGTCCCTCTCTCTGTCTCCCTCTGTCTTTCTGTCTCTGTCTCTCTCTCTTTCTCTCTCTCTCTCTCTCTCTCTCTCTCTCTCTCTCTCTCTCTCTCTTTTTGTATTTTTCTGTCTGTCTGTTTCTCTCTCTTTCTCTTTCTTTGTCTCTTTCTGTCTCTCTATGTCTCTCTGTCTGTCTATCTTTGTCTCTTTCTGTGTGTTTCTCTCTGTATCTTCCTCTCTGTCTCTCTCTCTGTCTTTCTGTATCTCTGTCTCTTTCTCTGTCTTTTCTCTCTCTCTCTTTCTCTCCATCCCTCTCTCTTTTAGACAACTTTTAGAGAATGTAAATTAAAATCCCAACGTTATACTCCCCCTTGTTCTGTCTTTCTCACGTAGTTGAAATGGATAAACACTATAAAGTCATTATATTTCTAGGCATTAACTTGTGTGTGTGTATATGTGTTTGTGTGTGTATGTGTGTAGGTCGGTACTGGGAGACAGTAGAGCGGTTGAGGATTAATCAGCTTTACGCCGCTCCCACGGCTCTCAGGCTGCTGCTGAAGTATGAGGAGAGCTGGGTAAAGAAGTACGACCGCTCATCACTCAGAACCCTCGGCTCAGGTGAGTGTGAGTGTGTGTGTGTGTGTGTGTGTGTGTGTGTGTGTGTGTGTGTGTGTGTGCACGTTTACATGCACTTTCAGGTGAAAGAACATGGTGTGTGTGTACACTACAGGACACATAATGATGATGATGATGATGGTGATGATGATGGTGATTATATTAAAGATATGATCGAGGTGAACTTATGTAAATTCCACAAAGAACACAGAAAACACCTCATCAACTTGATGTTGTCTTCGCTATCACCAGTTCCTTCCCCATGTATTCATCCATCCTGTACCCATAATGCATTGGGACATTTCCTTGGTTTCTATTATTATGTATGTTGTTACCTGAGAGGAATACAAATCCCATGTAGAACGTGTTCTTCAAAACAAACGTCCATTCACAGCTGGGGCAACTTAGAACAGCTAAAGTACATGTCTTTAATGCCGGAGGAAACCAGCGCTCAGAGAAAACCCTCACAAGCACAGTGGGAGCATGTAAACTCCACACAGAATCACCCTCACTAAACACAGGACTCGAAGCCTGGACCCTCTGGCTATGAGGCGAGAGTGATAACCACGACATCACATCGCCATCAAATATCAAATCAACATGGCTGCTCATGGGTTTACAGAGGTATTAGCTTTAGTGTGTGTGTGTGTGTGTGTGTGTGTGTGTGTGTGTGTGTGTGTGTTTGTGTTGGCCCTGCAACAGAAGGGTGAGCTGTTTAGGGTGGGCCCCGTCTTCACCACAGTCGGCTGAGATAGGCTCCAGCGTCCCCGTGTCCCTTGTACGATTAATCGGTTTAGAAAACAAATGAATAAAAAATCATGAAGTGTAAACTATAAAGAGAATAATGAGTGGATAATTCTAAAGTAGATAGTGACAGTTTGTGATTAGTACATAATTATTCATTCTTTTTTTTTTATTCCCGGGCTCGGGCGTCTCTGTGTGGAGTTTGCATGTTCTCGCCGTGGTTGTGTGGGTTTCCTCTGGGTACTCCGGTTTCCCCCCACAGTCCAAAACCATGCAGAGTAGGCTAACTGGTTGTTCCAAATCGCCCCTAGGTATGAGTGTGAATGGTTGTGTTTGTGTTGGCCCTACGATGGCTTGTCGAGCTGTCCAGGGTGTACCCTGCCTTCACCCAGAGTTGGCTAAGATAGCTCCAGGCTTTCCGCAAAGCTTATTAGGATTAAGCGGCTTAGAAAATGAATGAATGGATGAATTTTCTAAGCTGTTTAATTTTAATTAGGGTCACGGTGAGGATGGCGCCAATCTTAGCTGGCTCTGGGCGATGGTGGGGTACACCCTGAACAGCTTGCCAGACCATTGCAGGGCCAACACACATACAACCATTCACAGTCACTCTCACACCTAGGGGCAATTTGGAACCACCTATCAGCGTGTGTTTTTTGTAAGGAAACCGGAGTACCTGGACGAAACCCACACAAGCACAGGGAGAACAAACTCCACACAGAAACACCCTGATCCCGGGAACCGAACCCAGGACCTTCTTGCTGTGAGGCGAACATGCTAACCACTGCACCATCGTGCCGCCTAGTATACAATTATAAAGTATTAAATTATAGTGTATAATAAATGTATAATTATAAAATACTGTATATAATTACAATGTATAACGAGTTTGAGGTTATAAAGTATATAGTTACAGTGTATAATTAATGTATAATTTCAAAGTATATAATTCTAGGGTATAATTGGTATATAGTACTGCGATGGTCTGGCGAGTGGTTCAGGGTGTAGTACCCCATCTTTGCACAGTAATGGCTGGGATGGGTTCCAGCCTCCCCACGACCCTAGTACGATTAAGCAGGTTGGGATATGAGTGAGTGAGAGACTTAAGCCTAGCTCACATGTAAGCAATCATGGCCAAATGTACAAGCGTAACAATTTTAGTTCGAGGGTAATTGGATATATTTTCGGAGGTAGTCGGTCGAATTCGAGGTAAACGGACCGTTTTCGCGGTCTTGGAAAAAGTTTTGGACCTGCTCAAAATTTGGTGTGAATTCAGAATGGCTCGAATACAAACGAAGAGCTTCGGAAGCAGTTCCGCCCTTTTTGCTTGTTTTTGAACGGCTCAAGCGACTGTTTTATGCACGTCACGCGAATCCGCCCCTTTTCAAAAAGAAAAACCCATGAAATTATCACACGTCACTCGAATCCACCACTTCTATAAAGAGGCGGCCGGTGGGAGTCCTGTGCTCCTCTATTTACACTTTCGTTTTTTAAAAACAAAAAAATCTGCATATTTCCTACACGCAACGTGCCTCTTGCGATCTCACACACGTATTATAAAAATGTAATATTATTTCTAAATATAAATGGTTGTTCCGGTGTCAGTGTACTTACTGCTCAAGCTGCTTTTCACAACAGACAGGAACGCGCATCTCAGATCTGTTCCATATGTGCCAGGATCTGATTCTTTGGGATGTATTACAGGAGACATATGGGAAATATATATAGGCTATGCAGTAATCTATTGCTGTATTTTTTTTATTTACTTTTCCTGGAATAACGAGTTCAACTTGGATTTCACACATAATCTCTCCTCTGATATAATATGGGATTTTTCCTTATTAGCGCGAGTCAGAAAGCTGATCTAGTCTCTTACGCTCGTCCAAAATAAATAATAAATCCCAGGTTTAATTATTAAAAAAGTCTAACAGGTAATTATGCTCCGATCTGACATGGAATGAATGCTTCGTAGAGGAAGGCGTAGGTTTTTCCACGCAGCTTCGCTCTCCACTATCTAACGTCCACTTCTAACCAAGTGCAGGCTGAAATAGTGGCTGTCCCATAAGCCAAAGCTGAGCAGCTCATGCTGGAATACACAACTATTCAACCGAACCCACTGGACTCGAGACAATTAAATGGAGGTTACATGTAAAATATACAGAGAAAAAAAGCCGAATAGATCATTAAGAAAGAAAGCATTGGATTTGTTTTATTTACATTTTAAGGGCAGGTTCAATACAATACATGACACACAGCCAGTGCAGGGTCGCGGATCTTCAGTGATAATCTATATTGAAGGCTTTCGATGAGACCGCAAATTGTTTCGGCCAGCCGAAACCGAAAACAACCCAAAAAAGAAGTTGCACTATTTCACCCAATTTCGCAGCTATATCTATATTTTACATGTGAGTACACCCTTAATGTATCATTCTAAAGTATATAATTTATAATGAGTGTTTTATTCTAAAGTACATAATTATAATGTATAATTTTTGTATGATTATAAAATATATTATTGGTATATAAGCAGTGTTAGTGTATATTTCTAAGATATTTATGTATGTTGTATAATTGAGTAATTTCTCAGTAAACTTTAAGAACACTCCCCTCCGAGTTCAGCTTGTTCATTTTGTCATTGAGATTTTACACATGAATACTTGAAGGTCACTAATGGACCCGATCTTGAACCAGTGCCAGCTCGCGCACTTCACGCTGATCTCCATGTACCCTCCTGAGTGAGTGCTAGAGCAGAATTGTTTCTCCTGTTCCAGCTCTGCTCTACCATTTAACTCATAATGATCCACTTTATCTTCCTGATGTTATTCATGATGGTGTTTAATGTAAATAATTCAGTATTGATATAAAGTGTAATATTGTCTGGTCTGCTCTACGTCCTAATGGACACCCAGATGCTTGTAAAGAGTAATAAGTTCCTTTACTTGTTGATTTTCTTGGCAGTTGGAGAACCGATCAATCATGAGGCTTGGGATTGGTTCTACAACGTGGTGGGAGAAGGACGCTGCCCTCTAGTGGATACGTGGTGGCAGACAGGTCAGTACTGCATTCATTAAATGTTTGTACTGGGGTTTATTTCGGAAGTGTAGGCGATCAGGTGAGATGTGCTGAATGCTGTCTAATAAGAATCCACAACTCAGCATTTTCTGGCCAGTAAGAATCAAGATCACAGCACCTTCTGACCAATCAGAATCCAGAACTCAGCACCTTCTGACCAATCACAGTCCAGATCTTAGTAATAATAATAATACACTGTAATAAAGTGTGTAATGGGTTTGTGCTTAAAGGTGTATTGAACCTCACACTCTGCACTGCTCATGATGAAG
>JBCNYH010000023.1:48263388-48266304 GCA_039654325.1 Tandanus tandanus
AGCGTGGTGGTGTTGTTGCAAAGCCTGCTGATCTGGAAATTCTGTTTCCTCCCAGTGAGGACATCCAGAACCCTGTTGCAGAGGGAGGGGTTGAGGGCCAGCATGTTGAAGTTCCCTGTGAGCTGCTGAGTGATGATGGTGTTGAAATGCATTCTCAAGTAGGTGTAGTGAATGTCCAGATGGGTCGGAGTCAGAGGAAGTGCATGTAAGATTCTAATCACTTTATGATGATTGGTGTGAGCTACTGGGCGGTACATTCTGTCTCTACAGCCTTTTTGGGCAACGGTCTGATGGCGGTGACCTTGAATCACTGCGGGAGGATATCCTGGCTCAGGGAGGTGTTGATGTCTGTCAGGGGTCAGTCAGCTGCTCCACACAGGCTTTGAGCACTCGATTTGAAATGTTGGTTGTACCTCAATTCCCTGAAAATGAGCATGAGTCTTCTTCTACCCTCACATTTCTGTGAACTATATAACACTCACGGCGTCTGGAGCAGCTCCAACACTACCAGGAAGCCATGTGTATTTACTCAACACTGACTTCCTGCAATGATAAACACAATGCCCTGATTTAAAACTGCTGCAGTTGCCGTTTCTTTCTGTGCGAATGTAATTATTTCAATGCTGTTTGTCATGACGTTTATTATTAAAGGGCCAGGTCCTGACAAGAAATGATGTCAGTGGCGCTCTGTGCATCGGACAACCATGGCCTGGAATGGCCAGAAGCATTTTTGGAGATCATCAGAGATTTGTGGAAGCGTACTTTAAACCCTACCCTGGTGAGTCATAATGAAGGGGGTGTGGCCTGTGTACCAGTCAATCTTAGTGAAGGAGGTGTGGCCTGTCATGAACAGTCCAGTGGTTACCTCTAAGATCTTTCTGGGTCACATGTTCAGAATTTTTTTTTTGTCTTGTATGTATAAAACGTTTAAAGTTTAAATGTTAGTGCTGGAATCACGTGGCGGTTTTGTGCTATAGGTTATTATTTTACTGGCGATGGAGCGTACCGGACAGCAGACGGATATTACCAGATCACTGGACGCATGGACGACGTGATTAACATCAGTGGCCATCGTCTGGGTACAGCAGAGATCGAGGACGCCCTGGTGAGAAGTGGAGCTTTTTAAACATTTAAATGATGATCACGTGGTTGATTGGATGTTTTGGACTTAGCGATGTTCTCCTGTAGGACGAGCATCCGGACGTACCCGAGACCGCCGTCATTGGAATTTCTCACGACGTTAAAGGAGAAGGTGAGCGATTAATGAAGTTTATTTACTCTGGAGTTTCATCAGATGCTAAATGTCACTCAAGTGCGGTCACGAGAGACCAGGGTCAGACACGTACCTGCCTCGACCCCCAAAGTGTCAAATGCCCCACCTCTATCTCACCAACACTGTAAAGCAACCTTGGGTTAGAAAAAAGGACAATAATCTAAAATTCAGCACGTAAATAAATCAAACAAACAAACAAAGAAAAAACAAATAAATAATTCAGAGGTTTAGGAAGGAGGCATGTATACAGCAACCAGTCTCTGTTCCTTTAAGGCATGACGGGAAAGTGTGTGTGTGTGAGAGAGAGAGAGAGAGAGAGAGAGAGAGAGAGAGAGCATAAATAAAGCCTGTATTGTTGAGACTGCAGTGAGGTATTTGGGGTCCCTGAGAGGTTCTTTGTCCTTGTTTCCCCAAGCTGTGTGTGTGTGTGTGTGTGTGTGTGTGTGTGCGTTTGTTAGTGTGTGTGTTTAGTTGTAATTCACATGTACCAAGTATGTATAAATAACTCAAACGGAATAAATATTGTTGATATCTCTGAATATCTGACCACAGTGTGAACAGAAAGGTCTAATCTTCTTTACTGTGTTTAAAATGCTGGTCCACTGACGCCCCCTAGTGCCCGAAGTGTGACACGGCGGTATAAGCTGTAATACACAGAGAATGGATTCTGATTAAACTCAGGATAATTGTTAGTATTTATATTTATATTATCACTGAATGTGTAATATCAGGCACCTGAAGAGCGATAAGGCGAAACCCACTTCCTGTTAAACATGTAACCACTTCCTGTGTCCTCAGTTCCGTTTGCGTTTGTGGTTGTGAAGGAGAATGCGTCAGAGAACCAGGAGGCCATGGTGCAGGAACTGAGACAGCTGGTGGCCAGGAAGATCGCCAAATACGCCGTGCCTGACCACTTTCTGGTGCGCGAACACACGGAGATAAAAATGCTGTTTAAAAAATTCTAACAATAATAAATTCATATTATAATCATAATTTTATATTAAAGATATATGTTGTCCAATCATTTTGCTCCAGAGCATGGAGTGTGTGTGTGTATACACTTCTGATCACAGTGACATAAAAATCTGTTATGGTAATATATGTTGTATAAATATAGGTATATTATTATAGACAAACTCACCTGGTGCTGTTTCCTGTCCCGATGTGTCAGGTGGTGAAGCGTCTCCCGAAGACTCGCTCGGGGAAGATCATGAGGAGAATTCTCCGGAAGGTGGCAATGGAAGAGGTGGACAGTCTCGGGGATGTCTCCACATTAGACGACCCATCTGTAGTGAGCGAAATCGTCGAGGCGCATCAGCACTACAGGGAGCGGACAGCGAGGGGGGGTGACATCACAGTACACCAGGGCTGCGGAGGGGTGGGGCAGGGACAGTGACAGGAAGTAATGAAGGCAGGAAAGATTTATGCATTAATAATCTGTGTGACACGATTATGTACGGGTCAGGGTCGCGGCCCAAATCCAGCATTAAACCCTGAAACTGACTCACACACCTACACACACACACACACACACACACACACACACACACACACACACACACACACACACACACACACACGAGGGGGGGGGGGGGGGAGAGCTTTTTCCCATGAACAGGCTTTTCCCCTCCTTTCTTTTTCTT
>JBCNYH010000023.1:48322226-48332258 GCA_039654325.1 Tandanus tandanus
ATTAAAGGCGGAAAAAGTTCTAAAATTCTTTTTATATCCACTGTGTGTGTGTGTGTGTGTGTGTGTGTGTGTGTGTGTGTGTGTGTGTGTGTGTGTGTGTGCACAATATATACTGCATTCATTATTATAAATAAATGATTATTAATAAAAATCAGGCTGATATCATCTATAATATTTAAGACTGGAGTGATTATCATTTTTATCTAAAGCTGTGTTAAAAGCTGTGATCAGTAATAATCATGATATAAATGTTTAATATCATCAGCATATGCCTGGTGTAGAGATCTCAGAACTGAAGAATTTACAGTCTGTGACGTTATTTTAAAACTTCACCTGAAGAACCTCGACCTCAAGATTTCAAACTAAATACGCTTCAGATCCAACGTTTCTAGTGGGTGGAGAACCTTTACAAAATAGCCATGATTTAAACAGCACTGTGTGTGTGTGTGTGTGTGTGTGTGTGTGTGTGTGTTAGATTCCCTGAAGGCAGATGCTGTGTGACAGATGAAGAGTAAAAGTTAGTGATAATTAAGTAAATGAGTGGGCGGGGTTTGGAGGTTTGATAGATGGCGTGTTCGCTGTTAGACAGATTGTCGTTGTGTAAACACACTGAATTGTCTTTATAATCTTTATATTGTTTTTATTGTTTATATAAATGTTTTAAAACATTTATATTTTACATATTTAAAGAATAATGCAGGAGAACCAAACATCTTTTAAAAAATCTACTTTTTTTTTTTAAATGCACCTACTATACATTAAGCCTTTGTAACACACACACAACAGTGTTTGTGTGTTGACGTGTTGGTGTGTTGATGTGTTTGTGTGTTGGTGTGTTGATGTGTTTGTGTGTTGACGTGTTGGTGTGTTGACGTGTTGGTGTGTTGGTGTGTTGATGTGTTTGTGTGTTGATGTGTTTGTGTGTTGACGTGTTGGTGTGTTGATGTGTTTGTGTGTTGATGTGTTTGTGTGTTGACGTGTTGGTGTGTTGATGTGTTGGTGTGTTGATGTGTTGATGTGTTTGTGTGTTGTTGTGTTGACTTGTTTGTTTGATGATGTGTTTGTGTGTTGGTGTGTTGATGTGTGTCTGTGTGTTGGTGTTGATGTGTTGATGTGTGTTGACGTGTGTTTGTGTTGATGTGTTTGTGTGTTGACGTGTGTTTGTGTGTTGTTGTGTGTCTGTGTGTTGGTGTTGATGTGTTGATGTGTGTTTGTGTGTTAGTGTGTGTTGATGTGTGTTTGTGTTGATGTGTTTGTGTGTTGTTGTGTTGGAGTGTTGATGTGTTTGTGTGTTGATGTGTTGGTGTGTGTTTGTGTGTTGATGTGTGTCTGTGTTGATGTGTGTATGTGTGTTGATGTGTGTGTGTGTGTGTGAGAGAGAGAGAGAGAGAGAGAGAGAGAGAGAGAGAGAGAGAGAGAGTGAGACGTTGAGTGGAGGTGAAATCTGAGTGTTTTTCTCGTAGCACACTGCACAGAACATCAATGAGCTCAGAACATCAGTGAGTTCCTCAGAAATTTACTGAAAATGAGCGTAGATACGTGATGAGAAACAAAGAGGACAAGATAAAATGTTCAGGTGTGCGGTATAAGACATTTATATATGGTGCATTCATGGTCATTTGATCGAAAGGTTTGTGAACACATGAGTGATTATATACTATAGAACAGTGAATACACTCTCTCAAAAAAGATCTGGATAAGGTTTGACCTTTGAAGGTTATTCAAGTTCAAAGGTAACTGCCAGATTTGAAAATCCATATATGGTTTATTATTAGTGTTTCCATAGTAACTGCATGTCTGTCAGCACCTGGTTCTAGGTGAAAAGTTCATGACCTTGCTCTGACCTTCACTTTTGACCCAAATATTCTAATATCAAATCATCACTGGGACTCAGGTAGGTTAGTGTCCCAGTGATTTCTGCTCAGTACCAGATTATTCATTCATCCATGTCCCGAACCATGTAATCCTTTTGGATCCTATCTCAGCCGACTCTGGGCACACACACACACACACACACACACACACACACACACACACACACACACACAAAACCATTCATACTCACACTTGCACCTAAGGGCAATTTGGAACAGCTAATTAGCCTAATGTGCATGTCTTTGGACTGTAGGAGGAAACCAGAGTACCTGGAGGAAACCCACACGAACTCCATACAATAATGCCCCTGCTGAGCCTGGGACTCAAACCCAGGACTTTCTTTCTGTGAAGCGAACGTGCTGTGAACACCACCGTGACGCCAAGTTTTAATCAGTAACAGTCTGTTACTGCTGTATAAACAGGTTATGAATGTGTTATGAAGGCCTAATGTAGGCACATTTACACTGAAATACAGTAATTGGACTTAACACAATTCCCTAATTTTCAAATAATAATAATAATAATAATAATAATAATAATGATAATAATAATAATCTTGTGCAATTCTTAATTTTTTTTTTCACATTTAAAAAATATAAACTAATTTTTTTCAGCTTGGTCTTTTGAGGGAACCCTAACTTTACCCCATCAGAAAAGGTTACAGAGAACCCCTGATGATAAAATATTTCCTCCTTTTTAACGATTATAAGCTTGTGCTTAAGAAATTATTATTACTATTATTATTATTATTATTATTATTTTATAGATCAAATGGAAAGATGTCCTGTGTAAGATCACATTCTCATATGAACCCTAACATTCATATAAACCCCTGCATTATTCCTTAAACATGGACATTAACACTCCAGTGTGTGTGTGTGTGTGTGTGTGTGTGTGTGTGTGTGTGTGTGTGTGTGTGTGTGTGTGTTGTGAGACTGTATCTCTCTGCAGGCTTCATTAAGGCAGGTGAGGTGTGTTGCTGTGTGTGTGTGTCATGTTCAGAGGTATTTAAACAGCTGAAGTAGGAGAGTGTGAGTGTGTTGTGTATTAGCGAGAAACAGATGTGGCGGGTCTAAAAGTCTGAGTCCTTAAACATGAGCAATTTACCACTTTACTGTTACTCCAATTCAGTATTCAGGGATCAGTATTCAGGGTTCAGTATTCAGGGGTCAGTATTCAGGGTTCAGTAGTGTGTCTGTAGTACAGTTCAGTACTCAGTGAGGATTTAATCCTGAATTTCCACACTTCAGTAGTCAGCACTCAGGACTTACATGCGTGTTATGCACACAGGGGGTGGAGCTTGTCAAAAACAGAGGCGTGTCTCAGTTACACTTGATTCTGTTATTGAGAAGTGTTACATTCAGCGCCACCACCTGACAATTTCATGGAGCTACAATATATCAGAACAAAATTAAATACACTTTTAAGTTGACAATATTTTTCCTCCACACAGAGGGGACACGATTTAATCAGCGTTTATCAGGAGGAGGGACTGAAGAACGAAGTGAAGATTTCTCTCTACAGTACAGGGTCGGATTCTCCTTCACACCTAAAACGTTTTCTTTAGAGCAGAGCATCAAATTAAGGATTTCATCACCTCCATGTGTCTCGCGTCTTAATTAAGCTACAACTCGAGTAATTATCAAAGCTCCAAATGAAGAAATGAAGTGTACAGTGAGCGTGTGTGCTGGATCGTGTGCTATTCTGCTTTCTGTGCTGCTGAATAATGAGTGTGGAAGTTGTTTTATTAAAGTGTGATGAATGTGTTTAATGATTCCTGTATTTATTGTATTTGAAATCAGTAAAACTTGCACTGCTCACATGAAACTCCTGTTAGATTTATTTCTCTCACATATCATCTCATGATTCCTCTTTATTCCTCCATATTAAATGTAAAGCTGAGCGAATCATGTCGGAGGTGTGAGCTGCACGTAGGTGACGGTGCGGGCCTCGACTCTGATCACCTGGTTGCTCTTTGGAGCTCGACTCGAGTACGGAGATGTAACGCTGGAGGGCTCGATCTCTGTAACTCTGCGCTGTGCTGTTAGAAGTGCTGAATAAATCCAACAGGAAGTGAAGAGGGTGGGGTTAGTGAACGACTCAGACTTTTAGATGGTACTGTACAGGTGTGTGTGAGTGATTATCGTAGGTGTGTCAGTATTGGGAGTGAGGATCAGGAGGAGGACAGTGGGATGTGGCAGAAGCTGAAAATCTCGTGGATTTATATTTACAGTAATTATCTGCTTTTATATTTTGGGTCACATGACTCCCTCCTCCCCTTCTGCGTTGCCGTTGGGTACGTTTTGGCCTTTTTGTGGGCGGAGTCCAGAGCTTTGGATTTGGGTTGTGTTGTTATAAGAGGGCGTGTCTCAGCATGGCGGAAGCGCTGCGGGGAGGGGCTGTCCGTACGTGACGCCGAGTTACTACGAGGGGCGGAGCTGGCGCTGCGGAGTGCAGGCGACACGCCGGGTCGGGAGACTGCACGCTGAACTGTCCGTGTAGCAGATGAAGGGGCGGGGCTTGAGGCCCATAGCCTGGGGGCTGTAGGGGCTGGTGTCATGGGGCGGGGTGGGAGTGTTTTTGATGGGCGGAGCTGTGGGCGGGGCTTCTGCTGATGGATACTTGAGTGAGCACTTGCTGACTTCTGCATCCGGGAGCTAACAGAACTGAGAGAGAGTTAAGTGAACAAAACAAAACAAACAGTTCGTACTGCAGCTAAATACACAAGGAGGAAGTACATCCACGAAAAGGATAAATATATTTCAGAGGTCACTAATCTGAGTTATACATACTGTACAGTTTAATAAACGAGTAACTATCCTACTCATTCAGTTATAATATTCCTAATTAATAGAATTTTATAAAATAAGATATTAAAAAGTCATTGATCTCACAACTTAAAACCAATAGAAATTATTAATTCATTCATTTTCTGAACCCCTTAATCCTAATTAGGGTCGCAGGGAGGCTGGCGCCCATCCCGAGCTCGCCAGGCCATCGTAGGGCCCAAAAGAAATTAAAATAAATATAATCAACTTATTCTTTAATAATCTTTATTATATTATTAGGAGCAGCACACTGAATCTGAAATAGATTTAAAACAATTTTATATACTGAAATAATAATCATACAAAATGTTTTTAAAAACTTTCAAATTTAATTCAAATATAATAAGAATAACATTTCTATTTAGCTTTGTGTAAAGATTTCCAGTACTTAAAGAAAATTAAGAAAAGGAACGAATAAAAGGAAAAATTTAATAAAATAACATAATACGTTGAGTTGATTCTTTAAAATAATAACAACAACAACAACAACAACAACAACAACAACAATAATAATAATAATAATAATAATAATAATTATTATTCACCTGGACTGAATGAAGGAAACAGATCTTTGAGCCTGAGGCACCATCTCATTCCCTGATTGGACAAAAGGCTTCTTAATGGGTGTGACCGGCCGAGGGATCCGGCTTCTTGCTGCTCCGTCAACTCCTCTTGCCCTGGCCGAATCGTCTGATTGGTGGGTGTCGTCCTCGGAGGCGGTTGTTGACTGGGTAGACCGCTTTCGCTCCATGACGAGTCGGGCCAGTTGTGGCCGTCGGCCTTTACGCATTTGCTGGTTCGGGCTGACTTGCGACGACCGGTCTGAACCGGTTTCCTCTTCTGAAATGAGCACTGGGATTCGACTCCTCCTTCGTGGATGAGGCTGTGGTGATTGGTCTGGCTCCACCTCCTTCCACATGTCGGGAACTGAAACAGGAACTGCTTCTTCGTGGTTCGGGCCCTGTTCCTCTGGAACCTCTGCAGGTTTATCTCGCAACTGCATTTCTTTAGTTACTTCACGTCCGATGAAGTAAGGGCCTTGATCGTCACCTGGCTCAGCTGATGGCTGTGGCTCCACCTTCGCTGTAGGACTGCTTTTTTCTTTTCCTATCTCTTTATCTTTTTCTCTCTCCTTGGTTCCACCCTCTTGGTCCTTCTCTTTGAGCTCAATCATCTTCCTCAGAGTCTCTTTTTCCTTCTTATCCACTTTTTCAGTTTCTTCCTTAACCTCTTCCACTTCCTCCTTCACTTCCTGTTCCTTTTTCCTCTCCTCACCATTTTCTATCTGTCTTTCGGCTCTTTCCCAGATGACCTCCTCCTTGCAGCTTTCTTTTTCTTCACCCAAACTTCTGTCTCTCCTCTCCTCCACCACCACTTCCTCTTCCTCTTCCCTTCCATACTGTCTCTCTGACTCAGGCGGCTGTTTCCCTGTTGTCATGACAATGCGGTGTGTTGTCTCAGCGATGTGCACGAATGTTCGCTCCACCTTCGCCAGTGGAGGTGAAGATGAGCGTGCTGCTGTTGTCACGGTGCCTGTCGCCATAGCAGCAGGTCTCAACATAAATGCAAGAGTCCCACGCTCTGATTCGTCAGGAGCCTGCGGTGTCACCGCCCCCAGTGTGCCCTGACCGTCACCGGGCGAAACAGCTCCATTACCGGCAGACACGAGCACCAACGTACGAGACACTTCTTCCTGGTCTTGGTCACGAGGAGGCGGAGCCAGAAGTGTTGAGGCGGCACCTTCTGGGCTTCCATCACTTCCTGAATGTCGTGAGGTTTCTCTCTGAGCATCAAACATCAGCACCGTGGACAAGAAGTCAACTCGCTTTACCTTTGACTCCACCTCCAGAGGCTCCTAAATGGAAGAGATCACAGCAGCAGAAACGCTAATTAACCAGACAGGAAGTAGGAGCGTTACCGGGTAGTTACCGGAAGTAGGTGTGTTACCGGGTTTCTGCTCAATTTTGAATAAACTCAGTCACCTCGACAAAAAATAAATACAACAAAGACAGCATTCACCCTGATGTCACTTCCACAAGAAGACAAATCAACTTAATTTGAAATAACAAAAGTTACAGTGAAATAAAAGAGAAATAAAAGTGTCCTCAGACTGAAAGCTGAGATCTTCTGATTCATAAACACATGAGATTCTCTTTCAGTAGGAACTGTTCTACAGTGAGTGAAGCAAATCTCACCCAGACCCTCAGAACTCAAAACCTTCTAACCAATCACGATCCAGAACTCAAAACCTTCTAACCAATCACAACCCAGAACTCAGAAACTTCTAACCAATCATAATCCAGAACTCAGAAACTTCTAACCAATCACAATCCAGAACTCAGAAACTTCTAACCAATCACAATCCAGAACTCAGAACCTTATAACCAATCACAATCTAGAACTCAGAACCTTCAAACCAATCACAATCCAGAAATCAGAAACTTCAAACCAATCACAATCCAAAACTCAGAACCCTTTAGCCAATCACAATCTAGAACTCAGAACCTTCAAACCAATCACAATCCAGAACTCAGAACCTTCTAACTAATCACAATACAGAATTCAGAACCTTCTAACCAATCACAATCCAGAACTCAGAACCTTCTAACCAATCAGAATCCAGAACTCAGAACCTTCAAACCAATCACAATACAGAAATCAGAGCCTTCTAACCAATCACAATCCAGAACTCAGAACCTTCAAACCAATCACAATACAGAACTCAGAACCTTCTAACCAATCACAATCCAGAACTCATAACCTTCTAACCAATCAGAATCCAGAAATCAGAAACTTCTAACCAATCACAATCCAGAACTCAGAACCCTCTAACCAATCACAATCCAGAACTCAGAAACTTCTACCAAATCACAATCCAGAATTCAGCCACCTCTAACCAATCACAATCCAGAACTAAGAACCTTCTAACCAATCACAATCCAGAACTCAGAACCTTCTAACCAATCACAATCCAGAACTCAGAACCTTCTAACCAATCACAATCCAGAAATCAGAACCTTCTAACCAATTACAATCCAGAAGGCACCACCTTTTAACCAATCACAATCCAGAATTCAGCCACCTCTAACCAATCACAATCCAGAACTCAGAACCTTCTAACAAATCACAATCCAGAACTCAGAACCTTCTAACCAATCACAATCCAGAACTCAGAACCTTCTAACCAATCACAATCCAGAACTCAGAACCTTCTAACCAATCACAATCCAGAAATCAGAACCTTCTAACCAATTACAATCCAGAAGGCACCACCTTTTAACCAATCACAATCCAGAACTCAGAACCTTCTAACCAGTCACAATCCAGAACTCAAAACCTTCTAACCAATCACAATCCAGAACTCAGAACCTTCTAACCAATCACAATCGAGACCTCAGAACCTTCTAACCAATCACAATCCTGAAATCAGAAACTTCTAACCAATCACAATCCAGAACTCAGAACCTTCTAACCAATCACAATCCAGAACTCAGAACCTTCTAACCAATCAGAATCCAGAACTCAGAACCTTCAAACCAATCACAATCCAGAAATTAGAAACTTCTAACCAATTACAATCCAGAAGTCATCACTTTTCAACCAATCACAATCCAGAACTCAGAACCTTCTACCGAATCACAATTCAGAACTCATCACTTTCTAACCAATCACAATCCAGAACTCATCACCCTCTGACCAATCACAGTCCAGAACGCAGAAGTTTCTGACCAATTAAAAAACCAGAACTCAGAGCACAGTGGTGTAAATATGATGTAATATCTAGAGCAGAGTGAAGTTCGTTGATTCTATGGAGGATTTAATGATGAGGATTTATTTGGTGTTTGAGGAAAAGGCCGTGTGGGAGTTTCATAAAAAGTAAACACATACACACATAAAAAAACACAGTCAGTTTCCAAAGTTCTTTATTTCCATATTTTTACATCCTATAAAAGGTTTTATTTGGCTAGTGATGTGCAGTGGAAGAGTGTGTGTTTATACAGAAATGTACTGTGATGCTCGTCTAGCAACGTGAAGATTATTTTATTATAAAACCTTTAAATCCATGCGTTACTGAACACCCTCTATATTACACACAGGTATTATACAGAGTACACTGAGGTATACACACACACAGATGGGAGGTGTGCGTGTGTGTGTGTGTGTGTGTGTGTGTGTGTGTTTAACCCTTTCAGTTGAGTTTGTACAGAAACCCTGGGCTCATGAGGTGGGTGGGTTATCAGACATGTGCAGGTTTATTAAAGTTTCTGAGAGAAATCCTCACTTTCAGAACAAACATCTGCTGAATTATTTTACAGAAAAAGGAAAGCAGCAGTGTGGAGCTTCCTGTACAGCGTCAGGGATTTTATATACAGAAGGAGCTCCGTGTAGATTTTCTCTTCCTTATCTTTATCACTTTAATAAAATAGACACATTATTACAGGATCATTTCACAGCTCGACATCATGTGATGAGCTGATTTATAACCGTACACACGCACACACACACACACACACACACACACACACACACACACGCGCGCGCACACACACACGCACAGATGTTGTCCCAGATGTTTGTACAAAGCCATTTTCAGATTTCCAAACATTTCATTCTGATTTAAATAGTGAAGGTTACAGAAGGATGTTTGCAGGTCAGTAAGGAAAACAGTATTTATGTAATCGAACATTTTTCAGAAAAGAACTAGAAGCACACGGAGAGCGCAAACCTCCACCAAGGCTGCTTATTTCCCTCCTGATTTAATTTCTTTTCAATATTATTTGTACAATTATTTTCTCGTATTAATGACCTTCCTATATTATTTATTAAAATCGCCTCTGTCCTGCACTGGTAAAGAATACTTTAAATAATTCCCAGATTCGGATCTTTACCCGAATCTAACGTAGTGTTATTTGGGCTGTACTTCACCCCCTAAGATAACTTCATTAAAATCCATCAGAACCTTATGCATAAAGGTGCTAACAAGAAATACATACAAATAAACAAACACTCGGACAGGTGTGTGTTCATGATTGATTATGATTAATTATTCATTTATCTGCCTTTTATATATTTGCATGAATTTTTTTGTTTCATTTTCCGTATATCATTTATACTCTGGAGATACTTTGTGCTCATGTTCTCTGGTTTTGGTCAGTTTTGACTTTTGTGAGAGCATTTCAGTCTCAGTTTTCAGTTCTCACACACACACACACACACACACACACACACACACACACACACACACACACACCCCTCCCCCTCCCTCTACATCTCTCTCTACCCCTCTATCCCCCCCACACACACACACACACACACACACACACACACA
>JBCNYH010000023.1:48362735-48372975 GCA_039654325.1 Tandanus tandanus
CCATCATCATAAACCATCATAATCATCATACACCATCATCATCATACACCATTATCATCATCATACACCATCATCATTATCATAATCATCACACACCATCATCATCATCATCACACACCATCATCATCATCATACACCATCATCAGCATCATCATCATCATCAAACACCATCATAATCATCACACACCATCATCATACACCATCATCATCATACATTATCATCATCCTCACGCATATCATGATGATCATCACACACCATCACACACAACTATCATCATCATCATACACCATCATCACACACTATCATCATCATCATCACACACCATCATCATCATACATTATCATCATCCTCACGCATATCATGATGATCATCACACACCATCACACACTACTATCATCATCATCATACACCATCATCACACACTATCATCATCATCATCACACACCATCATCACACACCATCATGATGATCATCACACACCATCATCATCACACACCATCATGATGATCATCACACACCATCATCATCACACACTATCATCATCACACACCATCATCATCATCATCACACACCATCATGATGATCATTACACACCAGCATCATCACACACCATCATCATCATCATCATCATACACCGTCATCATCATCACACACCATCTTCATCATCATCATCATCATCATCACACACTATCACGATGATCATCTCACACCATCATCACACACCATCATCATCATCACACACCATCATCATCACACACCATCATCATCACACACTATCATCATCATCATCACACACCATCATCATCACACACCACCATGATGATTATCACACACCATCATGATCACACACCATCATCATCATCATCATACACCATCATCATCATCATACATCATCATCATCATCATACACTATCATGATGATCATCACACACCATCATCATCACACACAATCATCACACACCATCATGATCATCATCACACACCATCATGATGATCATTACACACCATCATCATACACCATAATCATCATACACCATCATCATCATCACACAGTATCATCATCATCACCCACCGTCATCACCATCATCATCACACACCATCATGATCATTATAATTATCATCATCACACTGTCATCATCATCATCACACACTGTTATTATCACCACACACCATCATCATCATCATTATCATCACACACCATCATCATCATCATCATCATCATCATCATCACACACCATAATCATCATCATCATCACACACCATCATCTTTACACACCATCAATATCAATCCTTCTTTCGGCTGCCCCCGTCAGGAGTCACGTCCTTCTCCATCACCTGCATGTCCTCCTTCACCACATCCAAAAATCTCCTCTTTATCCTTCCTCTTTTCCTCCTACCAGGCAGTTTCATTCTCAACATTCTTCTACCAATATACCCTTCATCCCTCCTCGACACATGCCCAACCCATTCAATCTGAGTTCTCTCGCTGAATCCCTAAACTCTCCCACCTGTGTTGTCCCTCTCACATATTCGTTTCTAATTCTGTCCAATCTTGTTCAGAGAAAATTGCATCATCTTTATCCTTGTCACTTCCAGCTCCGCCTTCAGCTCTGAACTGCACAGCATAGCTGGCCTCACTACTGTCTTATAAACCTTTCCATTCACTCTTACAGATACCCTTCTATCACAAATCCCTTCAGCCACACTTCTCCACTCTGCCTGCGCTCTCTCCTTCACTTCTCTAACACACACTCCGTTACCTTGGATAGTTGATCCCGAGTATTTTATGTCTTACTCCTGCTCACTTCGATTCCTCTTCTCTCCAGTGCGTACCTTTACCTCTCCAGACTCATCTCCACCTGTGCCCGGCTCTCACTACAAATCACAATGTCACACGTCCTGGTTCCCATCCCACAAGGGTTCCAAAACGTACAGTTCTGTGAACAGGTGATGTAATCAGGCTGTGTAAAAAAATGGATTTATATTGTATAATCTTTAGCCTGTTGCATAAAAATAGCACATGGGCAAAATAATTCTGTATTTGTGAGTTCAAATAGGTGATATTAGGCCCCACCCACAGGTACATGAATATTAATGAAACGGTTCCTCTAAATTCTCAGATCGATATAATTCCTGTACACATCAAACATGCCCATCCACACAACGGCACAAAAACATTCTGAAAGCAGTCACATGATCAGAGCACCGCAGTGACAGTGTGCCACACCCTCCTCAGGATTCAGGAGTAACCGGGCGAACACACAGGAAGGGACACGAGGCGTTGTGGTGTTGAATGACCATGTAAACTCAAGGACGGTCAGAGACGTGATGATGACAGATGAAATCCCCACCCTGATCTATAAGGACAGGAACGTTCTGCCAGAGTACCGCGTGTTCTCCTGGGTCTGATCTCAGTACAGTGTGTGGCATCAGAGTGAGGATACACAACGCAGAGGGCGTTCACTGGAGTGTAATAACAAGCGCCACAAATTACACTGCAGGTAACATATTATACAACACACTCTACACACACACTACACATACACTACATGCACAATACACACACACAACATATACACTACACACACTACACACACAATACACACACACACACACACACACTACACATACAACACACACACACACACACACACACAATACAACACACACACAACACACATACACTACACACACACAAAACATATACACTACACACTCTACACATACACTACACACACAATACACACACACACACTACACACACTACACATACAACATACACACACACAATACACATACACATACACAACATACACACTACACATACACTACACACAACATATACACAACACATACTACACACATACAACATACACACAATACACACACAACATACATTATACACTACACACACTACATACACACACATACAACATACACACTACATACACACACAACATATACACAACACACATTACACACATACAACATACACACAATATACACAGACAACATACACACTACACACACACAACATATACACTACATAAACACACAACATACACTATACACATAATACACACACACAATATACACACTACACACACGCTACACACACAATACACACACACAACATATACACTACACACTCTACACATACACCACACACACTACACACACTACACATACAACATACACACACAACATATACACAACACACACTACACACACACAACATACACATAATACACACACAATATACACACTACACACACACTACACACACACAACATATACACTACACACACTACACACACTACACATATAACATACACACACACAACATATACACAACACATACTACACACATACAACATACACACAATACACACACAACATACAGTATACACTACACACTACATACACACACATACAACATACACACTACATACACACACACAACATATACACAACACACATACAACATACACACAATATACACACACTACATACACAATACACACATACACTACATACACACACAACATAAACTACACACATACAACATACACACAATACACACACACACACAACACACACTACACACAATATACACACACTACATACACAATACACACTTACACTACATACACACACAACATAAACACAACACACACTACACACATACAACATACACACAATACACACACACACACACAACACACACTACACACATACAACATATACACAACACACACTACACACAACACACATACACACACACACATACACACACACACAACACACATACACACACACACATTTACATTTACAGCATTTGGCAGACGCTCTTATCCAGAGCGACTTACAATGATCATTTTCATACATCAATACTATGCTATTTTATACTATGCAATTGGGGGTTAAGGGCCTTGCTCAAGGGCCCAACAGTGGTGATAGTGGGGATTGAACCGCTGACCTTTGGGTCAGTAACCCATCGCCTTAACCAGTAAGCCACCACTGCCCCTGTTGTATGTGTGTGTACACAATACACACACACATACAACATAAACACTACACACACTACACACATACAACATACACACAATACACACACAACGTACACACTACACGTACACTACACACACATACAACATACACACTACAAACACACACACACACACAACATATACACAACACACACTACAGATACACTACACACTACAAATATACAACATACACACTACACACACACAACATACACACTACACACACAGCATACACAATACACACATACACCACACACAACATACACACTACACATACACCACAAACAACACACACACATACAACATACACACAAAACACACAACACACACTACAGATACACTACACACTACACGTACAGCATACACACTACACACACAACATACACCACACACACAGCATACACACTACACACATACACCACACACACACACCACTTTGTGTGTGTTGATTTGCGACGCTCTGGCAAGCTGGACAGGGTGTACCCCGCCTTCGCCCAGTGTCGGCTGAGATATGTGTCCCAAGTGGGATTAAGTGGTTCGACAAATGAATGAGTAAGTATAAAATCGGTTTGTTTATTTATTTGTTTGATTATTCATTCATTTATATATATCGTGAGCCTTTTTTTGTGCTACGCACACCAACCGTCACTAGCGCAAGCAGTTGTTTCACTTTTTTCTGAGCAGAGCACTTTTTTGCTCCATCCATCACAGAACGGGATCAGCGCACGTTCGCCCCTTCCTACTACTCACACACGCTCACTCAACATCTTCAAATTTGTAACTTGACAGGGATTGATTCAGGGATAATATGCGTACACACACACACACACACACACACACACATACATATATATATATATATTACCTCTGCGGTATAAACGGTATAGCAAAGGTTCTACCAGTGGACAAATTTATACCTTCAGACAACATACCGCCGAACCCTATACCGTTACCATGATATGAAATAAACTATATTGAGATTACATTCTTGGCCATATCGCCCAGCCCTAATCCTAACTGTGGAAAATGTGAAATCCCAGCATTTCATTCTGGCACAATGTAATAATTTTTTATTTATGGTGAAGTCTGAGAAAAACAGACGCAGGTCTATATTTACTCTGTCACCCAGACATCTTTTTTGCTTCCTGCATTTTGCTGAAAGTAAAGCCACATACACACAGCAAGTAATGCAAATTTGCAGATCACCTGCTAATCACTCGCTAATCACCTGTTAATCACCTGCTAATCATCTGCTAATCATCTGCTAGTCATTTGCTAATCACTTGCTTATCACCTACTAGTTACCTGCTAGTCAATCACCTACTAATCACATGCTAGCCACCTGCTAATCATCTGCTAGTCATATGCTAATCACTTACTAATCACCTACTAGTTACCTGCTAGTCAATCACCTACTAATCACATGCTAGCCACCTGCTAATCTGCTAGTCACATGCTAATCACCGACTAATCACCTATTAGTCACCTGCTAATCACCTGCTAGTTCTATGCTATTCACTTACTAATCACCTACTGGTTACCTGCTATTAATCTACTAATCACCTGCAAATCACTTGCTTGTCTAACCCGCTAACCACATGATCGAAAATGTCCTATCGAAAACAAGCAGGCAGCGGTACATTGCTGGTATGTCTCCGCTTTGGGCAGTAAAACAAACACATGAAGAAAATCGTGAACGCGGATGAGAGTATGAGAGTAGGAATTTTCAGGAAGATGCTTTTTCAGGAAGGAGATGCAGGAAGTTTCAGTTATGTTTATATTCTAATGATTTGTGGGTATTATTATTTCTCTGAAGTGAGTTTGGGCGTCGTTCTCTTGTTCGATATTGTTGTTGTGTCACCAGTCTCAGGTGTTCCACGAACTTGGTTCAGGTTTGTTGGTGATTTTGGTTTCATTACTGGGTTTTCGTGTGAAACCGATTTAAATCAGTTAACGGTTCCTCTTATTAACACCTTTTATTTTTGACCAGTGGGTTCTGATATACAGGACTCGTCAACTGCGGACCACAACAACAATTTTATTATAGATTTTGTGAAAATGATAGGCTTCAAAAAGAGGAAGGAGAATACTCATATTTTCAGCTAATAAATGTGTGTTATTAATGTTTTGAAAAGAAACACTGTGGAACTCTGAAATCAAAACTGAGTGAAATGTTCTGTGTATAAATGTGATAAAGTCTGAGAATCTGGGTTTTTTTTTTTCTTACAGTGTTTATTACATAACAGTGGAACGGTTCTCATGATAGCAGTGAAATATTTTTAGGTACAGAATAAAACTCCAAGCAAATAAATAAAGAAAGAAAGAAAGAAAGAAAGAAAGAAAGAAAGAAAGAAAGAAAGAAAGAAAGAAAGAAAAATAAATACTATTCAGATGTGTGTGAAATGTTTTATTAAACACTGCATTATGGGCTGATATCTCAAAAACTTATACATGCATTCAAAAATAACTACATTTTAAATCTGAATCTGTAATAAAGACTTCCTTATTTTTAACAGAATCGTTTGGACACTGACTGTATTATGGGGTGGGGAGGTGTGTGTGTGTGTGTGTGTGTGTGTGTGTGTGTGTGTGTGTGTGTGTGTGTGTGTGTGGGCAGCACAGTGGTGTAGTGATTCGCATGTTCGCCTCACAGCAAGAAGATCCTGGGTTCGAGTTTCGTGCTTGGTGAGGGCATTTCGGTGTAGCGTTTCTATGCTCTCTTCATACTTGCATGAGTTTCCTCCAGGTGCTCAGGTTTCCTCCCACAGTCCAAACAAAGACATGCACATTTGGCTTATTGGCTGTTCCAAATTGCCCCTTGGTGTAAGAGTGAATGGTTGTGTGTGTGTTGGCTAGTGTAGGTTCAGATAGGCTTCAGGCTCCCCGTGACCCTAATAGGATTATACAGTTTGGCGAATGAGTGTGTTATGGGGTGATTGTATTAGGGCCGCACGCTGTAAGACGTATGCATACACATATCGATAGAAATTATGAGTATAAATAAATTTAATCAGTGACATTATTATACATATTCTGTTTGAAAGATGCAGTGGATGAGTAAACGCCAATGGTGGCAGTTTTGCTGTCTAGTGAGGGTGTATCATAATTCTACCCCTGGTTAAGGTAAAGGTTGGGGTTCGACATTTAGTTGTGATGGTTAAGGTTAGGGAATGTGTGTGTGTGTGTGTGTGTGTGTGTTCCTGCATCACCTTGAGACTGTGATTTGTGATTAGTTCCCATTCAGTGTCCCTGGCTGTGTCCCAAACCGCTGAGTAGTGCACTACAGAGTGTGTGAGAGTAGTACAGCTCCCTCTCCCTGCGCGCGCTCTGGTTGTATCTCTGCACTCTTTACTACATCACTGTGCGGCTCTGCCCTCAGTTTTGTCTCCGCACTGCAGCGGAAAAATCAAACATGGGCGCATGGGCGTCGCCCTAGTGACGAGCGGCTAATTCCGCCCACAGACGGTATTCCTCCATCTCTGATTGACTCGGCGCCCATCCATCAACCAAAGCGGTGCCCGAGAAGCATTCTGGGACGTGTAGTTCTTATCGAGAGCAAAGCCACAACTTATCCAGTAACCGAATACTACAATTCCCATAAAGCCGTATCGCTGTACGATGGACTCCGTTATACTGCACGACTGTGTGATTATTTGTGGTTCTTTCTTTACTATATTATGAAACGTACAAGTATTTTTATAAACTTCCTCGATGTCAAGCTAGCTAACGAGCACAAAGCGGGCTAGCCGTGCTAATAAAGCTAATGTCACAATGTCTCGCGATGTCACAGCGGACAATAACCAGCAGAAATAAACCGGATGTCTGACCTGCTCTTATGTGGCCGCAGGGGAGTTTCAGAGCCAGAGGTTTGAAAAACACGGAGGAGCATTGTGTCCTGTTCGACGCTGCAGCGTTTTCACCTCAGCCTCCGTCTCTCTTCACCCGCATCCTGAATCAGCATCAGCACCCAGGCTCCGCGCGAGTCAGGGCGCATGCGCACCATCAGACACGGCTGTTGCGTGGCAACGTGGAAAGAGGAAAGCCACGCCCAACACGGAAGTGGCTGTGTAGGTAAGGTACTGGTATTAATTATCATAATTTAGAATATAATTATTATTATTATTAATTGATTAATAACATTCAAATGACTGATTTAATCCCAAAGATTATTTATCTTATTTAATTCAGAACATGTAAATACGTATAATATATTTAGAAAATCGTATATTATAAATAATAATAATAATAATAAATAATAATAATAATAATAATAATAATAAATAATAATAATAATAATAATAATGATAATAATAATAGTTTTTAACTCCTTATGACAGAATAGTTTTGCATAATTGTTTAATGTTCTATCAAATGTTAATCATAGGCAAAAAGATGATCTCTCAGTACTTTAGATATTTAAAATATACAAATTTACTGCTCAAATTTATTGTAAAATATCCACAAATAATATTTCCTTTTGCTTTCATTAAATTGGTGTATTGTGTTTTTTTTATACATACAAAAATTACAAATGAGTTTTGTGGTTTAATAGGGTAAACTTACATAATTTACACAAATGCAGTAAAAAAAAAACCTAACAAAAAAGTAAAACACAAAATAAAATTATGACACAATTCAATAATTATACACGTGCGTGTGTGGGTGTGTGTGGGTGTGTGTGGGTGTGTGTTTGTGTGTGTCTGTAGGGCTGAGTAATATGACCAGAATATTATATCACAATATGTCATTTCATGTGCCGATTGTGATATATATTACATTACAACATATTTTGTTTAAACAGAGAATATTGAACAATCGAACAAATAAATAAGCAAACCATTTTTTTAACCTCAGGAATGTAATCAGGAATGTAATCAGGAATGTAGCAGGTAAGTAGGTAGGTAATTCCAAATTAGCATCTTCAGCTCTTTCAGAGAAAAAGAAGTGTGTTGCAAAATCTATACAAATAAATATATAAAATATAAATAAAAACATTAAAATGTAAATATGATGCTTCCAATACAAAATGAAATGATGAAAATTCTAAAACTTTTCATGAATAGGAATGCAGTGTTTTAAAATTATGCAAATTAGAAAAGAGTTAACTAATAAGCAGTAATCTGGTATAAATGCAAAAATTGATTAAGTTGTTGAGAACAGTGGTGAAATTGTTAGCATTAAATGTTTAGTATTAAAACAACTGAGTAGTTACTTTTTTGTTTTTTATATTGAAATACTACAATTTACTTGAATGTAATAAAAAAGTATAATAAAATTATATTATATAATAATAAAAGTCAAATAATATTGATCATATTTTCACGTCTACTTTACCGTTATCATGGGGCTATTTCCCTTCTTGTAAAATGTTTTGATTTTTCCAGAAACAATTTTTGCATTCTCCATTTTAGATCAGTTGGTTTTGTAACCTTCATTTCTGTCAAATATGTAGCATCAAAGCACTTATCGGATAGTAAGTAATCGACAACCAGTTATTTCACTATCTTTAATGGAGATGACAAAACCAGTCCCATATATGGCACAGTTTTTATGGGTAGATTTTCCACCTGATGCCACTTTTACCTATAAATCAAAATTACAGTGTAGATTGTGACATGAATAACATCCTGTTATGGCACAGTATGACATTAATTCCTGGAATCAAATTACAAGTCTGCACTCCCCTAATCAGGCGCTAGTTTCTGAGTGGCTTTGGTAACTAAGATTTAAAAGAAATCATTTTAATTTGAAATCAAGATGCAATGTTTTTTAATTACATTGTTGGTGTTTGTAGTTCTGTTACTACATACACACTATCTAAAAACAGTGGAGTTGGTGCTCTCTTGTTTATACAATTAATAGGTTAAAATATATAGTATAAATTTGTAGACATTATACTTCATCCTTAAACATAATGCAAAATCGTAATGATTAAATATTGAAACATGCACAAAAATGACAAAAATTGTCATAAAAGTTTGTTTTATATTTAATATTTTCCCACGTTTCAGAAAAGTCCGTGCAATAGTTTCTGAATATTGTTCATGCTTTGGTGGACCCCCTACAAGTTGTCAGATTTAGCTTAAATTTTGTATGTGAAATATTGGTCATATACGTAAAAAAAATTACATTATAATAATTATTTTTTTAGACATTGTTTTTTTTTTAAGTACATATATATATATATACA
>JBCNYH010000023.1:48484560-48496768 GCA_039654325.1 Tandanus tandanus
CGGTTCAATCCCCACTATCACCACTGTTGGGCCCTTGAGCAAGGCCCTTAACCCTCAATTGCTCAGTTGTATAAATACAATAATTGTAAGTCGCTCTGGATAAGAAAAAAAATGCTGTAAATGCACAAATGCACATTAGGCTTATTGGCTGCTCCAAATTGCCACTAGGTGTGAGTGGTTGCATGTGTATTGGCCCTGTGATGGATTGGTGGAGGACTGTATAAAGACGCTAGCCTCCCCGCAACCCTGGTAGGTTCAGAAAATGAATACATTTAATGTACATAACAGTAATAAATGATTCTTATCAGTATCAGTCTCCTGCATTCAAAATCACAACGGAAATGTATTTTTATAAATATAAATATATTTTATTTAAAAACATTTATTGACGTGGCATTTCCTTTTACCACCAAGAAGTGCTTTCTTTTTCACCTTATCTTGTCTTCCAACTGGCTCAGCCCAATAAAGTTAAAAAACATAACACATAAGGGAGTTTATTATCCGAGTCACACTAATGGCTTTGTTCTAGTACTGATTTTTATCACACCAGTTCATTACACCACTGTATAGCCAAAGGTTTGTGTTTGGTAAAGATCCCATTCCAGATTTCATCCCCTTTACCCCAAGGGTGCTTCTCTAAACCCTTATTTGTCCTTTCCTCGTTCCCTGACCCTCCCTTGAACCCGAAGATTTTCTGGTCCTCCATCTTTGCTGGCTGTCCCATTTCTCTTATTTGTGCATTGGAGAGTGAGGATTAAAGAGCGAGTAAGGATACGCAAGAGCAGCCTTCCTGGAAGGGCTGCAAATCAGCGTATGAATAACTTGCCCCTTATATGACGTCGGACAATTTTTTACGCAGAAGGTCAGCTGGGCTGCTGTCATCAGCAGTGGATGTCGCTCAGTGCGAGGCTTCAGAGGAAATGACATCTCGTTTTTCCTAAAAGTTTCCACGATTCCACGTTCTTCACATTGTGGTTCTCCACATTCTTCATGCAGTTCTCCATGGTGGAAGAGATTAAGACACAAAGATGAGAC
Source organism: Tandanus tandanus (assembly GCA_039654325.1). NCBI lineage: Eukaryota > Metazoa > Chordata > Actinopteri > Siluriformes > Plotosidae > Tandanus > Tandanus tandanus. The sequence continues at coordinate 48,485,596 of JBCNYH010000023.1, forward strand.
GCAAGTGAGGGACAGGAGGATGCAGTTTAAGGGTTCTGAGAAGCACCCCATGTCTTCATGGAGCTTGCTCTGTACACAGGAGCACTGTCCTGCTGGAACAGGTTTCAGTTTTTTAGTCCTGTCCATCTATCCAATATCTGTACCTCTTTTCCATCAGGATTGTGAGGAGCCTGGACTCTGTCCTAGCTGACTTCCAACGAGAGGCTGGGTTTACACCCTGAACAGGTTGACTGCAAGCCAATGTGGAGTCAGCATGTTCTCCCCGTGCTTATGTAGGTTTTCTCCAGGTACTCCAGTTTCCTCCCACAGTTCAACGACATGCATATTACACTAATTGACTATTCGAAATTGCCCCTTATGTGTGAATATGAGTGTGATTGGTGATGTGTGTGTTGGCCCTGCAATGGTCTGGCGAGCTGTCCGTGTACCCCACCTTAGTCCAGAGTTGGCTGAGATAGGCTCCAGCTTCCCCACAACCCTGGTAGGATTATATATATTATTTAAAGTAGTTTGGAAAGTAAATGAATGAAAGAATGTTAAAGATGAGTGTAAGGTTACACCTGATGCATATGGAAAGGAGTAGTACTGCAGAATGTTGCTGGTTTTGTTTTTAGTGCTGGATGATTTTACAGAATACAGGATAATACATTTGATACACTTACAGAATACAGGATAATACAGGTTGACCTCCGGAAGACAAAAGGTCATCATGTAAGTGATGATACTATGGGAACATACGGTTCTTCCCATCTTACACCCCATTGGATTATACCCAAACAAAGTGCCGTAATGAAAAAGGTGCAAACCAACACCCCTGTGCTGTTTCACCACCCGAACATAAAACTGCTGAATTGACACTAAATAGTAAACACTGTACAAAAAATAAATAAACAATGCAAACTGTGTAAACATTTTGAATGCTGATGTACCGGCTTCTTCTCGCACTGGTGTTTTTCCCAGAATGCCAGCTGGTGAAGGGGTCAAACAACTTCTCTCTAAAGTCAGACAGATACCTGCTGATACACCATATGGCCTGTGTGTGGGTGCGTGTATGTGTGTGTGTGTGTGTGTGTGTGTGTGTGTGTGTGTGTGTGTGTGTGATCCGAAGGTAATTTATGCTGATACATAGCTGAGGCATTTCTCAACTTAAAAAACGTGATTAGCTCCTCTCAATTCCAAGATGGGAACATTCCAACTTCCAGAAGCTAATAAACCTAATAAACCCTGTTTCCTTTCTTTATTTCCCCTCTTCTACTTCATCCCTCCATCCCTTCCCCAAGCTGTAAATTTTCCTATCTTGCCATCGCTCCAGTGAGCACAATGTGGGTTTTGTAGATTAATCTCAGACTATTTTAATGGATTTAATGTCAGGCGGAGCTGCGTGTTGGCCAAAAGCCATTTAGTGCGGCAGTAACTCATCAATCAGGACTTAGCGAGCTAGCACAGGACTCGGGCAGCTAGCGAGAGTTAGGGTGTGTGCTCTTTTCCTGAGTGCATTAGATGATCTAAAATGAATATAGATGGAGATGTGATGTGTATATCCAGGTGGTGCTGTACTTAATGTGCAAATCCAGCAGAAAAGGCAGTTGGTGCGGCTGTGACAAGAAACATCTATCCGCGAATTTAGGAATTGTACAGCCTGTGATTCCAGAGCTAAAATTTAGCAGTGCTTATGGTTTTTTGTTTTTGTTTCTGTTTTTTTTTTTGTTTTTTTTTTTGTTTGCTCTTCTGATCTTTTTAGTCATGATATTATTACACATAGCATATCATTTAGCATAGCATTTAGCTAACACCAATTAAAACCACCATTAAAAAGGAATTTAATTTTTTCTGCAACCCCTACACATCCCTAATGAGCAAGCCTGCGGCGAGAGTGGCAAGGAAAAACTCCCTCAGTTGACACGAGGAAGAAACCATGAGAAGAACCAGGCACAAAAGGGAAACCCATCCTCATTTGGGTGAAACCATAAAATACAAACCATATAAGAGAAACTTCATTTTAGTCCAACATGTAGTCCGGTTGGTTATACCACAACTGTAAGTCCTAAATAATTATGGCAAAAGAGTTTATATCACCAGCAGTGAAAAGTCATCTTCACAGTCTCTGAGTGCAGATCTAAGCCCATATGGATCTTAATCAGCAGGAGCGAGGGGCTTCCAAGATGAGAACTCCAGCCAGCATCAGCACACCAGGACAGACCACAGTGATCCTCTTTGTGACTGGATAATTGGATTTCAGGTGAGCACCACCCTTTTAGACCCATTACCTGGTAACAGTGTCTTCAATTATTCTTTAATTCATTTCCAGAACGGTTTAGTCCCACTAGGGTCGCTGGAGCCCATGTCAGCCAACTCTGGGCAAAGGCAGGGTACACCCTGGTCAGCTTGGCAGTCCATCATAGGGCCAACACACACAATCAATCCCACTCACACTCACACCTAGGGGCATTTTGGAAAAGCCAATTGGCCTAATGTGCATGTCTTTGGAATGTGGGAAGAAACCGGAGCATCCGGATGAAACCCACACAGGCACAGAGAGAACATGCGACCTAGAGATTTATCTCATCTATAGAATTGAGGGTTAAGGGATTTGCTCAAGGGCTTAACAGTAGCAGCTTGGTAGTACTGGGGTTTGATCCCTGGCTTTTTGATCAGTAATCCAAAGCATTAACCATCAAGCCACCGCGATTTTATTAACATCAGGGAGGTGTTTTAATGTATGTGTTTTTGTGTGTGTCGAGATATTATATGGTAAAATATCTGAACATTCTGAGGCAACGGAAATGGAAATGTTCTGCTTGTTTCTGTATAATTAAAGCAGCAAGAGACACAGGTGCTGCTGAGGAAACACAATGTTGTGTAGTGTGTGTGTGTGTGTGTGTGTGTGTGTGTGTGTGTGTGTGAGAGAGAGAGAGGGAGAGAGAGAGAGAAAGAGAAAGAGAGAGAGAGATATTACCCTCGGGATCAGCATTGATAAGAAAAACACGCAGGAATAAAACAGAGCCAAATCTCTCATGATGAATGATTTATGGCTCTCTGCATGTTTGAGCGGTGTCTTTTTCTTCTTTGATTCTTTTTCATATCCTCCCAAAGGGACCAACAGATCTGAGTCCACTTTCATGAACCTGATAAACAGTGTAATAAAAATTAGCGAGAACACAGTCAGACAGATTTCTGTTCTTTCAAAGGGTTTCCTATCAGATAAACGCCAGATTTTTCTCTGTTTAGTTTTTACTTGTTGGTCACTTTTTACTGTGTGGATAACAGTTACACCTCACCGGATAGCATAAACGGACGTCGGATGGGTAGAAACTCTGAATGAAAATTATTAGTAGTGAAGGTAGTCTCCGTTGCAGCTCTAGGCTCTCACGATTCCCAGGAGTATGAACAGAACATCAATGTCTGTTTCAGACCCGGTGAAGACCCATTACATGTACAGTACTGTAGTCATACTGTACTTATCCTGAAGTCGTCAGTTTTGTCCGGTGGACTCCCATTACACATCCGTTATTCACCAGTTCTCATGCGTTCCTTGTCAGAAATCATCCGCTGAACATGCGGTCTGTGTCCCTCACACTTCTGCTTCACCCACTGCATGTCAAGTAGTAGTCCGGCTGCGAGTCAGGTCCACTGATCATCAACAGATGTGAACTGACAAGTAAAGGAAGAGGAAAGCATGAGTTCCAAACATAACGGACGCCCAGCACACAACAACTGAACAACCTGCAGACGCGTTTGCCCAGTGGAGGCTGTTCTAAGTTTTAATCAAGCACAAACTTTCTGTCGGATTGAACGGACCCTGCCGGACAAAGAACGCATTCACAGAACAAAAAATGGACAAGAAAAAGCATGAGAACAGAGAATAACAAATAAAAAATTTTGCTCTTGTTGATGCGGTCATCTGCAGTGTCGTGGATGCTGTCCTTATGGGGCCAGGTTTTGGTTCTGATGGACCGCAGTGTACTGCCAGAGGAAGGTGTCTCAAAACATTTGCGTCTGGGCAGGGAGAGGTCAGCCGCAATCTTTCCTGCACTGCTCAGGGACCTGGAGGTGACGAGGTACTGGAGAGATGGAAGGAGTAGCCAGTGACCTTCTTGGCAGAGCGAATGATACCTTGGCGGTGGCACCTGCGGACCAGACAGTAATGGAGGAGGTGAGGGTGGACTCAAAGATGGAGGTGTCTAAGCGCACCATCATTGTCTTTGTCAGGTTGAACCTCTTGAACTGCTGTGCTTTCTTGGTGAAGGAGCTAATGGTCATCTCCCACTTGAGGTCGAGAGTGATGGTGGTACTCAGGAAGTGGAGAAACACTCCACAGTGTTTCCTGAGGAATGGTGATGGGGTGGGTGTAGCAGGGCTCCTCCTAAAGTCTACAATCATGTCTACTGTCTTTAAAGCACTGAGCTCTAAGGTGTTCTGCCTCCTGAGTCGAGGAGAAAGTGGACGCATCCTTGGAACGATGTGGTGCTAATGGTCCGGGAGTCAGAGACATGTTCCTCTAGCTTCAGACTGGAAGTCAGAAATCCACCTGCAGATGGAGTGAGGTACCCTTAGCAGGGAGAGCTTGTCCTGCAGGAGATCGGGGATGATGGTGTTGAAGGCAGAGCTGTAATACTCTCTTGGGGGGGGTTTCCTTGGCCAGGTGCCGGAGGATGAAATGGAGAGCCATGTTCATGTTTCTATTCTTGCTGTGAGGCAGACGTGCTAAACACTGTGCTACCGTGCCGCCCCAGAACAGTTCATTGTTTTTGTTTGCTGTGATGAACACTTTATGTAAATAGTACAGATTCTTGTTTGCTTTTATGAGTGTTTCTTGTAAATGGTGGAACACTTTACTTTCTATTACCCCACAACCTCTCAACCATGAGCCCAGCACCCTAACCACTACACAACAAGCCATGCCTGGCATTGAGATAACGCTGTCTCACTCCAGCAGATAGTGGGATGCCGGCTATTCATTTGTTTGTCAAAACACTAGTTGTTTGCAGTCTGTGATCCATCTGAGCAGTTTTCAGACAGACACAGAGACACTGGATGAGAAATGGTGTTGAAGTTTCTCCCACTCTTTATCTTCTTCACCAGTTTACTAAACCTGTACTTTAACTCTGAGGGTACATGCAGTAGATTATTTCTGAAACGTCGCAAAACTGACAATTAAACCCATCTGACTCACTCAGCACTCTCTCTCTCTCTCTCTCTCTCTCTCTCTCTCTCTTTCTCTCTCACACACACAAGACTAATATACTGTTAAACAGAAAGAATCCGTACGTGTAAGATAAATGATGGGTTTTTATAAGATCTATGGGGACGCCACTGTAAAGTGCCAAAGTGATTTACAGCCCAGAGGAAGTAGAATATTTAAACTAATTTATGAAATGAAAGTGTGAGTAGCTCTGTGTTTATATCAATAATTCACAATTGCAGTCTAAAAATTATATGAAATCCTTTCTATCCTTAAACGGTAAATATAATCCTTTCTACTCAATAAAAAAATTGAGTACTATTAAAATAACGATGCTCATATCGCTGGTACACACCTGGTTTAGCTGGATAGTGAAGCAGGTGAAAGAACAACTACAATAATAATAAAATACTACAGTGTGTACAACAGATTACATCACACACACTGTTCCGGTCTAATCTTCTACACTAATCAGTTTAGTGTACGGCTTAGGACGAAACCACAACAGGACTGGAACACACACTCCGTGTGAGCAGTGTCGTCCTGGATGTGTAAAGTTTATTAAAAGATGTTAGCTAGAAGCTAAAGTCTAATAAAAGCAGAAAATAAATATTTGACTTAGTTGAATTCCTGCAGAGTTTAGATTTGAATTCTAATTTAAATTCTAAAAAGTATTTTTTCATTTTAATTTTAATATATGATTAAATTTTATGCTTTTTAGTTCCTGCCCACAAAGTGGCTTGGGAGCTATAGGACTGGGTTCTGTCTATCCATCCATCCGTCACACTTTACAACTGTAGCTGGGGCTTTCAAACTTGGTATGCTGGCTCACTACTATGAGTGCTAGGATGAGTTTTTGTGTGAGTGACCATGACCTACTTTTCAAGGTCACAGAGGCAAAACTGTATGTTAGGCATTTACTTGCCATGCGGTGAGGCTGGAGCTAACAAACTTCCTGTGATTGTTCTATATTGGCATATTATGAAATGGTCCTTTCGGCGGGAGCGTCTGAACCCTGTGGTCTGTTTTTCTTTTTGTTTCCTTTTTAAACGTCTTTTAATGTTTTTACTTCTATTTTTTACACTTTCCCCCATAGTTATTATTATTCTTTTTTTAACTTTATCTTTATTTAAATTTACATAACAGTCTTGTTGAACCCACCGCACGTCTGTGTGATACGTGCTCTCTACGTACAGTAGGTCACATGACCACAAATACCTGAACCACGCTGTTGTTTAATTAGTAAAGTTATTTAAACAGAAGTTATCCATTTTTATTCATTGCTTTAGTATTTATATTGTGTATATGTTGTCGTTTAGCCTGACTTGTTTCTTGATCAGGTTTCATATTCTTTTTTTTTTATCTTTTTTAATCTTCCCTGTAAATAAACTCCTTCCTGCATCCACCGTTAAATTTCTTACTGATTTTCTGTTCTCTTCTTATGTGTGTAATTTCTACTCTTTATGTAAAGGCAATGAGCTTATTGATTTTATATATATATATATTTATACACACTACCATTCAAAAGTTTGTGGTCACCCAGAAAATGTCACATTTTCCATTTAAAAACGAACTTACATCCGTCAAATGAGTCGCAAAATGAATATAACATATAGACAAGGCATCGGCAAGGTTACAAATAATGACATTTAATTTAAATAATAATTTTGTCCTTTAAAATTTGCTTTTGTTATTTGTCTTTTTAAATGTTGGAGTTTATTTGCAAATTCAACTGCTCGGCACGGTGTCATAGTGGTTAAAACGTCCGCCTCACTGCTAAAAGGTCCTGGGTTCGAGTCCCGGGCTCGAAGAGAACGGTTCTATGTGAACGGTTCTATGTGGAGTTTGCATGTTCTTTCCGTGCTCGCGTGGGTTTCCTCCAGGTACTCTGGTTTCCTCCTACAGTCCAAAGACATGCACATTAGGCTAATCGACTGTTATAAACTGCCCCTAGGTGCGAGTGCGAGTGTGAATGTGAATGGTTGTGTATGTGTTGGCCCTGCGATGGACTGGCGAGCTGTTCAGAATGTACCACACCTTCACCCAGAGTCGGCAGAGATAGGCCCCGCATCCCTAGGAGGATTAAGCGGTTCAGAAACTGAATGAATGAATGAACATTTACCTGAAATAAAAACAGTCTGATATAAAAAACACAGTATTCCCCATACTCTCCTAGTGTTTAATACTAATCACACATGCCACCCACCCTCCCACACACACACACACACACACACACACACACACACAATCCTTGGGTACCAAAAGGAGTCTGATGCTCCCCATTATAGTCTCCCTTCAACATGTCAGCGCCTGTCCAGGATTTCTGTCCTTGTTATGTTTCAGGTCCCCACGAGACTGCTTTGTGACATGTACTTAAAAACACATATACACACTCTCTCTGTCTCTCTCTCTCTCTCTCTCTCTCTCTCTCTCTCTCTCTCTCTTTCTCTCTGTCCCCCCACCCCCCCTCTCTGAATCTCATTTTGTAAATGGAAGCTCTGGGCAGCACTTTTAGTGAGACAGACTGCATTACACACACACACACACACACACACACACACACACACACACACACCACTTTTTGGCCCTGTCAGGTTTTTTATTTTGTTATAAAATCTGTAGTTCTCTTAAGAAATGCACTTTTCACACACACAAGGTCATAACTGTTATAAATTCCTGTATTTGTGGGGACATTTACTCACACACACACACACACACACACACACACACACACACACACACACCTCTTCATCTTTTCTGTGATATTGGATGTAAGGGTTATAAAAATGAACCCCATGTCACAGAGTGGATGAAGCTTTAACACGCTTTGCTCTGTGGGGACAGGATGCGGTGTCTTCCTGAGAAATGACATCATCATCGCCAGACCTACTGGATTTATCTATCGATAGAATAAGAAAAATGGCCACCGTACAGCTCTGTACTGAGTGATGAGGTAATGATTACCATCTCCCCGGTCCTTTACCCAACATGTAACCCTATATCATAAACGATTGTTTTTCTCCGGCTGATATTTTTTAATCTGTAGAACATCACCAGATAACACTTCCACATCATCTCCTAGACCAGCGCGGCGTGACTCATCACTGAACATCATCTTCATCTAATCCTCATCCTCACTCCATCATCACTTCTCTTCACCCCTGCTGTAACCCTGCTTTCTTCTCTTTAGGTGTTAGTGCTGGTTTCCCTTCAGTGATTCTACAGTCATTTTAAATCTCATTTCATTCCGATGATGTTTTCACAGTTCTGACGCCAACCCTGACTCCTGTTTCTGCTCATTTGTTTTTCATTTGTTTCAGTGTTCATTCATTCATCCATTTTCTGAACCGCTTAATCCTAAATAGGGTCACGGGGGAGGCCCAGCCGACTCTGGGTGAGGGCGGTGTACACCCTGGACAGCTCGCCAGGCCATCGCTGGGCAGAGTCACGCTGACGGCAACCCAATGCTCTTTACGCTCTTTATGCGGTTTATGCTCTACTCTTTACGAACAACAGCAATGGTTCTTTAACATGCCTCGAACCACAGACAGTGAGAGACATGGCTGGCCGCTGCACTGGGGGACAGCGGTGACTTGGTGGTAGTGGAGCTTGAACCCCCAACCATCAGATCAGGAATCCAGCACCCTACCGGGCCACTGCCCTTGTTGCAGTGTGTATTTTTTATTTCAGTGTGTACTGCTTCAAGTTTTTTTTTTACACAGCTAACTGTTAACCGCCAACATCTTTTGCCACACCCTGTGTTGGATTTCCTTTCTGTAGGAGATTTATAATTCTTTGTTGAGGCCGAGTCCAACAGCTCGTTAACAGCTTGTTGACTGTAGATTAATTAGCATTTTTTGACAGATGCCAGTATTTGATTTAGAAATGGAAATTACAAGGTGATTCCATAATACTTTTGATTCATTCATTCATTGTCTAAGCCGCTTAATCCAAATTAGGGTCGCGGGGAGGCTGGGGTACACCCCGGACAGCTCGCCAGACCATCGCAGGGCCAACAAACACAACTATTCATACCAACAGTCACACCGAGGGGCGATCTGGAACAGCCAATTAACCCTCTGGGCATGTTTTTGGACTGTTGGAGGAGACCGGAGTACCCGGCGGAAACCCACGCAAGCACGGGGAGAACATCCGAACCACACAAACCCAGGCCTTCTTGCTGTGAGGCGCACATGCTAACCACTGCGCCACCGTGCCACCATAATCATTTTTATGTTATGGACAATTATTTCTCATGATTCAACCCTCCCTTCCTACTCCTCATCACCCAGTGATTAGTTCCAGCTGTTAGTTTTTTACATGTTAGTTATTAAGGGCCACATGGTGGCGTAGTCCACTAAATTGCACGTCCGCCTCGGTGCAAGAAGGTCCCAGACTCGGTGATAGCGTGTCTATGTGGAGTTTGCATGTTCTTTTTGTACTTGCATACTGTAGGTTTCATCCAGGTACTTCGGTTTCCTCCCAACGGTCCAAAGACATGCACATTAGAATAATTGGCTGTTCCAAATTGTCGGGAGGTTTGACTGTGAGTGATTGGTTGTGTTTGTGTTGGCCCTGAAATGGACTGTTGATTTGTTCCGGGTACATCCTGTTTTCACCCAGAGATGGCTGAGATAGGCTCCAGCCTCCCCGCGACCCTAATAGGATTAAGCGGTTCAGCAAATGAATGAATGAATGAATGAATGAATGCTAGTTGTTCTTCTTTTCTCTCGCACTTGGTGAAGTATTTCAGTCTTTAGTTCTGTTGGTGCTGACCCTGACTGAACTTTGACCCTTGGACTTACTCAGATATTACAGACTCTGTCCCCGGGAGATGGAAAGGTAAAGTGTGTGTAATGTCTGGGTTGCATGATTCAGATCTTCACACTAACCGATACAGCACTTCGGGATAATGGGTAGAAAATTTCAGGACTCCTGTTGAGATATAAAAAAACGAATATTTCTCTCCACTTCGCTTCCATTTTGTATTTTTTCCTCCCCTCGCTCTTTTCTCTCGTCTCCTCCTTTCTGGTTTTCTGATACTTTCTTCTGTTTTGGTTTATTCCCATCCCTAATATCTTTCCTTGCTCTCTCTTCATCTCTCTGCTGTCATTCGGACTTCCTGCGTGGCCTCCGAGGGGATTATGGGATAGATGGAGTGTGGGATGAGAGAATCTGTCACTGTCACCGCATGTGAATGATTTGATGTCTTTTCTTAAACATTGACTATTCTTTCATGTTTGGATCTGAAAACACACACACACACACACACACACACACACACACACACACCTGGGAGTTTGTTCGTGGCAGCGCTGCAGTGGTGATGAGGGTTTAGTAAACACTTGAGTTCTGCTTGTTTCATTTCATTGTATTTGAAGACTCTCTCTGTACTATGGATCCCTGCACACTTCCCTCAGGTCCAGATCACGTCTGTTCTTATACTTCATGATGTAGAGAGGTATCAAACAGTCGACTGGAAGTCAGCTTGGGCCTTGGGACGTTGATTTGAATATTGGTTTTATTAATATTAACAAAAGCCTCATTTATGAGTGTGGCACGTTGGTGCAGTGTTTAGCCCAGGCTCGGTGTGGAGTTTGCATGTCCTCCACGTGCTTGCGTGGGTTTCCTCTGCATACTCCTGTTTCCTCCCACAATCCAACTACATGCACTTTGGGCTAACTGGCTGTTCCAAATCGCCCCTAGGTGTCATTGGTTGTGTGTGTGTTGGCTCTGTGATGGATTAGCTGTTCAGAGTGTACCCCACCTTCGCCCAGAGTCGGCTGAGATAGGCTCCAGCCTCCCCGCGACTGTTGGGGAAATTACATTCATGTGTAGAGTACGTCTTTTAATTACGGATTAAAACATCTTAGAGTCAGGATGTAAAGTTATGAGTCAGTGTGTGTGTGTGTGTGTGTGTGTGTGTGCGCACGCGCGCACGTAGAGGTGAGGCAGTAGAAACTGTGTAGCAGGCAATTCATGCTCGGTCTC
>JBCNYH010000023.1:48497428-48510216 GCA_039654325.1 Tandanus tandanus
TCACCTTAACGAGTACCAACAGATGTTGAAACAGCTGTGTATGTGCTTGGAATCCCTGCTCACTTCACACACACAAACACACACACACACACACACACACACACACACACACACACATGCACAGGCTCAGATTTGCCGTCACGCTGAGAAGAAGGAAGTGCTAAACTTAATTAGCTTATTTATTTCTCAGAGTTACTCAGCAGGTAAACTTCAAAGATACACAACAGAATATCACATTAATGAAATACTTTATTACGATTTCGGCGATCCCCGTACTCCTCCATACGTATAATCCTGTAATAATGACGTTTGTTAATGGTAATGAGACACACATCACTGTTATTCATTCATTCATTCATTTTCTAAGCCGTTTAATCCTAATTAGGGTCGCCGGGAGGCTGGCGCCCATCTCAGCCGACTCTGGGCGAGGGCGGGGTACACCCCAAACAACTCGCCAGGCCATCGAAGGGCAAACTCCACACAGAAATGCCCGAGCCCCGGAATAGAACCCAGGACCTTTTTGCTGTGAGGCGGACTTGTTAACCACTACGCCACCATGCCGCCATCACTGTTAACGAATGTGTAATTAAACCATTTGCATTGACTCCACCCACTTTTTTATTACAGTCACTTTACTAACATTGCAAATGATCACCAACAATCCTCTGTAAGTGTTTCATAAAACTTTTTTGTTTATATTTTCCTTTAATTCTTCTGGGTCCTAGGATTCAGTGCATCATGTCCATGTGTGCAGTGTGTGTGTGTGTGTGTGTGTGTGTGTGTGTGTGTGTGTGTGTTAGGATTTAGCATTTCTTTGTGTGCCATATCTCATACAAACTGTTATTTATCTAATTACTAGCGCACCATGATAACGTTTAGCCCCGACGTTCTCTATTCTACACACTGACAGCATTCCCGTTTAGCATGTGTTATTAAAAATGATCCAAAACATTTCTTTATCCTCGCGTCGGCTGTTGTGTGTGAGATCTTTTCACCTACCATCCTCTCGCCTGCTGTGTAATTAGACCTCCTTATTATTTCATTGTGTAGGGGTGAGGAGGAGTGTGTACGTTTGCTCATGTAATTATCGCTTTGTTAACTTCCTGTTTTTTTAACATTACCATGAGACAGCGCTAATGAAAAGATCACGGCTCAATATTCGCTGCACTGGTCATCAATCAGACATCTCGGGGAATTTTTTTCCCTTCTGGTGAAGGAGTGATGACGCTGTGGGGTTCGGATTAATCGCTGATGAAGGTGGGTGAGGGAGTTAAGAGAAGTGGAAGGTCGGTGAGAAGGTCAGGCTCTGAGGTCACCTTCACGTCCTGTTCAATCACAGCCCTGACAAGCCCATTCTCCTGGATGACAAAGGGTTCCCTGGGCCTTATGGAACCCTGACACAACATAACCACAATCCCAAAGGTCTATAATGCAAGTGGATTGAACTTCAGTGTGCTGCATTGTTGTGTTAATCTGTAAATCATTTCTAATCATCACACCAAAATCATGACTATCTTTAACCAATCAGCTTTTAGCAGACATTTTACAGAACTAGCATTGACCTAGCATCACAAAACCACACAAACACAAACAGTATCTTAAATCTATAGACTCTTCATTGTTTGTGGCAAGAAGTGGCAACTTGGGGCGGTATTCATAAAAAGTGCTTGGACCCCGTACATCGCTGCTTGATTAGATATTATTTCATCTACAGGTTCTTTATTTTCTTTGGCAACTTTTACAACTAGAGCAAAGCTAGTTTTTTCCTTTGTACTAATAAAAACTATTTCAGTGCACTTTGGCATTATTTAAACTTTAAAAAGGCTTTTTGGTTCTTTAAACTATTTATTTTTAATTTTGTAAAAAAACCCAAAAATAAATAAATAATCATGCTGAGAAAAGTCAGTAGTTCAGAAATAATTTTTCTTCAGTGCAGCTAATAAACCTGAACAAGCCAAGAACGGATCCTCAATACTGTGTTCCAAGTACGCAAGCACTCACACACACACACACACACACACACACACACACACACACACACGCTCAATCTGTGTAGAAATATATAAAGATAAACAGATTTTATTTAACATTTGGGATTGGAATTTGAGCAAATGTTGAAGAAATGCAGCATTAATTGTGACGTTTGGCTCATCATGACCTTTCACAGATATAAAGCTGAGTCACTCTTAGTGTGTGTTTCTGTGTGTGTGTGTGTGCGTGTGTGAGTGTATGTGTGTGAGACAGATGGCTCTGTTACCAATAGCAGCGCCACATCGCAGCACAGCGGATCAGATGAACAGAAGAAACTGAGATATGGATGAGAGAGAAACAGGGATTGAATAATAGAACCTGAGCTACACAGTGTTTGTAGAACCGCCTGTTCTGCGTAAATTAATACCTCGACACTATTGTTGGGGACTTGTGAAACGTAGAACAGTACACCTTCTCAAAACACGACGAGTATAACGATAGCGAGTCCCGTGGAGACACAGCAGGGATCTCGGGAAGCAGGTCCTCGTCATGAAATAAGGCTTTATTGTTAGTTTTATGTAAATGATGGTATTCCTCAGGGCTCCATGCTCGGACCGGACTCACTTCTAGAAAAGTTACTATTTACGTGATTTTAATTAATTAGCACTGCCCTGCTATGGCCTGGTGAGCTGTCCAGGATGTACACTGTCCTCGCCCAGAGTCGGCTGAGATGGGCGCCAGCCTCCCCGCGACCCTGATTAGGATTAAGCGGTTCAGAAAATGGATGAATGAATAATTAATTAGCAGTAATGTCATAAATGACTTTGCACGTGTGCTTGTTTTTTCAGCGGGGATGTTTTCTCCTTCCCTCTTTACTTTTATTTTTATCACCTTTTTCTGTCATTAAGAAATCACCTGTTTATATATTTCCAGCTTATTTTCCAGGGTTTTGTTGTTATTCTGTCTCAGCTCGAGGACACACATAAGTGAACAAGAATAACAAGAGGCACAAAATGACATGAACACACCGAGATCAGAAACGGAAATGTTTATGTTTATATAAATATCTGTTGGAATTAAACAGATAACACTTAGGCTGTTCATTCATCCATTTGTCAAACCGCATAATCCTATTAGGGTCGCGGGGAGGCTGGAGCCTTTCTCAGCTCACTCTGGGCGAAGGCGGATACACCCTGAACAGCTCGCCAGTCCATTGCAGGGCCAGCCATTCACACTCACAGTCAAACCTCAAGGCAATTTGAAACAGCAAATTAGCTTAATATGCATGTCTTTGGACCGTGGGAGGAAACCGAAGTACCCAGATGAAACCTACAGTATGCAAGTACAAAAAAAACATGCAAACTCCGCACAGACATGCTATCACCGAGTCCGGGACCTTCTTGCACTGAGGCAGAGGTAATAACTACTGATAAACACACACACACACACACACCACCATTTACACTCACTACCAGGGGCAATTTGAAATAGCCAATTAACCTAATGTGCATGTCTTTGGACCGTGCAAAAAAAAAAAAAAACAGAGTACCTTGAGGAAACCCACAGCAGCATGGGAAGAACATGCAAACATTTAAACCCAGGACCTCTACCACTACGCCTCCGTGCCAGCGTGATTATTTAAAGGCTCAGGTGAACTAAAATGTAAGAAAAAAAACTAACTATGACAGGAACAGAGAGAATTGAAAAGAATCACCAAAAAATGACTGGTGGAGCGAGCACACGTGTTCGTGTGTTATGGGTACTCGGACACACGCATGCTCTGTCTAACCTGAAGATGAAGTTAAATTTCTAATGATCTAATTAGACCCCGGTGTTAGATCTATCGGAAAGTTCCTGTCTATGTAAATGTAATGATGATCGTAATAATACTTTACTTTAGTACGATTTTCGTAAGCTCTCAAACGTCTAGTAATGATAACATCAACAATATAAAGCTCACGCAAAAAATAATAACTTGGTAAAACAGAGCGCGCTCTCGTGGACAGCGAACACACAAACGCACACACACACACACACACACACACACACACACAGTTTCCTGCGGAACGAAAATCGGCGCATCACAGTACCTTCCGCGTAGCTCACATGAAAGGTAATCATTAAATTCAAGATGGCCGCCGTGCTAACGTTCCAGGTTTTATACATGGATGTTTACATGTCAGGTTTCAGGGACAGTGAATTATTTTAATTCATATTTACATTAAAATTTTAGATGATTATAAACTACGTAAGGAATAAATTTTATTTAAACCACGTGTTTATTTTAATGATGTTTCTCTGTGTGTGGAATCGCGGATCTGCTGCAGAGCTGTGAGAAGTTTTAGAGAAAGAATATGGAATAAATTCTACTCTGAAGGTTCTGGACTCAAACTGGTTTCTCTCTCACTGGACAATTCTACAGTGATGTGTCCCTCGTTAATTTTCTTCGTCCTCCATTTCTCCATCTATCGTCCTTCTCTTTATTTCTCAACCTCTCCATTTCTCCATCCCTCTATCTATCCATCTATTTATCCCTACATTTCTCCATTTAGTCATCGCTCCATCTCAACATCTTTCCATACCTCTACCTCTTTCTTTTCCCGTCTCTCCATTTCTCCATCCCTCTATCTCTCTATCCCTACATCTCTCCATTACTTTATCCATCTCTCCATTTCTCCATCCCTCTAACGCTCTATCCCTTCATCTTTTCATTGCTTCATCCCTCCAACACTCACTCTTTTTTATGGCTCCATCTCTCTGTCCCCACATTTCTCTAACACTTCATCACTCCATCTTTCTAAGTCTTCATCTGTTCATCACTCTCATCTCTCCATTCCTCCATCTCTCCATCTCTCTAATGCTTTATTCATCCAGTCCTTCATTCATCTAACTCTACATCTCTCCATCCTTCCACTTTTCCATATCTCCATCCCTCCATCTTATTGTCTCTCAAACTCTCCTTCTCTCCATCCCTTTAAATCTCCATCTCCCCATGCTTCCATCCCTCCATCTCTCCATCTCTTTATCCCTTTAACTCTTCATCTCTCCATCTCCCTATCTCTCTATTCCTCTAACATCTCCCTTCTATCTCTCCATCCTTCAATCTCTCTATTCCCCCACTGGAGCCTGTACGGCTAATATCCGTTGTCTAGGTATTAATACAGTTATTTATCTTAGCGCTTTATTAGAAGAAAATGTGCTTTTCCACTCTCGCTCCCAGATTAGACGTGGACGGTCAACATCATTAGTCTCCAGGACAGAATCAGCATTTCTGCCAGCTCAGGGTGCCGCCAAGCAGGAAAAGCATTACAGCTGCAATTTTTAACTTTAGAGGTTTAAAAGTTGTGAGCATGTTTGTGTGACTGCGGCAAAACTCCCTGATAAAGCATGAAATCTGCATTTAATAAATATATTTTTACATATAGATAGATATAGATATTTACATAATGCGTGTGCAGGAGAAGTAGTGATTTTAACGGCTTATATACTAAACAACAGAGTTCTAGTGATACGTGAGAACCGTCGCTGGGATCCCCATGCCCATGATATGATTTTATTGGGTGATGTCTCCCAAGGATATGGGTGGAGGAAATATGCACTTGCATGAGAAACGTGAGTATTTGCGCTGCATACATGACAATGTCAAGTCTACCAGTGATGCGTACATGTCCATCACTGTTCCATCTACATTTTTTTTTACCTGCATGGAAATGTACAGTAACAGCCAGTAGGACATGTAGGTCGGTTGTAATGGTTGAATTGATCCGGCGCTTGACCCACAGTCATTTTCAACACACCCAAACTTTCTGTGAATGTAAGCCACGCCGTCCTGGTTCTCAAGGTAGCTACCTGACCTATTGTCTCCTGATTGACACTGCAGTCATCTACTGTAAAATAATTCTGATTATGTGAGACTGTGGAATTTCGGTCACTCACGTTATAGCACAAACACTAGCTTGTGGTTTGGCTCTGGTGTTAAATTGGATAGAAATATCATTCACACTGCATTCATTTTCTAGCATCACGAGGAGGCTGGAGCCTATTTCAGGCAGGGTAATCCCTGTACAGCTCACCAGTATATTGCAGGGCTAACCGACACACAACCATTCACACTGACACTCCCACCTAGGGGCAATTTGGAGCAGCCAGTTAACCTAATGTGCAGGACTGTGGGAGGAAACCGGAGTACCCTGGAGGAAACCCATGCAAGCACAGGGAGAACATGCAAACTCCTCACATAAATGCCATCGCCAAGCCCGGGACTCAAACCCAGAACCTTCTTGCTGTGATTCTTTCAGTGCTAACCCTAAGCCACCATGCCTTCAATCAGTTGTTGCTAATTATTTCTAACGGCGGTAGCATGATTTTATTGATTCAGTAGAAGCTTGCGGGATTATTAATGAGGTGTTAGTTATTATGAACCCAGAGCATGTATAAAAATCCCGAACTTGGTGTTGAACCTCAGCAAGCACCAGTCCAGTTTGGAAAACATTACCGTTTAACGTTTTCAGCACGCCACCATATGGTTCATCAAATGTTCAGTCCCACTAACGACCCACCATATGCTTCATCTGGGGTTAAGCGTCACTAATGATGTTTAGATTTCCGAACACTGATCAGTGTAAGTGGGTGATTAACGTATCAGACAAGTGAGGACGTACTCTGAGTTAATACCCTCTGGAGATCTGTAGAGTTCCAGCTTAAGCTGTTCTCCGAACCAAATCCTCAGCACTTGAAGACCATCAAGATTCTCCATCATGTTATCCATCTCACCATCCTCCATTCCATTTGAGTTTCCCATGTGATAATGCGGTGAGAAGTTCCTCCACAGGTTCCTCAGTGGAGGGCATGACCCCAACCCCAGATCACACCACTCCGGTTTGAGGAGCCGTGTGTGAGAGAAGATCCAGAGTCTTCTCCGAAAGTGAGACGATAGCGCTACTGTAGCAAAGCTGTAACTCTGGGATACAGCCGGATCGAATAACCCTCACATCTCTTCTAATCCTTTAGTGCTGAAGACGTGGGTTTCTGCCAGTGCTGCAGTGATTCTCACACACACACACCTCTCACATCAACATCGAGCTCCAACCCAGCACCCCGGGCTCCAGACACACTCTGAGCCAAACGTAATTAGGAGAGAAGACGACGACAGAGTGACGGACTGGCTGGTGGAACGTGTCCCGAGTGTGTGTCAGAGTGTGTGTCAGAGTGTGTGCGTGTCTGGCGACGGTGCTGATTATCAACCTCTCCGCTGCCTCCGTGATGGCTGACTCGTCTGAATCACACACACAAACCTTTCTGTTTCTCTTTTAATTAGAGTTCCTTATTTACGTGAGTCCATTACTCTGTAACACAGAACATCCTGACACTACTTATCAGGATTCTGATTGGTCAAAATGTATGGATTAACAGCAGCTGTGACAACTGGGTTTTAATAATGCACTTTATGTAACATTGATAGAAGGAGTCTCCAGTGTCAGAGATACAGCTTTATATTTTCCGACTCACTTAGTGTTTATTACTACCGCCAAGGTAGTTTTTTCCCCCAGATGTGTTGGTTTCTTAGCAACTTTACACAAAAAGTTAAGAATGGATTTTGTTGAATGTTTTTGGAGGGGTGGAGTACGACCCAAGAAAGACTTCATTACAATTTAGAGATGATCCGTACCAAATTCTGGATCCAGGAATTTTTATTTTTAAATATTCCTTAACATTGTCAGATAGGACAATTTTTTGGATATATGGTATTACAGTGGGCCCAGTAGGAGGTGCTGTGTACTTTTTTGTGGGGTTTTTTTTTTTTTTTTGGCTTGTCAGAGATTACTCTTGTTACTTATGTAGCTTTGACATGACATTTGGTTTGGTTTTGCTCATATACAACCTTTGATTAGATCTTCACCATCGGATCAGTCGTTTCACAGGAATTACACATTTAGAATTCACACATTAATCTGAAATTTACCCAACACCGTATCCCAGCATGCTCAGCCATAACCTTCAGCAACCAGAATTTATTTTTTTCTGAATCAGTGAAATATCATGAAACATCAACTTCGTAATTCTATCTGCATAAATCTCCTGAACAATGATATGAAGCCCATTTTAATTTCTTCTCCATACTCGACATTCATACAGTTTTACCAGAACTTTACAGAATAATGGCATAGCGGTTATCTCGTCCACTTTACAGCAAGAAAGTCCTGAGTTCAAGTCCCAGGCTTGGAGAGGTTCTCCCCGTGCGTGCATGGGTTTCCTCCAGGTAGTCCGGTTTCCTTACACAGTACATAGACATACACCTAAGGCCAACTGGCTGTTCCGAATTGCCCCTAGATGTGAGTGTGGATGGTTGTGTGTGTTGGCCCTGCGATGGACTGACGAGCTGTTCGGGATGTACCCTGACTTTGCCCAGAGTCGGCTGAGTAGGCTCCAGCCTCCCTGTGACCCTAGCAGGATTAAGCGAAATGAATGAATGAAGTCAGATGAATGAGGTCAGAGTTCTGGTGTGAGATTTACAGAGGTTTATTCACATCTCTGAATATATCTAGGCTTCACCCAGCATCTGATGCAGGAGACAATTTGAGCCTTTTACCCTGAAGACCAGGTCTTAGGATGTGGACATGTCTACATTTGTGGTGTGTAATACGGATTATTCTCATACCACAGCTTTAAAAAGTGTATGGATAATGGTCAACATTGCTTAACCTTAAATAAAAATAAAATGTATTGGCACTTATGAAAAAAGTGCCTGAACATGAACATCAATGTCAGTTTGACGAGGAAACCCAAGAAACCCTGAGGCAGTGGATCGATACCTCGAGCTGTCTGCTGGGAAAAAGAGTCGATGCCATGATTAAAGCTGAGTGTGTGGGAAGGTGGATCAGTATTTTCAATTCTCAATCTCAAACCAGCTGATTGTACATTTAACGGGGACAGTAGGGTGGGTATGGGGTCAATGGTTAAATCTCTGTGTTACTGATCAAAAGGTCAAGGGTTCAAGCTCCAGCACAGCCAAGCTGCCTGCGTTGGGCACTTGAGCAAGGGCTCTAGCCCTCACTGCTCCAGTTGTGCACTGTATGACCCCGACCTCTTACCTCAACTTATTCAAGCCAGAGATATGCAAACAAATTATTTTAATGTAAGGACAAAGTCAATGTTATTACAAAATCACTGTGAGATTTCATAAACCCAATCAAAAGTTTAGGCTAAATAACTGCATTTTACAAAACAGGTCATCGCTTAACATCACTTTACACAGTAAATTAATGTGTAGCTTAAAGTAAATGCAAATTTTTGCTAATTTTTTGCATTGTAAATCCCCAAATTATTTACACATTCATAATAAGGCTTAAAGTAAATCATTAAATTTTACCCCATAAATAAGCCTAAGTTCCGACTGAAAACCCCAATAAATTTTACATGAAATAATTACACTGTAAATCATTTCATAGTTTAAACTTAATCACAGTAAAGTTTACACTGTAAATCATTTCATAGTTGAAACTAAATCGCAGCAAAGTTTACACTCTAAATCATTTAATAGTTTAAACTAAATCGCAGTAAAGTTTAAAGTGTAAATTACCATAAAGTTTACATTAATAATTATATGTTATATGTTACAACATAAGTCACTGTGAATGTTAAGGGTTTCATAAATCATAAACTTTACATTAATTGCTGTACAGTTTACACAATGATTCACTGAAAACTTTAAAGTAATTCATTATTAATGTTACACCATAAATCACCAGAAGGTTTGCACTAAATCACTGCACAGTTAACCCAACACATCACAGTCAAGTTTACACTATAAATCATCATAACCACCATCAATTTAACAGTAAATTATAAAAAGATTTTACACTATAAATCAGTGTAAAGTTTACATGTAAAGTAATTTACTGTACATCTGCTTGTGTGTAACGAGTCATTTTATAATTGAATCATTTTTTCAAACAGCGACTTTTGCTTTCACAGGTCATTGCCTATTTTAAATAACAGTGCTGGTGCTGTGTCAGTTTCTTGGCTCCTTTGGCTGTCTCTGTCAGGAGGTTATTGCTTATGGAGTTGTATTGCGCTGCTGTCCTCATCCAGTAATGCACCACAAGCTTCCATTATGGTGGAGGGCATATTTCATTTCACTACACCATTTGTTGGTAAATGAACGATATTGATGCTATAAAGTGAAATGGAACGCTTTAAGCGTTAGAGATGACGGCTTTGATCTCTGACCGCTGGTATGGAAAATAAACTCTGTACTTAAAGCATTAGATTTTAAGGCTCCTGCTCAGTAAGCACTAGCGCTGTGGCCTTCACTGCGCCGCATAATTCCCCTTACGCCATCTGCTCTATTTAGAAACAACTATTTATAAACGATAAAACGTTTTTCGGCTAACTTCATGGTTACGGTTTATCTCATTCACACACCATTTAGGCGCATGCATCATTAACCACATGCTTTACTAACCAAAGAGATTAAATTATATCTCACATTGACTCATGACTGATATAACAACGGTATTCTTGTAGAAGAGAAGCTTTGACCTTTGACCTTTGAATCTGTATTACTCTAGTCGAGTCTCTGATGTACAGTAATACGGCTCGTAATGTCTCCCCTATGCATATAAATCAATTTTAATCATTTTAATTGTCAAAATGTCTTCTGTTGGTTATCAGTATCCACACCACCGCGCTGCCGGATTCTTGGAGGTGTTGATTCATTTTCTGTAACAGCAGATCTGAGAATCATGAAGCTGCAAATCACGGGTTTGTACTAATGCGCTCTTTGGAATATGTTTCCATGGTAACGGCTCATTCCCAGTGTGTTGGAGTGATCGTTACAGTCACCATCCTGAAACCTGAAATGGATTATTTTCCCATAACTGTAGTACACACGCATTACTACTGGAGGAAAAGTACAGAGAGAAATCTTATTACAAAGCAGCATGGCGTGTGTGTGTGTGTGTGTGTGTGTGTGTGTGTGTGTGTGTGTGTGTGTGTTTGGAGTTGGGGCAAAAAATGGTAAAATTTTTCCAAGATACAGCAAGACTATCGAAAGTGTTAGTGAGCACAAAGGTTCTTAAATCTATTTCTTTCTTTCTTTCTTTTTCTTCCTCCTCTCTCCATCTATCCCTTGCTCTCTCGCTCTCTCGTCCTCCCTCACTCTCCCACACAGATCCAAGAGCATGAACACACACCATCACAGGTAATTGCACCACTTGATCTTTGGTTCCCCATTATCAGGTGGGAGAAAAGTGTGTGTGTGTGTGTGTGTGTGTGTGTGTGTGTGTGTGTGTGTGTGTGTGTGTGTGGTTGTGTGACACTCTTGTCATTCTGTATTTTCTTTGTTCCAGCCTTTTGAAGAGAGTGGAAATGACAGCAGATGAAAAAGCTCCTTTGTGCCGGACGTGTCGATTTTCTCCTTTAAAATCAGCAGTTATTACAAAGAGGGTAAGAAGGTGATGTGCAAGTTATCAGTAATTGCAACGATTTTGAAACAGCAAAAAAAGCTTTTTTAAATATAGGAAATATTACAGGTAAATGGTGTTTCTGCTGGTGTTCAGAGTCGGGATATGCAGCCGCAGGAGGAGATAGAACTGGAAATCATGATATGATATGATATCATCACGCTACCAAGGGGGAGGCACGGTGGTGTAGTGGTTAAAACGTCCGCCTCACAGCAAGAAATTCCTGGGTTCG
This sequence comes from Tandanus tandanus, assembly GCA_039654325.1. Lineage (NCBI taxonomy): Eukaryota > Metazoa > Chordata > Actinopteri > Siluriformes > Plotosidae > Tandanus > Tandanus tandanus. The sequence goes on from JBCNYH010000023.1 coordinate 48,509,096, forward strand.
GGTCGTCGGCTCAGCGAGCGCGTTTCTGTGTGGAGTGTGCATTCTCTCCCTGTGCTTGGGTGGGTTTCCTCCGGCTACTCTGGTTTCCTCCCACAGTCCAAAGACATGCACACTAAGCTAACTGGCTATTTCAGATTGCCCCTAGGTGTGAGAATGGTTGTGTGTATGTTAGTCCTGCAAAGGACTGGCGAGCTGTTCAGGATGTACCCCTCTTCACCCAGAGTCTGAGGTAGGCACCAACCTCCTGGCGACCCTAAAAGGTTTGACAAACGAATGAATGAATGAATGAATGGTTGAACAAATGACTGAGGACAGTGTGAACGATATTTATCTGCATTTCAGAGTGTTAAAGGTGTGGACGGGGCTATAGGTTGAGTGACAGCTGGACTTTAGTGTTATATTGTGTATATAACATTGTCTTTTGTTTTTACATAAGAGGTTGTGCTGCTGATATTAGTGTTCTTCCTCAAGAGATTAAGGGTCGCCAAAATATTCTATCATTAAAAGAAGCCCAGATGTTGAGTAATATCTCTCAGTGGTGCAGTACTCACACTCTCACACACACACACACACACATACACACACACACACACACACACACACACACACACACACACTGCGAGAGAACGGCATGTGCTGATGATTGAAAATGCCACACTGACACGTGCCTGATGAAGGTCTGAATTCTCTCCATTCGTTAACCGTCCTCGTTTATTCTCCGGCTTCAGCTCACCCGAGAGTGAATTTTTCAGTAAGCTGAGTGTGATGGACGATCTCACACTGACTCCGGGTCAAAAAGTAAAAGGAATAATGTTCTTCGTCTCTTAAAAAAAAACTGTTTCTTCCTCTACAAATAGAGCAAATAAATATCAGCAGCAGTTTTTATCCAGCTAGCTGTAATTACTGTATTCTATGTTTAAAAGAAAACCAAACGAAATAACAAGTAAGTAAATAAAATATTATAAATAAACAAAATACAGATAAACAGAAAAATATATCAGGATCAAGACAAATAGAAAGAAACGAACAATATGAACTACTTGTGGTACCCGTCTGCTGCCTCGGGAGTCCCACAGGCCAAAAGGACCTGATAGGCCTCCTTCTTCAGCTTGACAGCTCCC
>JBCNYH010000023.1:48565212-48588046 GCA_039654325.1 Tandanus tandanus
TTCCACTGTTTCCCTCTTCTTTTCTTCCTGTTTCCCTCTTCCTCTCTTCCACCGTTTCCCTCTTCCTCTCTTCCTGTTTCCCTCTTCCTCTCTTCTAGTTTCCCTCTTCCTCTCTTCCACTGTTTCCCTCTTCCTCTCTTCCTGTTTCCCTCTTCCTCTCTTCCTCTCTTCCACTGTTTCCCTCTTCCTCTCTTCCTCTATTCCTCTCTTCCTCTGTTTCCCTCTTGCTCTCTTCCTGTTTCTCTCTTCCCCACTTCCTCTATTCCCCTCTTCCTCTCTTCCTGTTTCTCTCTTCCCCTCTTCCTTTCTTCCTCTGTTTCTCTCTTCCCCTCTTCCTCTCTTCCTGTTTCCCCTCTCTTCCTCTGTTTCCCTTTTCGTCTCTTCCTCTCTTCCTGTTTTCCTCTTCCTCTCTTCCTCTCTTTCTCTCTTTCTCTGTTTCCCTCTTCCTCTCTTCCTGTCTTCCTCTGCTTTCCTCTTCCTCTCTTCCTCTCTTCCACTGTTTTCTCTCTTCCTCTCTTCCTCTGCTTCCCTCTTCCTCTCTTTCTCTCTTTCTCTGTTTCCCTCTTCCTCTCTTCCAGTTTCCCTCTTCCTTTCTTTCTTTCTTTCTTCCTTTCTTCCTCTCTTCCTCTGCTTCCCTCTTCCTCTCTTCCTCTCTTCCTCTGTTTCCCTCTTCCTCTCTTCCAGTTTCCCTCTTCCTCTCTTTCTCTCTTCCTTTCTTCCTCACTTCCTCTGCTTTCCTCTTCCTCTCTTTCCCTCTTCCTCTCTTCCTGTTTCCCTCTTCCTCTCTTCCACTGTTTCCCTCTTCTTCTCTTTCTCTCTTCTTCTGCTTCCCTCTTTCTCTCTTCCTCTATTCCTCTGTTTCCCTCTTCTTCTCTTCCTCTCTTCCAGTTTCCCTCTTCCTCTCTTTCTCTCTTCCTTTCTTCCTCTCTTCCTCTGCTTCCTCTCTTTCTCTCTTCCTCTCTTCCTCTGTTTCCCTCTTCCTCTCTTCCAGTTTCCCTCTTTCTCTCTTTCTCTCTTCCTTTCTTCCTCTCTTCCAATGTTTCCCTTTTACTCTCCTTCTCTCTTCCTCTGTTTCTCTCTTCCTCTCTTCCTCTCTTCCACTGTTTCCGTCTTCCCCTCTCTCTTCCTCTCTTCCTCTGTTTCCCTCTTCCTTCCTCTCTTCCTCTCTTTCTGCCAACCTCTGTTCACCTCTTCCTCTCTTCATCCCATGCTTCATTTATAAGCTATTGTTTCTTAATTAGACCTTAATCAGTCTGAAGGCTTTTAAGTTTTGGTTTTGGAATAATTTTCAGGACTTTATCACTGAAACCCCGATTCAGAACTTGACTGAGCGAGGACTCTGCATGATTAATTACGCTAATTAACTCCAGAACTGAACCTGGAGCACGTCTGGAGAAAGAAAAAAACATAAAATTGAGAGTGTTCTGCATTCCACTACACGCCATCGTCCATGTCTCCCTGATTAAAACCAATGAGAAACATTTACATTTATTTAACGAGAAAAACATGAACACAACCATACTGTATATTCTAATAATGATAGAACAGACTAGTGTAAATAGACAGAAAAGACTATTGTTTTGGATAAACTATAAGTTTATACACGTATAAATATAAAACTATATTGAATTGCTGTGTATACCCCGAGCAATAACGTCACAACGTTCCTGCACAAATGAAGCCAAATTTTCCAGTTCGACATGCAGTTCTACTCCAACACAGTAGATGGCGATAATCATAACAGTGATATGTTTGTATAATTCGTCAAATGACCATGAGATGAGGAATTGTGATGAAATCACATTCAAGTATTATTCTGTCTCAAAAAGATTAAGCAACAAAATGCTAAAAAATTTAAAGTAAATAAAAATGAATATTGCTGATTGGTGTATTATTATTATGTCCAAGTCACTGAAACTAAGTGGTGAGCACGGGGACGGCTCTCTGTTGTAAATGTCGGACCAGCGGGCTGTCGGAACATATGGCTGTAACCGTTAGCATGCTAGTGCATTCCTGGATTACCTAATCAAATTAATATATTCATTGTACTGCTCTTTGTGTGTGTGGGGGGGGGGGGGAGTGTAGTGGTTAATCAGTTTAATTGTATTGTGCTTTGTTTGTGTGTGTGTGTGTGTGTGTGTGTGATCCAGTGATTCTCTCGTGATGTCTCAAGGACGAAGAAGCATAGCATCATATTCCGCCGTAATAATTTACTCGGGGTCATTATTAGTGTGCGTGAGTCTGTGTGTGTGTGTGCGAATGTGTGTGGGTTGGGTGGGGGTTTCAGTGGCTTTTGATAAAAAATACTCCATTATTATTCATTTCTGCGGATGAAATCGGTGCAGAAGGGAATTCAATAAGAACGTATCGGATATTAGCATTTTACATGCTAATCTGCCGTTGAAAAAATAATAGCCTTGGTTAAATGTATTATAGTTAATTGTTGATATTGCTTCATCTTTCCTAGTGTATCTCATGACAGTAAAACATTTAAAAGGTTAAGTGATGAGTTTTTATTGTATTTTTAATTTCAGGTTTAATTTCGATTTTCGCTAAAGCTGATATGGAAGTTTGTTTCATCATTTCTTTACACCACTATCGCAGAATCATTAGCTACAAATATGATGTGTACAAAGAAAAATATATAACATTTTACCATTCCTCACATATCTGTGTCAGGCTGTTTTAAAACATATCATAACACGCTTAAAAAAATAAATACAAATATACCATGACACCAGCCTGCTCCATTCAACTCACATTCAAGATCAATGGATAAACGCTACATTTCAATACGTTAACATGAGTAACTTTACTGTAGTATCAAACTTCAAGTGTGTTTTACAGTCCACAGAATTCTTGACATTCTGTATCACTTCCCATGATGCACTGGGCCACTTCCTTGGTTTCTATTGCAATATATATAATTAAATTTGCAACATGAGAGGGTCACAAGCCCCCTGCAGCCCCCTGCATCCACTTACATTCACACCTTTGGGTAGTTTATAGCAGCCAGTTAGCCCAATGTGCATGTCTTTAGTCTGTCCAAGAAAAATGAAACCCACACAAGCACAGGAAGTACCTTCTTGCTGTGAGGCAAGACAGCTAACCAGTACACCACTGTACCGCAAATTTGTGACATCAGCTACAAATGTCTAAAACGTGGCTAGTAACAAAACAGATATTTAAAGGGACCAACTTAAAATGATCCATGTGAATGAAAATCGAGCAAAGATGAGGCTGCGGCGACATCAGGAATCAAATTCACAATCTCAAGATGAAAGGATGGGCAGCACCGGGGCGTACAGGTTAGCACATCCACCTCACAGTAAGAAGGTTCTGGGTTCGAGTCCCGGGCTCTGCGAGGGCGTTTCTGTATGGAGTTCTGTGTGTTCTCCCCGTGCTTGTGTGGGTTTCCTCCAGTTTCCTTCGACAGTCCAGAGACATGCACATTAGCCTAATTGGCTGTTCCAAATTGTCCCTAGGTGTGAGTTTAAACATAAATGGGTGTGTGTGTGTGCCCCGCCTTCACCCTGAGCGTGCGAGAGAGGACCTGTGTGAACCTTGGATCTACATGGACCCAGCGCAGACTCCTCACGACCTACATGGACTTAACTGGAACCTACATGAACTCATGTGAACCTCACAAGGGCTTATGTGAACCAGACTTGGATTTACAGATGTGGACCTTATACACAGCCTCAAGTGGAACCTACACTGGCTTTCGTGGACCCTAAGTATAGATCACATGCACCCATGTAGACCTTACATGAACTCATGTGAACTCTGCACTGGCATGTTGGCTGGGTTCTGGGTTTGTCCCTCTGGGGGACCCTTCCTCCAAAGCAGTGTGGATGTTTTTAAAGGGAACTTGAAAGAACCCCCCCCCCCCCCTTTTTTTTTTTTTTTTTTTTTTTTTTTTTTCTCTTCTTCTTCTTCTTCTCCTTCTTCTTCGGTGTAAATTCTGTATCTTTATTCCTGTTTGAAATCAGTATTTTATGCGTTTACTCCTTGAAGGCTGAGTCCAAGTGCTTGTTCCTTCTTCTTTATGGATTTCTTTTCCTTCTTTGGACATATGTAGGGTTCTGATTGGAAAGAGGGATGAGTTGAGTTTGGCACTGAGCCACAGTGCATCATGTCAGAGAAAAGAAGAGAAAAGAGGAGGGGAGAGAGAGCGAGAGAGAGAGAGAGAGAGGCTCACTCACTCACTCTCTCACACAGAGGAAAAGAATGAGGAAGAACTCGCTCTTCCACTCCGGTACATTTCTGTCCTTCCGCGGTCTAATCTCTGGGATCTGATCTGATCTGATCTGCGCGGGGTGTGAATGGGAGAGCGGGAGCGGGAGTGAGAGCCTGAGCTGCGCTGCGGGTTTCTTATCGCTCCACCACCCGCCGTATAAAAGCCGCAAACCGAATGCGAGCTCGAGCAGTGCGGCACCGACCACGCGCGCTCCGTCTCCCTGCGTCTCCCTCCGTGTCCGAAGGTAAGACCAGACCTCCGCCGAGCCGCGCGCGAGCTCACCGCTTTCCCATCCCACTCTCTCCTTCATGTCGGTTTGAAGTGCCGCCGTCTCCTGGTCCGGAAAGCGCGAGCTTTGATTTCGATCCGACCGGATTGGCACCGAGCTGCGCCGCACGTTGTTGCCGCGTGCGCTCGAACCGCGACAGAGGCGGCATTCAGGCGCGCGTTGGTGATTGTTAGAGGTGCGCTGGAGAGATGCAGCGCGCGCCCGAATGGCATCTTTCTGTAAAGGATTTCAGTCCGGGAGCGCGAGACCGCGGCGCGCTGTGGGTTCCGATGCAGATGCGGAGTCCCGGTGGGGACCGACTGCACGCACAGCCGCACGAGGAGCCCCGACAAGTGCTTTTCGTGCACACACGCGTGATCTGGTGCCCGTGTTTATTTCTAGTTGTTTATTTACTGATTTATTTGTTTTGAATCTGGTCGAGTTGTGTGTTTGTGCACGCGCGACGTGTCGGGGTGTGTGTGTGTGTGTGTGTGTGTGTGTGTTACACTCCGGAGATGATCGTGTATCAGCTTTCAGTGTGTCAAAGGTCCGAATATGTAATTGCATGCTTGTAGTCAGAATGTAATATTGAAAATAAATTAAATAATTTAATTATTAATTAATTAATTACTTAATTAATTAATAGAGATGGGACAGGTTTATCTTGCACGAGGATCATGTCGGGGTTTTTTTCTGTATCACTAAAAATGCACACAGGATTCACTCTTTATTGCTCCATGCTTTTATTTTGTATTTATTTTAATTCTAATATTCAAACCTTAACTTTATGCATTGAGTTTTTAAAGGTTTTCTCTTAGTGTCATTTTTGCTCTAATTTTTAATTCCAACAATAGAATACGGATGTGTGTTTGTGTGATTTTCTTTTAGCTTTTGTTAAATTTATGATATTTAAATGCCTGTAGGTGAAGTGTGTGTGTGTGTGTGTGTGTGTGTGTGTGTGTGTGTGTGTGTTGGGTGCATGTTTTCCCTGCAGGCATATATTAAATCCCTGTCTCCTGCTCCTCTGTCCTCATGCATACATTAGCGCAGCCCTGTCCCACTACAGAATGTAATATGTGGCGGTCGTAAAAATATTCAAATAATTAATCGTGCAAATCCTCCGTAGTTATTCACATGAGGCAAGTCACCAGACACACCGCATTAACAGCATCCATCAATCCTCATTCGTCTCTACCCTCTTTAGCATTTCAGTACTGCTTCACTTTAATGCATCTCTTTAAACCACATTCCTTCCCTTCCCTGCACTCGTTCATTTGCCTCCCTTGTTCTCGCCATTCCGCAGGTTTCCGAAGCAGCAGACGGTTCATTTTTCACCCGTGGCAGAATGATGAGGCGTTCAGAGGTTTCCTCGTTCCTCCCCACGGGGCTCCAGTTTCTTGCCATAGTGGCAGCTTTGCTCTGCAACATCCATCACGTGACAGCGGAAAAGGTTCAAGACCACAGCTCAAACCATTCCAACAAATCAGGGACCTGTGGGGGTCTAGTCAAGTGCAGCCATGGAGTGATTCTCCCGGTGTGGGAGCCCCAAAACCCGTCCTTTGGGGACAAGGTGGCACGAGCTACGGTTTACTTCGTGGCTTTGGTTTACATGTTCCTGGGAGTTTCCATCATCGCAGATCGTTTCATGGCGTCCATCGAGGTGATCACGTCACAGGAGAAAGAGATCACCATTAAGAAACCCAACGGAGAAACCACCACCACAACTGTACGCATCTGGAATGAAACGGTGTCCAATCTTACCCTCATGGCCTTGGGTTCCTCAGCTCCAGAGATTTTGCTTTCTGTCATTGAAGTTTGTGGTCATAACTTTAATTCTGGTGAACTTGGACCTTCCACCATTGTTGGAAGTGCCGCCTTTAACATGTTTGTGATTATCGGAATCTGCGTCTACGTCGTTCCTGATGGGGAACATCGCAAAGTCAAGCACCTACGGGTCTTCTTTGTCACTGCTTCATGGAGCATTTTTGCGTACCTCTGGCTTTATTTGATCCTGGCGGTTATCTCTCCAGGTGTTGTGCAAGTTTGGGAAAGCCTCCTCACACTTTTCTTCTTCCCCATCTGCGTCGTTTTTGCCTGGATTGCTGACCGTCGTCTCCTTATTTACAAATACGTCTACAAGCGCTACAGAACTGGCAAGCATCGCGGGGTGATCATTGAAACTGAAGGAGATCGTCCTCTTCCATCCAAAGTGGACATTGAAATGGACGGGAAGATGCTCAATTCCCATGCTGTGGATTTTCTGGATGGAACCTTGACTCTGGACCTGGATGACAAAGACCTTGATGAAGAGGAGGCCAGGCGTGACATGGCGAAGATCTTGAAGGAGCTTAAGCAGAAGCATCCGGATAAAGAAGTGGAGCAACTTATCGAGCTCGCCAATTACCAAGTTCTTAGCCAACAGCAAAAAAGTCGGGCGTTCTACCGATGTCAGGCGACGCGGCTGATGACCGGTGCTGGGAATATTTTAAAGAAACATGCAGCGGATCAGGCGCGAAAAGCAGTTAGTATGCATGAGGTGCGCAGTGACATCGGTGAAAACGAGCCCATTTCCAAGATCTATTTCGATCCCGGTTCTTATCAATGCCTGGAAAACTGTGGAACCGTGGCAGTCAACGTGGTACGCCGTGGTGGAGACATCAACCAAACAGTTTCGGTTGAATTCCGCACAGAAGACGGGACCGCCAATGCAGGCTCAGACTACGAATTCACTGAAGGCACGGTGGTGTTCAAGCCAGGCGAGACTCAGAAGGAGATCCGTGTCGGCATCATTGACGATGACATTTTCGAGGAGGATGAGAACTTCCATATCCACCTAAGCAACGTTCGCATCGTTCATGAAAACGATGAGACGGAGAATGCTGAAGCCAATCATGTGGACATGATCGCAACCCTTGGCATACCTTCAACTGCCACTGTTACTATATTCGATGATGACCACGCTGGAATCTTCACCTTCGAAGAGCCTGTGACGCACGTGAGCGAAAGTGTTGGCGTGATGGAGGTGAAGGTTCTTAGAACGTCAGGAGCTCGAGGTGTGGTTACGGTTCCTTACAAGACCATCGAAGGCACAGCTAAAGGCGGGAGTGAGGATTTCGAGGACAGCCATGGCGTGCTGGAGTTCCAAAATGATGAAATCTTGTAAGTCAATCTTAACCTTATATTGAATTTCTGGATTGTTATTAGTAGTGACAGAGCATCTGTGAAGTTCTTAACTTTGTTCTAATTGGGTGAAGATGACCTCACTTAAGACGCATTTCAAATTGGCTTGTCAGTGTGACGTTGTCAGTCCCATTCCGTCAGGCTCGTATTTACAGAATCCAGTATCGCGGGAAATGGGGAGGAATGATGGCGAAGTGGTTAGCACGTCTGCCTCACAGAAAGAACGTTCAAGTCCCAGGTTCGGCAAAGGTGTTTCTGTACTCGGGTTTCCTCCCACAGTCCAAATACATGCACGTTTGGCAAATCAGCTGTCCCAAATTGCCCCTTGGTGTGAGTGTAAATGGTTGTGTGTGTGTGTGTGTGTGTGTGTGTGTGTGTGTGTGTGTTGGCCCTGTGATGGACTGGTAAGCTCTTCAGGGTGTACCCCTCCTTTGCCCAGTGTCGGCTGAGATAGGCTTCAGCCTCCCCCCGCCCCTAATAAAGGATGAATTAGTTTGAAAACTTGACAAATGAATGAAGAACAATCACGGTAACAAAGGGCTGGGTGCTCCTGACGTTCCCTCGGGTTCCAAACGCGTCATGAGGTTAAAATTGGCTTGTCCGAGTATAACTCCGGCAGCAGAACCTTCACGGGTGCTCCGTCGTTTCAGGAATCGTGCACTGTTGAGTTGTGGATGAATGTCTGCATGTCGGATGCTGCAATATCTGTTCTCGTGACGTCACCGCGTCCCTGAAAGGTTTTTTTCTGGAAGATGAGCAGAATGTCATCCTGCACCTCCTTCTACCTTTTCGCCCTTTCTCGTATCTTTCCATCCTCTGACTGTTTTCTCTCTGCTTCTCCGAGTCCGGTTAAAACGCGTGTCCAATGGTGAAGAATGTTGAAAGTATCATTAGAGAATCTGATGCTTCCATCTGTTTTGTGTATCAGTCTGATCTCCGGCTGAGTGGATCAAAGCTGTGCTAGTGTTGCTCCCTGTTTCAGAAGGAAGGAGGTTGTTTTTGGGTGTTTTGGGGTGTTTATTCTCAGTTGTTTGGTCATCACGTAGGTTCAGACGCAGTGCTGATCACAGCATGAGCATTCCTCTGGTTTATCATCCTGCCCTTCACTGGTTCTGCTGTGTTCCATGTTTGTGTTTTAGTAGATTTAGCGTACATGTCGACGCTTTATCACACATTCGTATTTTCCCATCTCACCTGAGCGGGCCGGTTCACATCCATTAAAAATAAATTAATATCTGGATCTGTAAATATCCATGTAAGATCAGTGATCAACATGATTATGATTCCTGGAATAAGAAAAACATTCGGAGTGATTATAGTTTAGTGTCGTAGTCATGTTATATGTAACCGCTCTTAACTCAGGCTATAATAAAACTCCGCCCACTCCTTCAGTTATTAGCCACTTTAAGCCTCGCAGGTTCAAATCACAGTTACTAAATACTGCTGAAAAATACTGCAAGGATTAAAATCTGTCCTTTACTCACTCACTCGTTGCTGAACAGATTATTACTAATGGGGTCGCGGGAAGGCTGGAGCCTATCTCAGCTCTGGGCGAACACCCTGAACAGCTTACCAGCCCATAACAGGGTTAGCACACACACACACAACCATTCGCACTCAAACCTCGAACAGCCAATTAGTCTTTATACTATGGGAGAAAAACGGAGTACCCAGAGCAAACCCACGCAAGCACATGGAGAACAGTCAAACTCCACACGGAATGCCCTTGCCGAGCTCGGGGCTCAAACCCACGGCCTTCTGGCGGTGAGGCGAACGTACTACCTGCTACCCCACTGCGCCACGGTGCCCCTTGGTTAAAAACATTATGTTTTTTTAATTGTTTATTAAATTAGAATTATTTTAACACTTTCTTTGAGTTTGGTCGACAGCTGAGCCTGGAAGCTACTACAAAAAAAAATCATAAAATAGCATGGAGCATCAATTTAATAGATTTTTGATGGTGTTTTTTCCTGAGTTTGTTTTTCCTAGAGAATCCTTACACTTCACTTTTCAATAGAAACTCAGAATCTTTGAAATTTTCAGTATTTATTATTATTACATCATATTATAATAACATCATATTTCTGATGATGTTTATTCTCCAGGTTTGAAATATTTTTAAATAACAAAAATGTACATTTTACATGAAGACACCTGAGAAAAAGATTCCGTAAAATGAAACACTTATGATTCAGTGTTTTGCTGAAAAGACGTCACACTCTGGACGGCACGTGGTAGTGGTTAGCACATCCGGGTTTGGCGAGGGTGTTTCTGTGTACAGTTTGCATGTTCTCCCCATACTCGGGTGGGTGTCCTCCGGGTACTCCGATTTTCTCCCAAAGTCCAAAGACATGCACGTTAGGCTAATCGTCTGTTCCATATTGCCCCTAGATGTGAGTGTGAATGGTTGTGTGTGTTAGCCCTGCAATGCACTGGTGAGCTGTTCAGGGTGTACCCCCGCCAAGTCGGCCAAGATAGGCTCCAGCCTTCCCGCGACCCTGCTAGGATTTAGCGGTTTGGTGCATAAGTGAGTGAATGAACTGATTCATGTTTAGAAACTTGCTGGGGTTGAAGCTGAGGTTGTTTGTTTGTTTGTTTGTATGTTTGTATAATCTTTGTAGTCGTGTCTTGTCCTGATCTTTTTGGCTGTGTAAGACAAGTGTAATAACGGAGCGAACGTGAGTCGCGTGTTTTAAGGGCAGATTCGAAGCAGATGTTGAGGGTCAGACTTTCCGGGGCCTGTTGGCCCGCTGCATACTTTCCATCGCGCAGTGCTGCGAGCGCCGTTAAGTGGATTTTAATAACACTCCTTTAATGAAATGATGGAGGGACCGAAGTACGCAGGATTGATGGTGAGGAAAAACGTTCAGCTCTGGATCTCTGCTTTCTTTAAGAAACTCGGCTCGAACGCAATGTGTTTGGATATTAAACGATTCCGGAGCGTATAATTAGAACATTATCTCATGTTTCTGGAATATGAATTCGGAGCGCAGGCGGAATATGTGATACAACCTTGCATTACCGAAAGTCCGGCCTTTCAGACCTGTGAAAGCATTCACCATGTCTATCCATTTACTATTTATTTATTTATTTATTTATTTCATTCCTTCTTTCATCCCGTGAAAAAAAAAATTGCAGACATTTTTGTTAAAAGCAAAAAAATTCCTACTTAATCCTGTTAAGCTGTTCAACATCACAGATGTTGCAGATGTGTAGATTAAACAAGTGCACATTCATCTTATTATGACACGTCCTTGACTTTTTTTCCACTGTGCGCCATTTTATTCGCTCACTTGTTGCCTTTTGTACACCCGCTGATGATCATGAGGTCAGATTAAAGCTCTGTATGTTTTTTTTTAAAGGTTACAGCTTTATGGCGCACGCCAGTTAGACATTGGAAAAAATCGGGGGTTTTATTTTCCGTGTGTTATATATAAAAAATAATAAAAAGTTTATTTAACTGAAGATAAGATAAAGCAAACACTGATTGACGCTTCATGAGGAGATTAAAGTGCCACCGCGGTGAGAAAGTAAAAAAGAATAAAAGAAGTGAAATAGAAAATAAAGGAGAATAAATACAGGTATACAGAATAAAAAATGCGTGCGTGTGTGTGTGTGAGAGAGAGAAAGAGAGAGAAATGTGGCGTTTATAAAATGACCGAGACTTATTATATAATGTACAAGATGAACCTTCTCTGAGAGCAATAACGCAATAAACCGCTGCTGTTACAGAGTGAATATTACTGAGGAAATACAGGACAAGTGTCGGGACAGAGTGATGTGGGTGCAGCGAGGCCAGAGATTATATAGACGTGCAGTCGCAGGTACAACAGACCCGAGATACCGTTCTATTCCGCTCTCAGAGGACCAGTTAATAATGATCACAGGACAGAAGAGGACAGGATGGGGCAGGTGGGACAGGGCAGGACGGGGCTGAGTGGGACAGGACAGGACGGGACAGGACAGGACAGGGAGAGGTGGGACAGAACAAGATGGGGCGGGGTGGTACAAGACAGGACAGGATGGGAGAGGGTAGGACAGGACAGGACAAAACAGGACAAGACGGGGCAGGGTGGGAGAGGACAGAACAAGACCGGGAGAGGTGGGACGGAACAGGACAAAACAGGACAGGGAGAGGTGGGACGGGACAGGACAGAACAGGGTAGGACAGGGCAGAAAAGGACAGGATGGGGTGGGGTGGAACAGGACAGAAAAGGACAGAACAGGAAGGGGCAGTGTGGGACAGGACAGGATGGGGCGAGGTGAGACAGGACAGGAAGAGGTGGGACAGAACAGGACAGGTCGGTGAGGGGCAGGGTGAGACACGACAGGACCGAACAGAACACGACGGGGTGGGATAGGACTTGATTGGGCGAGATGGGGCGGGGTGGGATACGACAAGACAGGACAGAGCCGGAATGTTCTGACCATTTTGTCCAGTAGTTCATCCAACAACTCATTCATCCATTCATTCATTCATCCATCTGTTTGTCTATTCATCTGTACATCTATCCATCCATACATCAATACATCCTTCCATCCATCCATCCATCCATCCATCCATCCATCCATCTACCAACTCATTCATCCATCTATCCATCCATCCATTCATTCATCTATTCATCCATCTGTTCATCTATCCTTCCTTCCATTCATCCATCCATCCATCTACCCACTTATTCATCCATCTATCCATCCATCCATTCATTCATCTATTCATCTATCCATCCATCCATCCATCCATCCATCCATCCATCCATCTACCCACTCATTCATCCATCTATCCATCCATCCATTCATTCATCTATTCATCCATCTGTTCATTTATCCATCCTTCCATCCATCCATCCATCCATCTGCCTATTAATCCACCCACCCATTCATCCACCTATCCATCCACCCAGTTATTTATTCACCTGTTCATTTATCCATTCATACATCCATCCACCTATCTACCTATCCATCCACTCATTTATCCATCCATCTATACATTCTTCCATCCATTCATTTTCTATAAAATGGATTTATTATTTTTATTTATTTATTATTATTATTTATCCCATCCAGTGGTGTGTGTGTGTGTGTGTGTGTGTGTGTGTTACTATGCCCTTGAACACAGTGCAGGTGCAGGAAGGACAGATAGCTCTGGGAGAGAGTGCAGAATGAGAGGATAAAAGGAGAGAAAAAGAAAAGAGAGAAAATAGCTGATCTACATTGTGTAGCCTGCAGCGTCTCCACCCTCAATTCAACTCCACACCAAAGTCACGACACGTTTCACTAAAAAACTCTCTTTCACTCAAAACACTTCAACCAACCAATCAGCTCTTGCTCTCTCTCTCTCTTTCTCTCTCTCTCTTTCTCTTTATCTCTTTCTCTCCCCCTCTGTCCCTCTCTGTGACACTCTCTCTTTCTCCCTCTCCCTCTCTCTATGACTTTCTCTTTCTCCCCCTCTCGCTCTTTCTCTCTCTCTCTCCCTCTCGGTCACTTTCTCTCTCTGTCAAACTCTTTCTCTCTCTCTCTCTCTCTCTCTCTCTCTCTCTCTCTCTCTCTCTCTCTCTCTCTCTCTCTCTTTCTCTTTCCCACTTTCTCTCTCTTCTATCTGATGGATAGATTGTTCCACTGCAGATTTATCTTCATCATGTTTGGTGAAGGCATCAGCTCAAAGCAGCACTTTTCTGGAACAAGTGGGATCAGAGGAAGACATGCTATCTGCTGTGCTATCTAAGGGGCTTAGCCTCTTTGCTCTGCAGTCTGGGTGGCTCCCAGGAGGTCCACAGAACCACAGCTTGTAAGAGAACACCTAATTGGCTTTTGGAGAACATGGTGCAAGAGCTAGCAAAGCTTAAGGTGGTATTATAGAGCCAGAGGGGATTAAGACTTCTTCACTGCTGTGGACAATTAAGCACTGAAACCTGAGTGGAGTTGGGATGGAGCATTGTGCGCTCACTCAAGGTTGATTGCCTCTTCTTTTTTAAGCAAAGCCCACATCAACATATGGAGCTGATAGCTGGAGGATTCCGGGCTTTTGCGAGAGCTCTTGTAAGCAACTGTTCGTCTGCTTCACTTGTAATGAAAGTCTAACTTCAAATGAACTGAAAAGAATGCATTGACATTTTTCACACAGCTGGAGGATTTGAATAATTGAGGTGCTAATACAACAAGTTGAGAAGGCGGGCAGGTGAGGCTCACGCTGTTTAAAACAGCACTCTTTTTCAAAAGCAATCAACTTTCTACTTATGGAAAAAAATCACATGCATGTTTTTTTTTGTTATACCTTATAACAAGGAATAACAGGTGGTATTATGTGAATAATGTGTGATCACATGATTTAAAAAATCAGGTGAGAAAATAAAAACCATGTAGTTTATATCTGAAAAAAATAGCAGGTGACAATAATTTGATTAAAATAAATGAAAAATCACTCAATCATTAAGCCTGAAATCAATCATCTTGTCTACTTTTCCAGGGAAGTTATACCACCAGGATGCACTATGGGAAGAAGACAAGCTGCTGGAGGTGGTGTAATTTATTAATGGCAATGGTATTCCCTAATTGCAATGGTCTCTGTCAGCAGGATAATGCTTTCTGCAACACAAAAATATAACTGTTCAGGAATGGGTTAAACATGACAAAGTGTTTCAGATGTTAACTTGTCCTCCACATTCCCCAGATATGAATCCGAATAAACCTCTGTGGGATGTGCTGGACAAAATAGTCCAATTCATGGTGGCCCCAACTTTTCAACATACAGGGGTCACATCACACCTTCAAGAGGTCTTGTGGAGTCCGTACCTCGATGGGTCAGAGGTGTTTCAGCAGCACTGGATTCCCAAGATTTTCACATGTGTAAATTGTAATTGCAGGTGAATATAGTAAATGAACTATGTAAAAATAAATTGCTGCAAAAAAAATAAAATTAAATAAAAAAGCACATAAGCATGTCAGAATAATAATTACGAAGCTCCTGAGTCAAGCCCCATAGGTATAGAAGATGACTTGGATGGTTGTCCTGTGGAAACCCAAGAAGACTGCTGCTTCTTCAATAGAAAAGCAGATGTATTATTAACAATGAATCTGAAACTCAAAACATTAGAGACTCATACACCACCAGTCAGACTAAAAATAAGAATAAAAATAAAAATATAAATTAAAAAAAGTCTAACTCAGGTAGGAAGACAAACTTTTGCTGAGCAAAACACCAAACATTAATATGAGCATGGAGCATGAAGTTGGTAAAAAGGTCATTAAAATAACAAGACAGGTGATACAAATGAATCAGAATTAGAATCAGAATGGTTTATTGATCCCGGAGGAAACACAACATACCAAGTAAAGAAAAGATAAAAGTCTAAACTTAGAAGTTACTAATATCTATATAAACAGATATAGAATGAATGTAGTGAGTTAAATGTACAGTAATATCAATATGATAAACAGTAGAATGTAAATGTAGTGCAAAATGTAAATGTATAACAGTGGATGTTGTTACTATATGGAGGAGTTGAACAGTTTAATGGCCACAGGTAGGAATGATTTCCTGTGTTGTTCAGTGGTACATTTAGGTGGTATCAGTCTCTTGCTGAACGTGCTCCTGTGACTGATCAGCAGGTTGTGAAGCGGGCGGGAGGTATTGTTCAATATTGTCTTTATTTTGGACAACATTCGCCTTTCTGACACTACCATCAGAGAGTCCAGCTCCATCCCCACAACGTTACTGGCCTTGCGGATCAGTTTGTTCAGTTTGTTCGCGTCTGCAACCCTCAGCCTGCTGCCCCAGCATGCAACAGCATAGAAAATAGCGCTGGCCACAACAGACTCATAAAACATCCTAAAATGTTAGATAAAACATAAAACATTCTAGAATGTTAGAAAAGAAAATAAATACAATAGACAAAAAAAGCAATCTCAGTGTTAACCTTTCCTGCTTGTCCTCCTGACCGCAGTCGGGAAACGCAGGGGAGACTTAATTATTTATTCCCCCCAGGGTTGAATACATATCCATAGATATGTCTATTGAAACTAAGTCAAAAACATAATGAGATAGTAAATGTCATATAAAAAATTACAGTTTAAAAGTAACCATATTGGATTGAAAAAAAAAAATACATAAAAAATTAATTAATCATATTTTTAATAATTCATGAAAATGTAAAGATTAATAATAGCATAAATAATTATAATAGCAAAAATTATTATAAATTAATAAATCAAATATTTAAAAAAAAATATTATGTGAAAGTATATGTCATGTGTAAAAATCAAATGCAAAAGGAGCCAATAGTGTGGATGAATGAAAATGGAATTGTGTAAAGAAATGACATGGAAATAAGTCAATAATCAAGCAAACAAATTTAATAATCAAACAAATCATGTGAACAGTAATAAATCCTTTAAAAATCACACGTGAACATTTATAACATAATAAACCAAATCACATTTGAGAAATTAGAGTCACTGTGGTATAATATCTAAATTATTGAGACAAATGCTGTGTGATTAACAGAGAAACCAAAATAAAATGACAAGTCCAAGTCATGCAGCTGGTAACATACGTTTAGGGACACAGAGTTCCCTCCGGAGATTTTCCTTTTTTTTTTCCGGCTGTTTTTTCGACATTTCAGCTGGAACTATCTATTAGCGAATGCCTTTTGCATCTCAGCAAATGTGTCTTTACCATCGGGGCCAGAAAATGGCAAAGATATACGCTTGTACGCCTAACATTGCACATCAGCAGATGGTTGATAGCATTTGCTGTGTGTGCTTTTTTTCAATGCACCTAACAGCTCGCCACATCTGGGCTAGGCTCTATTCGCAAACTGGCAACAGATGCACCCTCCCATATACCTGTCACTCAGGAAGATGTTGTACAGCATAAAAGCAACGTTTAGCCACATGGTGGTTTGAGAACTCTTGGATAAAGGACAATGTGACAGAAACCCGGGGAACATGTTACAGCGAGGGGGACAATGATGTCTACTGATGAGTGACAGTTTTTGGAGCCCCTGCAGGCATAACAGTGATATGTGCTTAAAATTGACGAAGAAAATCCGCACTCAGGAGATTGGGGGGTGTTTCTTTTCTCCTGTCATACATGCCGAAATGCAGTCACCTCCATATACTTGCAGCTGCCTCCAAATCGGTTTTCTTGAACCATAGTTTACCTCATATGGGGCAAAAAACTAAATCCTGTTTAATAAATACCATAATAAATGTATTATACAGTTTCTAAACTAATATTCACATGTGAAAAGTAATCATGTGTTTAATAAAATAACAGGTGGAAATAAATTAAATGAAAAACAATCACATTGGGGGCAGCTGTGGCCTAATGGTTAGAGAAGTGGGTTTGTGACTGAAATGTTGCTGGTTCAATTCCCAAAAATGTGTGGTGGCAGGGGAAGTGAGCAGCAGCACACCCCCCCATACCCCCCACCTAACACCAAACTGCTCTCCGGGGACCGCAGTGTGGCTGCCCATTTCTCCGAGTGTGTGTGGTCACCTTGGGTTAAATGCATAGTCAGTAGGCCATGGGCCACGGGGGGCCTACCTGTAATTGACCCCCCCTAACACACACACACACACACACACACACATACACAATAGTTTAACCCATGTATTTTTGGAAGCCTAGGTTTGTCTATATTTCAAAAATGCCCAGTAACAGTGTATAAACTGGGATGCACTATCTACTTTCAACATGTATCCAAAGGTACCCTAATGCACACGAACCAAAAACATGCAATGGTCGCCTTGAGGGTCTCAATTATATGAAAAATGAATTCCTTCACCCCAAAAACGTATATTTAGACACCAATACCATGTTCTTCGGCCATCTGGAATGGAACATATGAAGAAATAAGAATTTTCGTATTTCGCGTTTTCGGTTCATGTGCATGAGGGTGCCTTCGAAAACATGTTGAAAGTAGATAGTGCATCCCAGTTTACACACTGTTACCAGGCATGTTTAATATATAGACAAACCAAGGCTTCCAAAACACCATGGGTCAGACTGCCTTGGGAGGGTGCATGTAGGTCCCCCGTAGCCCATGGCCTACAAATTTCCATTCTGGGATTAGATCTGGAAGCCAGCCAGCTGCAATGAAATTGGCTGGCTGCTTCGTGGAGCGGCTGGCTAGCTGATTAGCCGGTCAAAGTAGAAGAGATAACTGGCTATTACAAAACATGGTGGGCTATTACTGGCTAAAGTTTAGAACATGTAAAGGATATATGATTTGGTTGCATACGCAAAATTGTACACACTTTAATTAATGTAAAAACAAATCCTGTAATGAATTTATGTAATCATGGCATTTATTAAGACATTAGTTGTGATTTGTCTGTAATAACAATCTTGCATCAAATAGTCACATGCACACACCAACATGTAGGCATGTATACACATTTAAAATTAACAAATTTAATGATATAAATGACATATCTAGACAAACCAAGGCTATCTATATTGTAGGCTAAAATGCTATATGTAACCACGTATAGTTTCAGCAGGTAGCGTATTACAAAGGTTAACGTTAGATATAGCATCATAGCATATTTTTGTTATCTGTACTGTAGGCTAAAATGCTATAAGTATAACCATGTATAGTTTCAGCAGGTAGCATATTACAAAAGTTAACGTTAGATATAGCATCAACAGTGATAATACAGGACAACTAAGTTAGGCTGTAGTAAATGGCTTCGTTTTACGTTATAACTGTTTGAGGGGCAATTTAAGCATCTCTATGTGTAATGTACATATTTAACCACATTCTTGACAGTTTTAAATACATTTAGAACTGGGAGAAGATATTTACATACTTCACAGTTATTTAAATGATCACGTACCAGTCATGGAAGTTGTTGAAACCCCCGAGGCTCTTCTGTTAGCGAGATTATCTGCTTGCTTTTATGCACAAAGCTTTTTAAAGGATCCGCGGCATCGGCAGCTATTTCAGCCAGTTTATATCGGAGGTGATAATATGTTAAAGAATTTTAATCAGCGACAGCTGGCTTTTCCAACAAATAAGAGATATTAATATAATAGGCGGCTATAAGAGATGGCGCACAGATCTATCTGGGATTAATATATTATATCAAAAAATGAATATTTTATACATATAATTTTAGAGACTTGTAATGAATCATACTTTTTTTTTCACAGTTATTTTTACACATTTTGTCTGTTTTCACATATGGCTTTTAAACCTGATTCCATTTTTCACATTATTGTTTTACCAGTGATTTTTTTATTTTGTTTCAATTAATTTATTTTCAGATTATTTTCATGTGTTACAGGCAGTTGAACTATAGAATCTTTTCCTTAGGAAATGGCATTAGTGTGGGTCCCCCTGTCCAGCTTGACAGCCAACTGAACTCCCAGGTATTTACAGGAGCTGATGATCTCCACTTTGTTCCCACTGATGCAGACAGGGGGTCTTTTTCTTTTAAAGAAATCATCCAACAATCGGAGAACTACAGATGACATGACTCAGACTTGTATTTAAATTCGGATGTGCAGACATTGAACTGGAAGGGAGAGAGCACAGTGCCCTGGGGGGCCCCCAGTGATACTGACCACCCGATCAGACCACAATTCTGCAGCTTCACATGCTGTGGTCTGCCTGTTAAGAAGTCCTCAATCCAGCTTGTCAGATCTCCTGTAGCTGTCTGGGCTGGATGGTGTTATAGGTGATAGAAAAATAAAAAAACATGATGCACACAGCTCTTTTGGGTTAGTCCACTGCTGAATATGCCCCCTGCAGCAGAAGAATGACAGCATGGGGCCATCCTTGGGGCTGGTAGGCGAACTGTAGTGGGTCAAGGAGTGGACGTACCAGTGGTCTGAGTTGTGCGAGGACCAGAATCTCTATAACCATAACGTGAGAGGTCAGTGCTATAGGCCTGTAATCATCGAATCCCATAGGGTGCTTTTTCTTAGGCACAGGGACCAGGCATGATGTTTTCCACAGCACTCGAACTCTCTTGAGGTACAGGCTCAGGTTAAAGAGGTGCTATAACATACCACAAAGCTGTTTGGCACATCCAGATAAAACTTTGTGGCTGAGGCCATCTGGTCCAGGAGCTTTGCCCAGTTAAATTGTCTCCAACTCCTTCTTCACCTGAACAGCAGAGATAGACAGACCAGTGTGGGAGGATGGGGATAAGGTGAGATGTCTGGCAGGGGGTTGTTAGCCGTCAGTGGGAGGGGAAACTCGGTTGTGAAATTCTTCTACCAATGTATCCGTAATTTCTCCTCTGCACTTGCTCAAACCATGCTCAATTTGGCCTCACTTACTTTATTCCCAAACAATCCTACCTGTGCTGTCCCTCTAATACAGGGCTATTCAATTAATTTGGAATGGGGGCCGGATCATGAAAAGAATCCCAAATGAGCGGCTGAAGAAATATGGCTTGAAAAACATTAACAGCTACAGATGCTGTAAAGTAACATCAAAGTGCACATAATAAATTAGTGCACTGTATTATATCAAGACATATAGGCCCAATTTCTCATTTCTACATTCAAATGAAAACATACACCATGTCAAGTAAATATCCACGTGAGCGATATCACAGACATTCAGAATTTTTAACTAACAGACAACTACTTCACACAACTGTCCCTAATTTTTCTTATTATTAAAAACAAATATTATTAGTATTATATATATATATTTTTTTTTTCTTTTTTCTTTTTTTTTTTCTTCACTTTTTAAAATAATAGAGAATTTTCAAATTTTCAAAAATGGCAGTACAAATCACCTCGCAGGCTGGCAAGTAAATAGCCCGGCTATAATATATTTGTTTCAAATTCTGTCCATTCTTCTCAAGAAAGTGCAGCATTCACAAATTTTAATTTCCCATGATTTTTTTTTTCTGAATGTGAAATAGTTAGTTTCACTTTTTGAACACATTAGTACAAAAAAAAATAAATAAAACAATTCTGTTTTCTCACGGGATTTTCTAATTCTGTTTCAAAATGCAAAATGCAAACAGGACACTGGGTTTACTTGGGGTCATGTTTAATTCTAGGGCCTAACACAAGTATGGATTAAAGGAGTATCACTGTTCATCACTTCCCCAGTTCGCTGGAACTGCCATCTTGCAGACTATAGTCTTAGTAGGGTTACAGTTAGGGTTTGGGTTGTGTCATATAGTAAAGTGAGAGTGTCATGTAGTAAAGTGGGTGTGTCTTGTAGTCTGCAGGATTGGTGATAGGGCCTTCTCGTGTGCCACATGTTCACATTTTTCTTTCTGCATAACTCACATAATGACATGTATGAATGTAAAATGGGTAAATCATTTGTAAGTCATTTTTACTGAATCAGGCTGGATGACAAACATGCATCTCAAAAAAATGAGGATGAATAAAAACAAATACATTTTAATAGATCATAATAACATATAAGAAATAAAAGTCATATTTAAAAAATAAGTAATATTAGAAGCATCTAAAACCCATGTGTGAATCATATGTGAGGTTCATGCGACTTTTCCATTAAGACATAATTTATATAAACATTCTCATGACCTGAGCCTTAAGTAAATACTACAATTTGATGTAATTAGTATAATTTTCTACAAACCACGTTCGCCAGACATATTAATTTTGTGAATGCTTACAATCGCCAGGCCCATCGTGACTTTCAGGCAGCAGTGAATTGAGTTGAAAAGGAAAAAATTGAATCAGTTGGCATGCATGCAGGTTGCATAATTATTAAGCCAGACGTGCAATAGGAACATGTTATCTTGTTCACGTCAAAAGCACAGGAAACCAGATGGCTCTAGTTTAAAGGGTGTTATATAAAACCATTTCACATTTTTTGAATAGAAACCTTTTCTATGTCAGGGTGTTAGCGTTCTACTGGTGTAGAGATTTGTGTGTGTGTGTGTGTGTGTGTGTGTGTGTGTGTGTGTGTGTGTGTGTGTGTGTGGGTGGGTGTGTGAGCTGAAAGATATTGACATGGACAAATTCTCACTCTTTTATCAGTCATGAAGTTCTAGCCATCCTTTAAGCTCGTGTGAAAGAGTTATAAAAATGTGCTGTCATTAATTGCCCGGATGGTGGAAAGGTATTGATGCGCAGAAAAAAGCTGGAGACAAAAAAAAAAATGAGTCTGCCAGTCTGTGTGTGTGTGTGTGCGTGTGTGTGTGGCGATAGGGATCTAGGTGGCTGACGTTTCGAGCTGTGCTCTCAGTCATGCCGGTGATGTAGAGCCGAGCTCACAAAGCTGTTATCTCCAAACCTCAGCCCGTGTTTTTTTTTCTGCCGTCACGCCTCGAGGAGCTCAAACATAGCAACGACGATCACGTTCATCTGCGTCGACTAAACGGCAGTTTCCTTCTAGCTAGATTACACTGGTAACATGATAACACTTCATCTAAGTGATATCCAGTCGATCTGAGTTGGCGGTAATTAAGAGCGCTTCTGATTAGCCCTCACGCGCTTGCTCGGGCGTGACCACAGAACTTCCTCCTTGGCACTGGAGCGTAATATTGAAGAGAGACGGAGATTAATCTCCAAGCGCTGACTGATCCTCAATCCTTTTGAGTGACAGTGTTGCGAATGACTTCGGGTGGGAGTGAAAATGATTTTGGCTGCATGTAGCGACAGGCCCACAGAGACCAGATGGAAGAAGGAAAACAATATGTTAATCCGTTATTATAGCATGCTTGCATGAGAAATATTTCCTCTGATGGTATGGAAAGTCCCAGTAACATTTACACAGGAGCAGCCCCAAATCACGAAGTTCCCACCTCCACAATGGAGTTCTTGGGAACATACACATAACCCTCCTTCCCCTAGTCTGGACAGTTTTGATTATTTCCAAATTCTGTTCTGACCTCTGATTCGTCAGATGTTTTTTTAGACACACAACTCTCTACTCCTCTTTAAGTGTTGTTTATTCATCGTTGTGTAACTATTGGTTCTAATGCTTTTAGGCTTATCTGCAACTCCGTCTCAGTGACTGTCTTGTGTTTCTCTCATTCTCATTCCTTTCCCCTCTGCTCATCATTAGAATAAGGGAACCGTGTCTGAGAATCTTGTCTGGTGCATTTGTCCAGAGATGATTAGCTGTAGTTTCATGAATGTTCCACCAGCATAATTTCAATCCTATTGCATAGAAGTTCCTTACTATGGCACTGTA
>JBCNYH010000023.1:48778522-48790364 GCA_039654325.1 Tandanus tandanus
TATATCTGTCTGTGTATTATAATTACACACATGGGTGTGTGACACTACAGTAAACTTTGTAAGTATATTATATAAATATCTACAGATTTTAAATATTAAAGTGTAATGATATGTACAGACGTACATTTTGATAGTTTTCTTTTAAACAGGGGGAATAGGCCCCGCCCCTAAATATTTTCCAAATCTTCCTGTTCACTCAAGTGGCTCATCAGCTAATTAGTCGAACATCATCTGTGTGAAGATGACTCGACACCGGTCAGATTAGACGCCTGTCACGTTAGGTGCTGGTCAGATTGGACGGCCATCGAAGTAGATTAAACACCTGTCAGACAAGATGGATATCAGATTAAAGACCCATCAGATTAGAAGTCTCTCAGATTGAAGACCCGTCAGTGTAGACGTCAAGCACTGTTAGGCTCGTATCGTGCTTTTTAACGTTACGATCATAAACTTTATGGTCATCAACACGTCTCAGGATCCTTGAAATGTTTTTGGTGTTAACAGCGCACTAAAAGAAGTGTGTGTGTGTGTGTGTGTGTATGTGTGTGTGTGTGTTAACGTGTCATAGTGTGCTTGCTTGGCGATATTAAAGCTCTTTTCGTTGCCCAAAGGTGCTCCTCCACTGTCATCTTTGGAAAAAGATAAAGACATAGACTTTGACTTGCTACAGGACCTGATGGATGTTGATATTGATCCTTTAGATATTGATTTGGAAAAAGATCCGCTTGCCGCCAAAGTCTTTAAGGTACCGTGCGCATGATTTCTCCCTTACTCGTTTATTGTATTGATTATTTTTTATTTTTTAAACAATTATTTATTTATTATTTATTTTGTTCTAAAATATTTCAACTCTCCTTCCTCCATTTAATGCCTGCTGTTTATTCTGTCCTTCTTTTTTCTTCCCTTCTTTCCTGTTAGTTCTTGTTGTATGATCTCATTATTAATATTAATAAAAATAAACCAATAAATGAGTCATGTTTTTTTTTTTTTTTGAGAACTGCTCGATGTGTGTGTGTGTGTGTGTGTGTGTGTGTGTGTGTGTGTATCTTTTTATTTTGCCTGAGTCGCACCCTGTTAAAACCCTCCACCCTCCATCCCCACAATTCTCCAGTGCAGAGCCGGTGCCGGTCCGGGGTGCCCTGGACCGTACCATTGCACCTTATTACTGGGGTGGGCGGGACTTTATTCATACATTTTTAGTGTCCTTTGCATTGGAGCGTAAACCCATTACAACTACTGTTACATGGTGCTTTAGATTTAGAGATTTTTACACAGTGAGTAATAAAACTTTATATATTAATACATGTTATACAGTCAGCTGTAAATAATGGCACCTTTCGGTTACAAAAAATTGTCCAAACTAAAAGCTTTTATTGAAGTAAATTTTATTGTAAAATTGTTATTTATTTAAAACATTTTAATATTGAAAAATGTAGTAATTATTATATTTAATTATTGCTATTCTGACCATCATTACCAAGGGTTCCAATAGTTTGATGACTGCCAGTCGCTGTGTGTAATAATATTGTAGTATTTTTTCTTTCAAGGAAAATGTAATTCTTAATTCTACTATTGATAGATAATTAAAAAAAAAAATCCAATTATTTATTTAATTAAATAATTTTTTTTTTAAATTTCAAATTATTATCGGTCTGTGTTTGAGGGTGGGTAATTAAAATCATGTTTTATTTTTATGGCCGTCACTTGAACCATGTACAGAAAGTCGATCTGGTACAGTTTTAGGTCGGACCTCAACACCAGCACTGTGACCTCACTTCCTTTTCCCTTTTCTGTCTCTTTAGGAATGTTTTATTTGTTGTTTTCGGAGATAAGTTTCTCAAATTCCTTTGTTTTTTCTGTGATTTTTTTCTCCTTTTATTCCCTGTTTCGTGTGTGTGTGTGTGTGTGTGTGTGTGCAGCCTATCAGCAGTACGTGGTATGATTATTGGGGTGCTGATTACGCGACGTACAGTTATAACCCCTGCATCGGGGGAGCAGGAATCCCCGTCTCTAAACCTCCAGTCGCGGTGGAGAAACCAGGCTCTCAGAACCTCTCCGTCTCCGTCTCGCAAGGTACCACACCCACCAATCACACCGAGCTGACGCCTCACACCCTCACTCATCAGGACCACGATCCATCTACCTTCTAGCTCAACACCACTGAACATCTTTAGGATGAACTGGAACACTGACGGATCTCCAGACCTCCTCCCCATCCGTACAGCAGTGTCTGATCTCCTCACTCATGCTCTTATAGTTGAATGAACACACATTCCTACAGCCACAACCCAAAATCTATTGGGAAGAATGGAGGTTATTATAACAGACACAAGGGAATCAATCTGGAGTGAGACGTTCAGTATGTACATGTGGATGAGTCTGAGGGTCAGGGTGCAGATACTTTTGATCATGTAGTCATGCAGCCTCCACCCAGAGTTCCCTACAGTTCCAGTAGCTCTGGTGTAAAGTGTAATTCTCATGATGATCAGTCCCCCCCTCCCTCTCCTCAGCTCTGGATGCTCGGTTGGAGGTGGGGTTAGAGCAGCAGGCGGAGCTCATGCTGAAGATGATGGCCACACTGGAGGCTGACGCTATTCTCCAGGCTCTCACCTCTACCTTACCCACAGGTACACACACACTCACACTGTGATAATTCATGAGGCTTAAAATGTTTTAAAATACGTTTAAATTATTTATTCAAGCAAATTTACTGCTTTAGTATGAAAGAAAGTTGTGTTAGTGTTTATTTCTTGATTTCACTTTACTAAATATCACATTTTGTCGGACTTACTCGTCCTTTTAGGTTCACAGGCTGCTAACGGGACGGACGACTCTCTCCTGCGGGGGCTGCATGGATCCCCCCCTGGGGGCAGCGTAATGGTTCAGCCCTCCTCCATTCCAATGCTTAGTGCCTGCTTTAATAAACTTTTCTCCATGCTGCAGGTCCATCATGTACAGGTGCGGGTTTTTTTAATTAAACATCCTGGCGACACCCAGTGTTTAAATCAGGAACCACAGCTTTTTTGCAACATGATTTTCAGTGTATTTTAATGGTTAATTTATGTGTGTGTGTGTGTGTGTGTGTGTGTGTAGTTGGAGGCTCTGCTCCAGCTCTGGCTCACTCTCAGCCTCAACTCATCCTCCAGCTCAGAGGAGAGCGGCTCTGACATCTTCCTCTTCAACTCCAGCCGAGTTCCCACAATCCCCCTCAACCAAGGTCAGAGGTCAACTCTCTGCACCTGCACCTTGTCATGTAGTGAACAGCTAGTGTGAAGAAAAAGGAATTCATGCATTCAGCTTTGTGTGTGTGTGTGTGTGTGTGTGTTTTCCTCACAGCTTCTATCAGTAGTTTTCTCTCCGTCCTGGCCTGGTATCCCAACACCTCTCTGCGTACCTGGTGTTTGGTGTTACGCAGTCTCACTCTCATGACCAACATGCCAGCCAGTGGTGAGTTTATTTACTAATAGAGTTGTCTAGTACTAATCATAAAAATGTATATTCCATTAGAGTTTCTGTACAAAATAGCATGACTGAAACAGTGAGGGTGTCAGTACTTTATTGTCATATCTGCAGCATAAGCATTTGCTCGATTTCATGGCCAATCGCAGAGGTGCCAATACTTTTATTTGTGGATTTGTTGTATAGTGTGTGTAGAGATTTTGTGTGTGTGTTCCAGCCTCTGTCAGTGGTATAGTTGTACATGAGAGCACGGCACAGCAGATGGTGTCGGACCCCACACTGGTGCACGTGCTGGTGCGCTTCCTGTCAGGTAGTAACCCCCATGGAACAAGTCAGCACAGCTCACAGGTACACACACGCGCGCACACACACTGCCTCTTCTACTCGTGTGATACAAAGATATCGTTGCACGTATTAACCCCGAGCTGTCTCTGTGCAGGTGGGTCCAACTGCGACGCAGGCCATGCAGGAGTTCCTGACGCGCTTACAGGTCCACCTGTCGTCCACATGTCCTCAGATGTTCAGTGAGCTTCTGCTCAAGCTAGTGCACATCCTCTCCACTGAGCGGTACACACTCCTTCCCGTTCTCTTTACTAGCACTGCTGATACTGTTAATTCGTTTATTTAGTTTTTGTTAGTTACTGACACATTCACTTACCTGAGTGATCTGTGTGTTGGCTTACTGACCCACTGTCCTACTACTATACCTACCGATTCACTGACCCATTAACTTACTGCCTTAATGATCGAGTGATCTGTGTATTGGTTTACTGACCTACTGACTTTTTAACCCTCCGATGTATTAGTGTACTGGCCTACTGATTAATAATTTACTGACTTGGTGATTATGGCCTCACTGACGTACTGTCTTACTACTTTATTTACAGTTGGTCAGTCATTTATTGATGACTGACCAACTGAATTATTCACCTACTGACTTTGACTTACTGATTATTGAGTAACTGACCTACTCTGTTGTCTTTTAACCTACCGATTACTGAACTACTGACATGAACTGACTTTGCCTCTTGATTACTCACATACTGACTTTTTAACCTACTGACATACTCACCTACTGACATACTCACCTACTGACATACTCACCTACTGACATACTCACCTACTGACTTTTTAACTTACTGTCTTTTTAACCTACTGACATACTCACCTACTGACTTCTTAACCTACTGATCCACTGACTTATTCACTCACTGATCCACTGACTTACAAGTTAATGATTAACTGTCCTATTGTGCTGTCTTACAGATATATAGACATTCTTAATGTTCTTAATTACTGACTAACCTTCTTATTTACATCTTGACTTTCTTACTGGTTTCCTAAACAACTTACTGACTCTTCCTTCATGTCCCTCCCGTATAGGGGTCCGTTCCATTCTGGACAGGGCCCGTTGGACGCTCAGGTGAAGCTTCTGGAGTTCACTCTGGAGCAGAACTTTGAGGTGGTATCGGTCGCCACCATCACCGCCGTGATCGAGTCCATCACCTTCCTGGTCCATCACTATATCACCTGCGCGGAGAAGGTGGTGTCCCGCAGTGGCTCGGATGGCTCTGTGTGCGCCCGCGCCTGTTTTGGGGGCCTTTTTGCTAACATCATCCGCCCAGGAGATGCCAAGGCGGCATGTGGAGAGACCACGCGTGATCAGCTGATGTTCGATCTGCTCAAGCTTGTCAATGCACTCGTCACCCTGCCTCTGTCCGGAGACAGAGAGTACAGCGGGCGTATGCCCTCCAACAGCGTCTCCGACGAGGAGAAAGTCTGCAGTGGTGGCAAAGAGGGTGGAGCCGCCGGTCACGTCCCCAATCAGGGTCCGGCAGTGGGAGTGGCAGACCTGGTGCTGGCCAATCAGCAGATTATGAGTCAGATCCTTTCAGCTCTGGGGCAGTGCAACAGCAGTGCCATGGCCATGATTATCGGTCTGTACACTCTCAGTGCACTGTGGGCGTGTCCCAATCCACACACACTACTCACGGTATAGGACACAAACACTGTTATCAGTTACACTGTGGGCGTGTCCCAATCCACACACACTACTCACTGTATAGGACACAAACTCCGTCATCATTTACAGTGTGGGCGTGTCCCAATCCAAACTCACTATTCACTGTATAGGACACAAACGCTTTCATCAGTTACACTGTGGGCGTGTCCCAATCCACACACACTATTCACTGTATAGGACACAAACACCGTCTTCAGTTACACTGTGGGCGTGTTCCAATCCACACACACTACTCACTGTATAGGGCACAAACGCCGTCATCAGTTACACTGTGGGCGTGTCCCGATCCCCAAACACTACTCACTGTATAGAACACAAACGCCGTCATCAGTTACACGGTGGGCGTGTCCCAATCCCCACACACTACTCACTGTATAGGACACAAACACCGTCATCAATTACAGTGTGGGCATGTTCCAATCCACACACACTACTCACTGTATAGGACACAAACACCGTCATCAATTACAGTGTGGGCGTGTTCCAATCCACACACACTACTCACTGTATAGGACACAAACACCGTCATCAATTACAGTGTGGGCGTGTTCCAATCCACACACACTACTCACTGTATAGGACACAAACGCCGTCATCGGTCACACTGTGGGCATGTTCCAATCCACACACACTACTCACTGTATAGGACACAAACGCTGTTATCAGTTACACTGTGGACGTGTCCCAATCCACACACACTACTCACTGTATAGGACACAAATGCTGTTATCAGTTACACTGTGGGCATGTTCCAGTCCACACACTCTACTATAGGACACAAACGCCGTTGTTATTCACACTGTGTTTGTGTCCCAATCCGTACATCCTGCTCTCTAGTTCCTGATGTTAAAAGTTTTTATTAATAAATATCGTATTAATGGTACTTTTTAAACTAATGCTGTAATTTTTTACAGAATTGTATTTTTGTTTTATTTTATTTTTCTAAACATGTCCACCCTTGCGTTTAGGCGCGAGTGGACTCCACCTGACCAAGCACGAGAATTTCCACGGTGGACTGGACGCCATATCTGTAGGCGACGGTCTGTTCACCATCCTCACCACGCTGAGTAAGAGAGCCACGTCAGTGCAGGTCATGCTACAGCCCATCCTCACCTATATGGCCTGTGGATATATGGGCAGACAGGTGAGTGTTCCACTGTAACCACTCCTACTTCCACTGTGTGCACAGCGAGAACTGTGGAAGAACCCTTTCATTTGTTTGTGTATGATGGTGCGTTCGTATGCATATGAATTGTGTGCAGGGTTCTCTCTCCACTTGTCAGCTCTCGGAGCCGCTGCTATGGTTCATTTTGCGAGTTCTGGACACCAGCGAGGCGCTCAGAGCTTTCCATGACATGGGTATGGACACACACACACCGTTTCACAGTCTGGGTTACTCCTCATCACCAGTGCTATGTTATAATAAATATATCTCGTGTGTGTGTAGGTGGAGTGCAGCTGATCTGTAACAACATGGTGACGAGTACCCGGGCCATTGTGAACACGGCACGCAGCATGGTCTCCACCATCATGAAGTTTTTGGACTCGGGGACGGGGAAAGCCGCAGACGGCAGCCTGAAGGCCCGAGTCCTCGCCTCTGAACCAGAGAACGCGGAGGGACTACATAACTTCGCCCCTCTCGGTGATCACTGTTTTTCCTCACGCATTTAAAAAAATAAAATAAAATAAATAGTTTGTTTGTCTCCTGGTTTTAAAAGACGATAAGGGACATGGCAACGAAAAATAGATAGGGTGCCATTACTTATGAACCCTACCAGAACAGAAGTTCATAATATTGACCATTACACAGAGAAGGGGGAGGAGTTTCGGTGTTTCAAGTGATGCTCTGTACGGATTTTTAAAGTTGTGTATATTTACTTCGTATTTTTGTCCCTCATCAGGCACCATAACATCAAGCAGCCCTACAGCTCAGCCGGCCGAGGTCCTGCTCCAAGCCACGCCTCCTCACCGCCGCGCTCGATCCGCCGCCTGGTCCTACATCTTCCTTCCTGAGGAGGCATGGTGCGACCTCACCATTCATCTACCCGCCGCCGTACTGCTTAAAGAGCTCCACATCCAACCGCACCTCGCCTCGCTCGCCAGTGAGACACATACACATGCACACACCCCTCGCAGTATGTTGCCGAATATTTTCCTGTAGCATGTTTTCTTATAATATAAAATGTAAATCTGTGGAGGCGTTTATTAATGATTGATGTTCATTCATTAAAGATGATCAGAGCGAGTGCAGTAATACACCAGTGTTAAAGCTTAGAAATGTTCAGTGTTTGGGGTTTTTGTCTAATTATTTTGTGTCCACTCTCTGTCTGTCTCTCTTTCTCCCTCGCTGTCTCTCTCTCACTCTGTCCATGTCCAGCGTGTCCATCCTCGGTGTCGGTGGAAATCAGTGCGGATGGCGTGAACATGCTGCCTTTGTCCACGCCCCTGGTCACGAGTGGTCTGACCTACATTAAAATCCAGTTAGTGCGTGCAGAGGTGGCGTCGGCCGTGTGCGTGCGTCTGCACCGCCCTCGAGACTCCAGCACGCTCGGCCTGTCGCAGATCAAACTGCTCGGCCTCACCGCCTTCGGCAGCACCTCCTCGGCCACGGTGAACAACCCCTTCCTGCCTTCTGAGGACCAAGTCTCCAAAACCAGGTACCAGTGTGCGTCTCCTAGAGGCCTGATAACTTTGCGCTGTCACACACCCGCTCAGGTTCTGTTTATTCTCAGACGCCGTGCTGTGCTGTGTGTAATGATGTTGTTTTGTCGACTCAGTATCGGCTGGCTGCGTCTGCTGCATCACTGCGTGACTCACGTCTCCGACCTGGAGGCCATGATGGCGAGCGCGGCGGCGCAGACGGCGAATCTTTTGCAGACTTGCGCGGCACTGCTCATGTCCCCGTACTGTGGGATGCACTCGCCAAACATCGAGGCTGTGCTGGTGAAAATCGGCCTCCAGTCCACACGCATCGGCCTCAAACTCATCCACATCCTGCTGCGGAACTGCGCCGCGTCTGGCACCGACCTCGCCAGTGAGAGCCAATATTATTCACCACTAACATCAGTCACATCGAACAAATGTCCAATTTTTTTTTTTACAGAAAAAAAAAAGTTCTTCATTGCATTGTTTATATTATTATTAGATTTATTTATTTATGCTTTTATTATAAATGTAATTATTAGATTATTATAACGTTTGTTTAGCTTTAGTGAAAGCATGTAGGAGACCAGTACAGTTTGTTGAATGTTTATTATTTAATAAACTAATGATTATTAGTTCGTTTATTAATCTGATGTGTGATAGACTTTAAAAGCAGTGTTATTTCCTGGCATGGCCACTAGAGGGGGCTTCAGGTGTCTATAAATACAGCAGGTTTCTGTCCCATTTATTACAGTGTCAGTGTGGGTGCTGCTCCTGAACACTAATGTAAAAAAAAATCACTTAATTCTTTATAGAATTAAATTTATAGAAAATTATAGTAATAGCGTGTGTGTGTGTGTGTGTGTACGCACTCGCGTGTTTTAGATCTGAACAGTCCATTGTTGTTCGGGAGGTTAAACGGTCTCTCATCAGACTCCACCATAGACATCCTCTACCAGCTTGGTACCACACAGGACCCGGGCACCAAGGACAGGTGACACACACACACACACACACACACACACACACACACACACCCCTGTCTGAACCTGAACAGCGTGTTAGGAGTGCTCATGTTTACTGTGTGTGTGTGTAGGATTCAGGCTCTGTTGCAGTGGGTGTACGACTCGTCTCGAGTCGCGGCGCTGAAGCAGAACTGTCCATCAGGCATCATGGGTCCGGCCTCGTCCCAATCCCGCGAGTACGGCCTCCTCATGCCCTCACCCTCACACCTGCACTGTGTGGCGGCCATCTTGTGGCACAGTTACGAGCTTCCAGTTGACTACGACCTCCCAGCGCTGCTCAGCCGAGAGCTGTTTGAGTAAGTGCACTTACACGCACACGCACACACACACACACACACACATGCACAGCAAGTGTGCTGAAAATCCTCAGATGAATCTCTGAAAACAGTTAAGTCATTTTATTCTTTGTTGAACAGTAATTATTCATATATATCATATATTTTACAAATTAATATATTAATATTACTATTTTTGTTTCTTATTGTTTAGTTACTCGTCCGTGTACTAGTTATTGGGCAGTTATAAGTCTTTGTACTAGATATTGAACAATTACTAGTCTGTGTTCTAGTTATTGAACAGCTGTTACTAGTAATTGCACTAGTTATTAAACCGATATTACTAGTCGGAGTACTAGTTATGGAACAGTTATTTCTGGGATTTGCACTAGTCAAACAGTTATTACTAGTCCATGTACTAGTTATTACTACTTTGGCTACTACTTATTGAACAGTTAGTTGTTTGTGTACTAGTTATTGAGCAGTTACTACTAGTCCATGTACTAGTTATTGAACAGCTACTACTAGTCCATGTACTAGTTATTGAACAGCTACTACTAGTCTGTGTACTAGTTATTGAACAGCTACTACTAGTCTGTGTACTAGTTACTGAACAGATATTACTAGTCTGTGTACTAGTTATTAATGTGATGCTATGGAGATTTTGAGACTGCAGTAGAGCTGTGTTATACAGGTAGCACATGCTTGTAGTTATTTACAGTATTTCGATGTATTTTGTTACTTAAAGTCAGTTTCTATGATTTTAACGTAAATAAGTGAGAGCAGTGTGTCAAATGACTGCAGTGTCACATGACCGTGAGCTTGAGTTTAACACGCCTCCGGCATGTCCACTGTGACTTGTAACCTTTTTGTAAATGATGGCGTTAAGGTTCAGTGTTAAGAGTGTTTGCTGTCATGTTGGCTCCACCCCCTGCAGGTTGCTGTATAACTGGTCGATGGCGTTGCCGTGTAACATGGTGCTGAAGAAGGCGGTGGACAGTCTGCTGTGTTCCATGTGCCACATCCACCCCAGCTACTTCTCCCTGCTCATGTCCTGGATGGGGCTGAGCGCTCCGGCTATGACAGACGACGGAAAGAAGCAGCACGAGCTCAACAGCGCCACTTCTATGACCGACGACTCCAAACTCCTCCCTCCCGTTCCTATTTCTCTTAATGAGTGCCAGTTAGCGACATTAGCATCAGCGTCTCAGTCCCCCGGTGCCATTCAGCAGCTTCTTGACTCGGGA
Organism: Tandanus tandanus; assembly: GCA_039654325.1. Lineage (NCBI taxonomy): Eukaryota > Metazoa > Chordata > Actinopteri > Siluriformes > Plotosidae > Tandanus > Tandanus tandanus. The sequence goes on from JBCNYH010000023.1 coordinate 48,789,195, forward strand.
CTTCCTGCACTGCTTGTGCGCAGCCTGGCTAATTTCTGCTGCCAGCTGCTAGCCCACGCCGACCTTCCCATGCCTGCGTGGCACTCAGAACGCCGCCACCACAACCACTTGTCTTCAGCACCGTCCCTGTCGCCCGATTTAGCAGCTCCTGTACTGCGGTTTCTCACCGAGGTCGGGAACAGTCACGCCATGAAGGACTGGCTGGGAGGACCCGACGTCAATCCGCTCTGGACCTCGCTGCTCTTCCTGCTCTGTCATTCCAGCGCCAGCGGCATGGCCAACGGAGCCAATGGCCACCATGCTGCGGGGACGAGATCCTATTCGCTGGCGTCCCATGGGGGGCGGGGCAATGGTCTCAGTACACAACAGAGGACAGCTATAGAGAATGCCACGGTGGCATTTTTCCTGCAGTGTATCTCCTGCCATCCCAGCAATCAGAGACTCATGGCTCAGGTGTGTGTGTGTGTGTGTGTGTGTGTGTGTGTGTGTGTGTGTGTGTGTGTGTGGTGTATACATTTTGAGTTTAGTGTGTGTGTTTTTAATGTGTGTGTGTAGGTTTTGTGGTGTATGTGTGTGTCAGTCTACACTCTACACTACTTGCGTTTTGTCATTGCTGAGTGCGCCGTACAATCCCATCCATCTTTAAATCACAGAACCCATGTTGAGTTTACCTCTGCAGGATCAGAACTACAGCATTATTCAGCTGCGTTCTTACCAGTGAGGCGATGGCATAGCAGTACCTGAAATATATGTAGTTTGGGAACTTACCACGTGTGCAGGCAGTGTTCCACACCAGGCATTTACAGGAGAGAAACGTCAGAGCCTTTGAGCAAACCTTAAATATGTGATTTGGAAAAATCCTTTTAGGTATTTCATTTTTCAGCATTGGAAACCTTTTTAAGGGGGCGCTTGTTTTACAATTCGAAAATAAGGACCGCCCTAGTGTATACATATTGTGTGTGTGTGTGTTTAGTGTTTATAGTTTATATGAATAGTGTGTGTTGTGTGTACATGGTGAGTTTAGAATGTGTGTGTGTGGGGTGGGGTGCAATGTGTACCTCAGCAAAACACAGAGAGAGAGGAGGAGGGGGGAGGGGAGAGAAAGAGAGGTTGTTAGGTATTCTTATAACAGTGTAATGGTAAAAGAAGAGTTTATTAGTGCTGGGTGCA
>JBCNYH010000023.1:48794459-48807779 GCA_039654325.1 Tandanus tandanus
GAGAGAGGGAAGGAGGGGAGTGGGAGAGAGATGGAAGGGAAGGGGGGAGATGGAGAGAGCAAGGGGGTGAGACAGAAAGAGAGAAGGAGAGAGAGTGGGGAGAGTGAGGAAGGGAGTGAGACAGAAGGAGAGAGAGTGGGGGGAAGAGAGAGCGAGAGAGACTGAGGAAAAGAGGGAGTGAGAGAGAGATGGAGGGGGGGAGGAAGGAAGAGAGACCAAGAGAGACAGAGAAGGAGAGAGAGAGACCGAGGAAAAGAGAGATCGAGGAAGAAAAAGGGAGAGAGTTGTGTGTACAGGCAGATAGAGAGTACTGTGTGTTTATAAGCATCCATTTGTTTGCTACATTAGCGCTGTAGCTCCAGGACAGAACTGAAGATGGTTTGTGTGTGTGTGTGTGTGTGTGTGTGTGTGTGTTTGCCTTTTTTCTGTTTGAAATCTTTCCTTTGTTCCCACTGTCCTAGGACCGTGGTTTTCCTCATCACGAGGAGGTTTTTAAGTTTGATTGTTCTTGCCCTGGGTCGGCGTGAGCGTGCGGGTCGTTTGTGTAGCGAATGATGATGGCGCTGTGTGTATTTCAGCTCGGGGGGAGTCACACTGCAGAGAGACGCGAGAGATGTTCAGTGTTAATGTCAGGACGTGACGAGGGTTCTCTCAGACTCGGACCTGATCTTCAGAACCAGCGTCTTTAATCAGAGGCTCTCTGTACGAGGGGAGGGGTTGAAGAATAAACATGGACTTTAACGGTTTTTCTTTCTTTTCCCACTACAGCTGTATAAAGGGAGGATAAATGCCACGAGTCATGTGATCCAACACCCCATGTACGGAGCCGGGCACAAGTTCCGCAAACTCCATCTACCCATCTCCACCACACTGGCTGAAGTGCTGGACCGTGTTTCCGGTACATACTGTCACTCTCACACACATGATGTTCAGCTCCTGCACTGTACGGTTCCCTCGTTCTTTCTGTCCCAGAAAAAAGGTTCTTTAAGGGTTCATAGCTCCTGCACATCGCCGTGTTTCCTCCAGGGGATCTTTAATCTGTGTATATTTTAAATGTCTGATAGGGTTCTACTTGGAACTGTTGATATATGACAGTTCTAGGACGTCTGAGCCTTCTAAATTTGTTCTAACTGGAACCTTTTATGACGATAGTACTCTGTTTACATGGTTATTTATTATAAAGTTCCCTTAAATAATCTAGAACCCTATAACACTTTTTCCGTCAGAGAATGCTTCAGGATCTTTCAGAAAGAAATACTTTAGAACCCTACATTAGTAGCTTCAAATCTTTTTTGAATTCCAGTGAGCTCTTAAAGAACCCGTGAGGGTTCCTGTAAGCGAGTACGTGTGCGATGTTCAGCTGTGATTGTATTGGTTCTCTCAGACACGCCGAGCATCACGGCCAAGCTGCTGAACGAGCAGAAGGAGGACAAAGAGAAGAAGAACCACGAGGAGAAGGAGAAGATGAAGGCAGACAACGGGTTCCAGGATAACTACAGCGTCGTGGTGGCTTCAGGTACCCCAGAAGAACCTTGCTGTGAGCTTTAGGAAGGTTCCCAGCTGGTCAGATGTTGTGTTATGTAACAGTTCCTCTGGGAACCCAGAAAGGTTTTATGCCGAGCTCTGCAGGAAGGGTTCTAACTAGTGCTTAATAAGAACCATAGCCACTTTTAAAGAACCCTTTTTAGTAAACCGAGACTGAGGGACTTAGAGGGATGTAGAACACTGCAGCGGGTTCCCTATCCGAGACGCTCTCAGAACGCTTACTTAATACAGAGACCCCCCCCCGGAGGATTTTAGAACTCAGCTAACGGATCCTGAGCAGAACCTGTTTGGGAACCCTGAACGATCCTGGCACGACCCTTTCAAGAACCCATTTTCCCCCTCAAGGATCCTTATTTATTTATTTAAATCTGACAAGAAGCAGACTATTAAACTCCGGTTCTAGGTTCGGAATTTAGTACACACGCTCCAAAAACGAAATGGTTCTTTAATGTTTCATAGTTCGCACGTTTTCTAATAGAGGAATACTGAGGTTCTGTGTTCCTCAGGAGTTCTGTCCAATGTGCAGATGTTCTTAGCTTACGACGGTGTTCCCCTTAGAACCGTTTCTAATAGTAGAACGCTCTTCACTGGGTTACTTGCTGCATATCAAAAAAAAAAAAAAACCTTGAATAACAGAACCCAAGTATTATGGTTCTATCTGTGAAATTTCCAAGTAGAACCCTTTCAGAACGGAGAGAATGTTATGTTTATCAGGAGGTGTTCCAGGCTAGATGTCTTGTAGAAAGCAGAGAGTACCGAGGAGTTCCGTCGGGTAGTTAAGCTTCCTAACAGGGTTCTATTTGTGTATGTGTGTGTGTGTGTGTGTTAGGTCTGAAGTCTCAGTCGAAGCGTGCTCTGTCCACGCCCCCTCGACCCCCATCTCGGAGAGGTCGCGTTCTCAGTGATAAACTGGCCTCGTCATCAGGGGTCGAATCGTCCAGCAAGATCATCAGCGTCCCCGTGTTCCACCTCTACCACAAACTACTGCCAGGTACACACACACACACACACACTGGGAATCACTCTGATGTCTTACTTTACAGGTGTGTAGATGATGACACGCCCCTCTGTTTGTATCTCAGGTCAGCCGTTGCCAGGGGAGATGACCTTGGCCCAGCTCTTAACTTTGCTGTATGAACGCAAACTTCCTCAAGGCTACCGCTCCATCGACCTCACCGTCAAACTGGGGTCAAAGGTCATCTCCGACTCGGGGCTTTCTAAGACAGATTCCTTCAAGCGGCTTCGCACAGAGAAAGGTTCGTCTGATCTGTCTGCCTGTACTACAGAGTCTGTCTATCTCTCTCTCTATCGCTTTTTCATCTGTTTGTCTCTCTGAACATCTACTTCCCTGTTTGTCTATTTGTTTATCTCCGGGTTTTTTTCTATCTTTCTTGTTGTCTGTTTCCTTCTCTCTCTCTCTCTCTGTTGATAGAAGGATGTTAATATTTGTGTGTGTGTGTGTGTGTGTAGAGCACTGTGACATGCTGAGTAGCTGTGTTGAGGATGAAATGATGACTCCGGTGGACGACTCTGGTTTAGATGCAGCGATCGATGAGTCCCTGTTGGAGACGAGCCCAATTCAGTCACCGCTGCAGGTGTTTGCAGGTATGGGTGGTCTCGCCCTCATCGCTGAGAGACTGCCCATGCTTTACCCTGATGTTATTCAGCAGGTCAGTGACACACACACACACACACACACACACACACTGTAAAGTTTACAGATGAGAGAGACGGGTAAAGTTTACAGTTGAGACAGACGGGTAAAGTTTACAGATGAGAGAGAGAGAGACTGGTAAAGTTCACAGATGAGAGAGAGACGGGTAAAGTTCACAGATGAGAGAGAGACAGGTAAAGTTCACAGATGAGAGAGAGACGGGTACAGATGAGAGAGAGATGGGTAAAGGTCACAGATGAGAGAGATGGGTAAAGGTCACAGATGAGAGAGACGGGTAAAGTTCACAGATCAGAGAGAGACGGGTACAGATGAGGGAGAGACGGGTAAAGTTCACAGATGAGGGAGAGACGGGTAAAGTTCACAGATGAGGGAGAGACGGGTACAGATGAGCGAGAGATGGGTAAAGTTCATAGATGAGGGAGAGACGGGTAAAGTTCACAGATAAGAGAGACGGAAAGTTCACAGATGAGAGAGATGGGTAAAGTTCACAGATGAGAGGGAGACGGGTAAAGTTTACAGATGAGAGAAACAAGTAAAGTTTACAGCATATTAAGTGTGTGTGTGTGTGTGTGTGTGTGTGTAGGTCAGCACTCCTGTGGTAGCCTCATCCTCTCAGGAGAAGCCCAAGGACAGCGAGCAGTTTGAGTGGGTGACCATCGAGCAGTCGGGGGAGTTGGTGTATGAGGCACCAGAGAGCGTCGCCACGGAGCCACAGCCAATCAAATCCTCTGTTCAGACCACCTCCCCTATCCCCGCCCATTCTCTGGCTGCCTTCGGGCTTTTCCTGCGCCTGCCAGGATACGCAGAGGTCCTGCTGAAGGAGAGGAAACATGCTCAGTGCCTCCTCAGGCTGGTGTTGGGGGTCACTGATGACGGGGAGGGCAGTAAGTCCACTTCCACCATTTTAATAACTCACACAAACACTTAAACACATCACATCAAACGAGCCGGTGATGTGTAGAGAACCCACGGACGTGGATAACATGGGCAAGTGATTGACAGCAGGTGTAATCAATCAAGCGTGTGCTCATAGTGCAGGCACTTGGTGTGTGTGAGAGAGAGTGTGAGTGAGAGAGACATTTTCTGAATCAAATCCAGAACCATTTTCTTCTTTCTTTTAGCTGACTGTGTGATTGACAGTTTCATCACATGCATGGATTAATGATTGATGTGATTCTCTCTCTCTCTCTCAGGTCATATCCTACAGTCTCCATCGGCGAATGTTCTCCCCACTCTACCATTTTTGGTTCTGCGTTCTCTCTTCAGTTCCACTCCTCTCACTACAGATGACGGAGTGTTGCTGCGCCGCATGGCTTTGGAGATCGGTGCTGTTCACCTCATCCTCGCCTGCTTATCAGCTCTGAGTCACCACGCCCCCCGAGTCCCCTCCTCCAACTCCAACAACTCTGAGGTCAGACTTCATACACAAAAACACACACAAAGCACACACCCAGCCGTGTTTATGTGAGTAATGTGTGTGAAGTTTATAAAGGACACATGAAATGGTTTTGATACGCAAGTATAAAGTTTATCAAAGATATACACAACAGTGTTGACATGCGAGTGATGTAAAAGTTTATAAAGGACATGCACAAAATTGTTGACAGGCGGGTAATGTGTAAAGTTTATAAACGACAAGTACAATGTTGTTAACATGTAAGTAATGTGTATAAAGTTTATAAAAACATGAGTGTTGACGTGAGTAATATGTGTAAAGTTTTAAGGACACACATTATGGCATTGACAGGCGGGTAATGTGTGTAAAGTTCATAAAGGGCTCACAGAACGGTGTTGACATGCGAGTAAATTATGTAAGGTTTGTAAAGTTTATAAAGGACAAGTACAACGGTGTTGACAGAGTAAATTGTGAGTTTTGAAAAGTTTATAACGGACAAGTACAACGGTATTGACATGAGAGTAAATTGTGAGTTTTGAAAAGTTTATAACGGACAAGTACAACGGTGTTGACATGAGAGTAAATTGTGAGGTTTGAAAAGTTTATAACGGACAAGTACAACGGTGTTGACATGCCGAGTAAAATGTGTAAGGTTTGTAAAGGACAAGTACAACGGTGTTGACATGCGAGTAATGTGTATAAAATTCATAAAGGGTTCAGACAATACTGCTGACATGCAATTAATGTGTGTAGAGTTTACAGGTGAGTAATGAAGTAATGGTAATTATAAAGGACACACATGACGGTGTTGATATGCAAGTAATGTGTGTAAGGTGTGTGAAGTCCGCACGTGACGGCGTTGACATGCAAGTAATGTGTGTAAGGTGTGTGAAGTCCGCACATGATGGTGTTGATATGCAAGTAATGTGTGAAGTCCGCACGTGACGGTGTTGACATGCAAGTAATGTGTGTAAGGTGTGTGAAGTCCGCACGTGACGGTGTTGACATGCAAGTAATGTGTGTAAGGTGTGTGAAGTCCGCACGTGACGGTGTTGACATGCAAGTAATGTGTGTAAGGTGTGTGAAGTCCGCACGTGATGGTGTTGACATGCAAGTACTGTGTATAAAGTTTCTGAAGGACGCAGTCGGTGTTTACTTTTTAAAATAAATGGGATGTTATGAGATGTAGATTATAATATCAGATGAAATAAAGGTAAGACAGGAGTTGCTTACTGTGCTGTTAGGGATGTGTTTAATAAATAAAGTGACCGTGTGTGTGTGTGTGTGTGTGTGTGTGTGTTTCAGAAGTGCTGAAGTATTTAACTTAGTTTTGTTATTAATGTCGAAACTGAAACGTGTGTCTGTCTGTGTGTGTAGCCGCAGGTATCGAGTGGGCAGGGTGTGGGGAGTGCTGATGATCAGCAGCTGTACTGGGCGAAGGGAACTGGGTTCGGTACCGGATCCACGGCGTCAGGCTGGGACGTGGAACAAGCACTAAACAAACAGAGACTGGAGGAGGAGCATGTCACCTGTCTGCTGCAGGTAACACACACACACACACACACACACTCCTTCATACATGTGTCTGCATCAAATATTGGATTTAAATGACCTTATAAGAACCGTGTTTTCAGTGGTGTGTATGTGTTTGTTTGTATGTACAGGTGTTGGCGAGCTACATTAACCCGGCAGCGTGTGTGTGTTCGGGTGATTTGGGGTTGGTGGATGGTGGGAGTCACAGCAGCGCCGCTCTGCCCTCCGTCCTACAGGAGCTTCTCAGTCAGTCGTGTCTCATCCCCGCCATGTCCTCGTACCTGCGCAACGACTCTGGTACCTCTTACTCTACCTCCTCTTTACATTCTTACAGCTGTGTCTCTCTCTCTCTCTCTCTCTCTCTCTCTCTCTCTCTCTCTCTCTCTCTCTCTCTGTCTGTCTGTCTTTCTCCTTCTGTCCCTCTCCGACTCTTTCTGTATGTTAGGAAAACACTTGTGTTGACAGATATATGCAGTTCGCCAGCAGGTGGCACTCTAGTGCCTTCTCTCGCTCTCTCTTTCTCTCGCTCTCTCTCTTCTTGTCCATCACTGGACACACATTGCAGTGTGGGATTGAGATTGGTGTAAAATTGGAGAACGGATTCAGATTGGATGCAGATTCAAGCACTTAAATGCATGGATGGGTGTGTGGTTATACACAGGGATACTGTGTGTGTGTGTGTGTGTGTGTGTGTGTGTGTGTGTGTGAGCCTTTTTTATGTAAATAGTATGTAATGTGGGTTTAACACATTTTTATAATTTTGAGACTCAACAGTGGAGTGTTTAGCACATTAACACATTCAGTTTAACACATGCTCATTAATGTGTGTGTGTGTTGTGTGGGGCTGTGTTCACACTTTCACTCCATGTGTGAAGGTAAACACAGCAGTGTTCTATTACACACCTGCAGTTCCTACAGTTGGTTCCTGTTTACTGTCTGATGCACAAAAATCTAATAAACAGTCACTCACTCATTTGCCGAACTGCTTGTTCCTCCTGGGATGCCGGGAGGCTTGTGCCTATCTCAGCCGACATGGGGCAAAGTAGTAGCACTCAGGCCACACCCACAAGCGACAGCAGTAGCACTCAGGCCACACCCAGAAGATATATCGTTAGCACTCAGGCCACACCCACAAGAGATAGCATTAGCACTCGGGCTGCACCCACACTGAAATTTTATTATTATTGTAGAAATTTTCTAAACTGGTGCTGTCATATGTTTATACAAGAACTTAGTATTTTAATTAAAACAATAAAAAAAAAATTCAGTACGCTCTGAAGAGCATCTTCACACAGAACACAATAAACATTTACGTCCTTACAGCATTCAGTTTATAGTTTTATAGGGTTTCATATGCACATTTTTAATTAGATGTTGTCTCATTTGCATAAAGAATCGCATTTAAATGGGCGACACGACGGTGTAGTGGTTAGCACGTCCGCCTCACTGCAAAGGAAGGCCCTGGGGTGGGTAAGCGCGTTTCCCTGTGGAGTTTCCTCCCACATTCCAAGGACATGCACATTGGGCCAACTGGCTGTTCCAAATTGCCCCTGAGTGTGAGTGTAAATAGTTGTGTGTGTGTGTGTGTGTGTGTTGCCCTGCGATGGTCTGGCAAGCTGTTCAGGGTGTACCCTGCCTTACCCAGAGTCGGCTGAGATAGACTCCAGCCTCCCCGCGACCCGAAGAGGATGAAGTGTATCAGCAAATGAGGGAATTTAAGTAAATACATTAACAGATGGATGAATAAAAGGTCTGAGGGCAGAGTTTATATTTAAGGTCAGCGGTGAGACATTTTGTTTCTTAGTCGTGCACGCACACACACACGCTCACACACGCACTCCTGTTGTCTCCCCAAACAAGCTGCCCTGTTCTACTTTTCTCTCTCCGTTATGGTCTCACTCCCTCCCTCCCTTCTTTATTAAGCAGTTGCCTTCATCTTCTATTTATGAGTTGGGACTTTAACACACACACACACGCGCGTACACACCTGTCCCTGGAGAGTCATCATAAACACACAAATCCCCCTGTCCAATATTCACCCTCAGTCCTTTACACGCATGTTCTGGATTTTTACCACCGCGCATGTGTGTGTGTGTGTGTGTGTGTGTGTGTGTGTTGGTCTTATGTGCAAATACTTTGAAGCTTTAGACACACACTCATTTCCTCTCTAATCCCATACGATATTCAGCCTGATGTTCAAAAAAATCACATCGTCTGCCGTGATGTGACACGAAGAAGCGAAGATGCTAACGGAAGAAGGAAAGTGACATTTCGCTGGTTAAACTCATAACACATTTGCAGAAGAGATGAATACACCTGATCACCAAGAGCCTCAGTGTCGTGTCCTAGACGAGTACCTCTGTTAACAAAAACGGTCCAGGACGTCATAGTTTACGTCACGCACGGCGTTGGGTTTACTGCTGGCAATAAATCAGAAAATCTGGCCGATGCAACTAGTAACTGCGAGCTAACAACCTCGCTAATGCGTCATGTAAAAATGCCATCTGGATTCATTTCATTAGCGAGCTCGTTACCAGGCATATGTGAGCAGTTGTGCCAGAAAATCTGACTGTTGCTACAGAATGCTAGCTAGCGACCTGTCTAATGCATCATGCTGGTTAGTTACATTAGTGAGCTAGTTATTTAGCAGTCGCTATCAGTCGGGCTGTTTATTCTGTTAAAAACTTGTGAAAACTTTTTACAACGAAATGTTCAGCTGTATTATTCGGACCTGACGTCAAAGCCATGTCTGCCGTCCACTACGTTTTTAAGTTTTTTTTTTTCTGACGTTGTAAATCCCGTGTTGCATTATGGGAGCTTATCGTTTGAGGAACTCTTGTTGAACTTTCTGATCGTGGTGGTGCAGTATTCAGGAGGTTTCGCACTAGCTGTGCTAGCGAGATGCTACAGTGTGCTAGCTGTTTACACTGCCCCCTACTGACAGGCCACGTTTCCTGCATTAAAACTCGCGGCTTGTAGGCGGGATTAGTTTAGTGGGCGTTACGGTATTGTAAATTGTGATTGACAGGTGATGATGGGCGTGTCCTCAACTTGTATTAATGCACACTGACTATTCGTATACTTTATTTTAATTGGTTTTTTATTGTGGGGGTGTGTCTACACATGATCAGTCGCAAGTCATTTGCTAAGTCAAGTCAGCAGCAAGGGGATTTGACCCCCTCCCACCCCCACCCCACCCCAACCACCACCAGTATGGTTCAGTCCTTTAACCCCGAACGCTTTTAAGTCTTCTTGTCTGTAGTTCCGAGTTATATAAAACAAAGTTTACTGTACATTGTATTTCCTTTTGAAGCTCGAACACAAGCGTCTGTGAAATGTTTTGAGTTTCTCCTGAACACGAGTTCCCGTCTCTCGCACCGCATCATGCCGTCGCTGCCTCATTACATCCCTCCTCCTTCCATCTGCTGCCTTCACCTGACTGTCATTACTGCTACCATGGGATGTGTTCGCGCTCGTGTATGTACATGTACCCCACACACATACACACACTTCACTCCTCAGACCCAGAGATCTATACACCCATCCGAATAGATGCTCCATTTTATTGATCAGATCCCCCCATGGCACAGCACATCTATTAGATAACGTCATGTGTGTATAAAAGTGCTGTCTTTTAGAGAACACTTCAGAGAGGGCACGCTCCTCTCCGTCCTGTAATTCCTCCCTCCGCTGGCAGTTAAATGAACGATAGATTCACGGCGGCGATGAAGAAACACGTGCTTTGGCGCACGTCCGTATCGCGGCCACACCTGGAAATGTTCCTGGCTGTATCCGAGAACTCCACACTTCCACACTCTGTCCTTTCTCTCTCCCGATACAATCAGCTTCATCTCACTTTCATTAAAAATAGAAAAATATCCCTCTTTTTTTCTGCTGTGTCCTTCACGCTGCTCTGTCGTTGACATGGTAACGAAGGAAATTGAATAGTTTAGCGCAAGTTGTCGGTTTTAGCGCAGGTTTCGTCTCCACAGGATTCTGAATTTCTCTGAAACTTTTCAACCGTCATGATATTCATTCAGAGCTCTTAATAATCCCGGTGGAACTGTATCTTATACGTAGGTTAAGCTCCGCCCCCTCATCCAGTCATCTCCCCTCTGTGTTAGTAAGTGTCGTATGTAAACCGGTTCTATATTATACGTGGGGTGCACGCCAAGGCGGTTCTCTCGACCAATGAGACGTGGTGTCGGAACACTTTCTTTTCCCTTTTCCCCCCGAAATCTTTCACTTCGTGCTTGCTATCGCACTAAAATATCCACATCCACGATGTCACTGGTGTTACCATACCGCAAAAATAGAAATTCCCTCGTCCAATTAGAGAGCAGGATCGAGAGCCAGCCAATTAACTGTCCTTTTTCTCTTCCCCACGTCTCCGTGTGAGTAAAAGTCAAGATGTGGGATTTAAGTTTTTATAGTACGCTGATGTTACGCTCTCCCAATTCATTGGCGTTACCTTAGGAATAAAAGTCTCCTCAACCAATCAGGTGGCAGTATCGTGAGCTAGATAAAAGACTCTTATTGGTCACTCTCAGTTTGTGAGAGCATAAAAATAATAAATCCACATTTTTAGCATACACTGGCAGGACATCATTAGCTTGAGCGTTGAATTGCGCCTTGGGAATCCTCCTGACCAATCAGACACAGATCCTGAGAGCCAGCCAATGAGAGCGCTTGCTGGAATATCCAGGATGAGATCATTTTGGTAGTGTATTAAACTCCGCCTCTTTTCTTGCACAGGAAGCCCCACCCACTTTTTGTCCACAGAGCCAAACATGACGTCTATGTGTAGTGGGTGTTTATATTTGTCTTTTTTTGGATTTTGGGCCTTCTTAAGCTCCGCCCTTTTTTACAGAGAGCTCCGCCCCTACACATATCCATCCCACTGTCATCTTCCCAAATCTGTGATGTGGCGCTCGTCCTCCTCGTCCCCGTCCACCTCCACGTCTTCCTGCATGATTACCGTCCTTGCTCTCACCCACTTGTTTGGTTCCCGCCCCTGTGTAGTGTAGCTCCACCCCTTCCCCACTCAGAGCGTGGTGTAGATGTAAACGAAGACGATAACGAAGAGGTTGAGGAACGTCCCGATGATGCCCAGCAGGGCCAGGATGGACTCCTCCCTCTCCTCCTTGGCTTCCTCAATGCTGATGGCTGTCGTGCCCATACTGAACGCTGCTTATCTACAGAGAGAGAAAGATTGAGGAATGAGAGAGAGAGAGAGAGTGTGAATGGGAGGAGACATGATATGAGAGCGCAGGCGGACAATGGAGAGGAATTTGCTAGCTTCTATTTTGAAGGCAATATCCCGTCTCTGCTCTCCTCCCTCCGTTTCTCTCCCTCGCTCTCTCTATCTCTCTTTCCTTTTGTTCTTTCTCTGTCTTTCACTTCTCCCCCTCTTTCCATCTCGCACATTTCGGTGGTTCAGCAGACTAAAAACGTTAGTAGTAGTGTTCTGAAAACGGCGCGACGGTTCGACTAGCGGGAGGAAAGAGGTGTCACCCACACACAGATGCTAATCGCTCAGCTGTGGAGGAGCAAGGAAACAAAAGGAGGTGATGGGGTACCCTCTCTAAAACACACAGACTCTCTCTCTCTCTCTCTCTCTCACAGTAATTTTACTTCAGGATAAATGGCATCTCTCTGTCTCTCTCTCTCTCTCTCCCTCTTGAGGTTTTTCCTTGAGCATATGACTGATGGATGTGAAGGAAAATAAACACACACACATGCACGCACGCACACACACGCAGTTTGAAAATAAGGAGGCGATGAAGGGATGTAATGGACGAATAGATGGATGGAGTGATAATAGCGGAGCGTCTTACCCTTCGGCGTGTGAGACAAGTCGGAGAAGGCAACATGCTCCACATGCTCCCCGCATCAGGACCAGAGAAACAAAAATGACAGAGAGAGTGAGAGAGAGAGAGAGTGTGTGTGTGTGTGTGTGTCTACAGCTGCATCTCTTTGCCTGCGTGTGTGTGTGTGTGTGTGTGTGTTACGCAGCACAGACAGCACTCTCGGTCCCTAGCGTCCCTCCCCACTCTTACTCTCTCCTTCTCTGTGTCTCTCTCTCCCCTTTCCCTCCTTCTCTCACTCGTTTTTCCTCTTTTCTTCACCCCGTGTCAGTATTCCGGTCTCGTCGCAGCGTTTGTTTCAGGCGAGTCGGAACGCGATTCGTTCTCCAGCCCGCTAGCAGCAACACACCTCGGAGAAATCTTTTCATCCCTCCCTCTCTCCCTCTCTCTCTCTCTGTGTCTCTTCCACCCTCACACAAATACACACACTCCTCTTGTCTCAGACTGGCCTCTTAGCAGCTTGAAATCTCACACATACACACACACACACACACACACACACACGCACACAAAGACACATCTGACAAATGAAAGATAATAAATTTTACATCTGTAGTTTGCATCTCTTTTAACACCATTCCTTTCTTCTCTCTCTCTCTCACTTTTCATTTCTTTCTTTCCTCACGCATTCTCTCTCTCTTTCTCTTCTTTTTTCTTCTCCATTCTGTCTTTCTATCCATTTCTCTCCTTCCCTTTCCATTTGGTTACTTTTGTCTCTTATTCTCTCACTTTCTGTCTTCTGTTTGCTTCACGTCCTTCCCTCTCCTCCTTTTATTTGCTCTCTGTCCATCTCATTTCCTTCCTTTTCTTTTTCTTTTTCTCCTTTCACATCCTTCCCTCTCCCATAACTGTCATAGTCAGCGCTTGTGAGTGTCACTCGCTCCCTGGTTCTTGGATTTCCTTTTTTTTTTTTTTTTAATAGCCTCGATATATTGAGGGTTTTACAAGCCCCGCCCACTTCCTCTATCTGAGCACGCACAGTATGTGTATGTGAGGGAATCTCCCTGCTGTCGGCGTTAATGAATGAGGCACGGAGGAAGATAGATGGATCCTTTAGAGTAGAGGGAAAGAGAGCAAGAGAGAGGGAGAGTTGAAAGGACAGGAGTATGGGTGTGAGAAATGATTAGCCCCGCCTCTTTTCCACACACACGCGCTCAGTCGCTATCAGAGCAAGGCATAACTCATTCTCTCTCCATGTCTAATTCAACAAACTGTTCTTATTATTCATTTCTCTTACACACACACACACACACACACACACACACACACACACACACACACACACACACACACACACACACACA
>JBCNYH010000023.1:48835706-48855706 GCA_039654325.1 Tandanus tandanus
CAGGACTCAGAAAGCAGAAGGATCAGGAGGATCAGGATCACCGGCATCCCAGAAGCAGCATGTGTACCTCAGCAAAAACAGAGAGAGAGAGAGAGATAGAGAGAGAGGTTGTTATGTATACTCATAACACTGTATTGGTAAAAGAAGAGTTTATTAGAACTGAGTACAAGCAGGGACTCCGGCATGACTGACTATGGCAGCATAACTAAACTCTCTATGCCTGAGAACCCCCAGATCTGCTCCTTTACCCAATAAAAGGCTGTTAACAAAATGCTTGACTAAATAAGTAAGTTTTCAGCCTAGTCTTGAAAACAGAGACTGTGTCTGAATTATATTTGAAATGGACCGAGGTAAAGTCGAAAAGTGTTCCTGTGGTCAGATGAATTGAAATGTAAAAAATTATTTTTGTCAGAGTGGGACCAGCACAACTCGGGGGTGCCACTTGCGGAGCCCATGGATACCGAATTGTGCACTGTGCCTGTGGTGTCAAGGTCACGTCCTGACAGAGAATCAGAAGGGTATTGGTTTGTTTAATTCAGATTTAATAGAATTTTCCTTGTGCTTTTTTAAGTAAAGTAGCATGAGGGTGTTTGAAAGTAGTAGCTGTTAAACAGTGGCTGTTCTGCTCTTTTGGTGATCTGCTATAAAAAGCTTAGCATATACCTTTAGACATTCACTTTTGCAGCAACAACCAAATATTATGGGGGTAGATATGTAAAACATCAGAAACAAAATATCACAAGGCTGATTTCAAACTGTTACAATTTATTTACAGATCGCTCGCCCAGGTCAGCATCCAGTGAACCGAAACCTGGGACCTCACATTCACAACCCACCTGCAGGATCTGAACTCGTGCCTCTAGGTCCCGATCATGTCAACTGACCTCGGAGACAGTCTTGGACAACCTGCTATAAAACACACTGTTACCAACACACACATTTACATTTGTAAGCCATTCAAGTAGGCATCACGGTGGCGTCACACAATGGTTAGCATATCTGTCTCTCAGCAAGACAGCCCTGGGTTCGAGTCCCGGAATCAGTTCGAGTCCCGGGCTTCTATGTGGAGTTTACATGTTCTCCCTGTGTTTGGGTGGGTTTCATCTGTGCACTCCAGTTTCCCACCTATAGTCCAAAGACATGCACATTCGGCTAACTGGATATTCCAGATTGCCCCCAGGAGTGAGTGTGAGTGTGAATGGTTGTGTGTGTGTATTGACCTTGCGATTGATTAGTGAACTGTTCAAGGTATATCCCACCTTCGCCCAGAGTAGGCAGAGATAGGCTCCACCCTCCCCGTAACCCTAGTAGGATTAAACTAATCTGGATAGAGTTTTTATTTATTTTTGGATCGTTACAATCTTGCTGTACACTGTGTGCATTACGTGGCTTCCTACAAAAGAAATCAATCATTTGCTACAAAATATTGATTTGAAATGATTTTCCTGTTTCTGCTAACGATGTTCTCTATAATAGCAGTGTGTTACACTTAACATCAGTGTGTTATAAAAACAAAATGAAGTCATTGTCTATTGAAGTATTTATTATTATATTTATTTTATTGTATACTCCGCGTGTTAGCAAGTCTCAACACTAGCCATGCTAACATGTAGCTAACATTAGCGTGCTTGTAGCTAATAGATTTGTGTGTATTAGTGGGTCATGTTGGTAAATTCTGACTTGTCTAGTCATGGCAATTTTCAGTAACTAAAGATTTTTTTATTAAAAACTGATTTTTTTTTTCCCCAGTATATGTTTGTATGAACCTGTTCCGGTCGCTCAGCTCTGTGTGGGCATGACTGAGCAGAATGCCGGTAATCAACAAAACTGTGGTAGTCATGATAACATTATCTACGTTTTTGACAGGTCACAATGCGGTTAAATTAATATCTGAGAAACTGATGATATAACTCACCCCGCTGATAATGAAAATCAAGCCAGATGTTTCAGCAGCCGTTATCTAACTGGCTAGAAAACATAAAAATATTGACATGCTTAAGATTAGCATATTCATAGTTATTAAATCCTAAATTGGCTAAACTGTGCCTAGAATATCAGCTCATATACTCTGATCTCAACGTCACCCCAAGGGAAAAAAAAACTGAAATGGTTGTGACTTCTTCTTAGACATCTAAGCTAAAGCTAATGCTAGGTCTTTATTATTTATTTATGTATTTATTTATTTTTACAGTTCATTCAAGACCGATTCTATGAAAATTAAAAAAAAAAAACTTTTGGAATGAAAGTATTTCTTGATAACAATATATATATTTTTTTATTTTCAAGAATTAGACATTTTTTCCCCTCCAACAAAAGTGACTTTTTCAGAAACTGCAAGTTTCCACTAGTTCCACCAGCAATCCGGAAGTGCCACTAACACCTGTTTTTCAGTCCAGACCAACTCCATGAAAAGCAACT
Source organism: Tandanus tandanus (assembly GCA_039654325.1). Classification (NCBI taxonomy): domain Eukaryota; kingdom Metazoa; phylum Chordata; class Actinopteri; order Siluriformes; family Plotosidae; genus Tandanus; species Tandanus tandanus. Next base: position 48,838,125 of record JBCNYH010000023.1, read on the forward strand.
AAATATAGAATTGAAGTATTTGATAGTACGTACTCATTTCTTTCATATTTTTACGACAGTTTATTTTCCCCACGAAAATATTTAGCTAACCAGCTAGCACTGTGCTAACCTGCGTTCCACAAAAAAAAACAAAAAACAAAAAAACACCAACAAATTATGGAATTATGGAGTCTTACATGGAAGTATTTTACAGCTGGAATTTTATTTCATTTTCAGGTTTTTCACCAAACACAACTTTATCGTACTGCTAAAGGAACAGGCCTTCGGCTAACAAAATAACTTCATGCTAACGGCTCTCCTGTAGTATTTTATGGCAAGAACGTTTATATTTTTTGATTAAAAAAATTGAATACAGTAATGAAAATGATAAATTCCTTACAATCCAGAGGGTAAATAAAACGGTTACTTCTCTCCCTCTGATCAGATATGAATAAGAACATATCACACTTGTGCGCATACGCAGCCTTTTCATTCGCTCCTGCCCTTCTCGTACTTTTAACTCTTTTTTTTTTTTCTTCTTACTTTAATTTTTCCCCCCTTGTATTTATTGTTTTATCTACACAATTTCCTCCGGGATCAACAAAGTGTTCTGAGTCTGATTCTGTTGATTCTGATAACGCCGCCCGGCTAACGTTACGTGAGCTGTGAGCTCATACACCATCAGAGCTCATGGAATTACTAATTAATATCCATTTGTTGTATTTTTTATTTTGGCTGTTTGGAAAATTTCTATTTGCTTTGGATATTATAACTATTTAATAACACGTTAAACAATTTGTTAGCGTTTAAAAAACTCCTAATAAAGAATTGCCCCCTTTTAAAAGACGGTGAACAATGTAGCTGTTTATGTTAATGTTTTTTTTTCCACACATAATTGCATCTGATTAACTGGTTTAAAGCAGTAAACTTTTTTTTATGATTTGAATTCCTCCATGTTGTAAACTCACTTCCGGAACCGGGTGAACTACGTTTCCCATGATGCACCGCGGCGCTGTCATGGCTGCGCACTGACGGCAGTTTGTGGCACGTGTGGAAGGAGGAAAGCAGGATTACCAGGCCGCAGATAAAACCAGGAGAGAGACAGAGAGAGAGTTTGAGATTATTAGGGTTAAAGATTAAAGATTGTTTGGATTGAAGGACCTGTTTGTTGGGGGTGAGAGCCGGAAGTGGAGGAATGGAGCAGAGGGAGCAGCTGGAGGCGGCGGTACTGAGAGGCTTTCTGACGGAAACACAGAGATCCGGCTGGAAACACAGCTTTCTCAACAACACAGGTAACAACATGAGGGAAGGATGGAGGGATGAAGGAGAGAGAACCGCAGGGAGGAGTTGGGATGCTCTGTGCGTGTTTTCCTAATCATTGTGTGTGTGTGTGTGTGTGTGTGTGTGTGTAAGGATTCATAAGGATGCTATTGGTGTTTTATCCGAGTCGTGTGTGTGTGTGTGTGTGTGTGCGTGCGCGCGCAGGTTTATATCTGTAGTATCCGTGCATAGAAAATTGAGCATGCAGTGTGCAGATGATGGTGATGATGATGATGAAGAAGCTGGAAGGAGGACTCGACATCCAGTGCATGCCACATTTCTATACATTATGGTTCAGCTCGTGCGTTTTGCTGCAGCTCTCTTTTATATTAGTGAATAATAATAATAATAATAATGATAGTAATGCATGGATTCAGGCGTTTCTATCTTTTTCTTTGGGACACCGGGTGAGATCAGGTGCTTGCTTGTCATTTAGAAGCAGTTTTTATTAGTGCACCCATAAGGATGCTTTGCACTGTGGAGACGGATGATATTAATGATGATGATGCTGCTGATGCTGATGCTGGAGGAGTGAAGTGAAATAAAGGAACGGAGCGCCCTGATCCCGGGCTCGAAGGTATGTGAGTGGTTTGTCGTGCACCGATGCTGACATGCGTGTGCAGGGGATACAAATGAAACGAGACGTGTCCAAGAAAGTGTCCCGGTGTCAGGAGGCGGGAGAGGACGATGCGTTTGATGCCCGGTTTGATGTATTCCGACGGCGCTCACTGTGCTGCCGTGTTAAACGGTTAACGTCATGAAGGAACGAGTCATGTAGTCGTCTTGTGCACTCACACCGAGTGGTGCGGTAGGTACCGGTAATCGGTTCTGCGATACACCGCGATGTCCGTTATCAACCTGGAGGGTTTCAAATATCGTCGCTGCCGTCTTCGACTGCACTTTCAGTTCTGTAGTCCCAGGCGTGAAGTCTGTAATTCCTAGAATTGGGTGTGTACAGTTTGTGGTCACACAGTTTTTGGTCAGTTTTTGGAACCCACACCTACGCCGAGTCCGTAATTCCTGAGATCGGAGGTGTTAATCTGGATTTCTGGAGGCAGAGCCTGTAACTGCCAGTCCAGAGGAATCGTGGGTGGAATATTGGGTGGAATTATTCAGGTGGGATCTGGAGTCTACATTCTGAAGTTGTACTCTCCCTTATTTAGTAGATCTGGTGATAAGAGTCTGTAATTCCATTTAGGGTCATTCCATGACAACTCACCTAGAGGTTCCCCGGTGACCATCTCAGAGTTCAGTGAAACTTTAACCAGACGTAGAACATGTTTCAACATGAACGCAGGCAAAATTTCAAGGTCCTAGTTCAAAAACGTTCCGAGATATGTTCATTCAAAGATCGCAGGCTAGTACCCATTTGTCGGCCCGCGACTTGCAGCTTACCATTTTGGGCATTTTTGAAAGCTTGAAACTCCCCTAATAATCACTGTATGGGCCTTTGCACACTAACAGAACAGGACCCACTCTTTAGATTGCTATTGATACTGGAATTTTGGAAAAATTGCAATTTTGAACAAAGTATTTTCAAATTTTTGACACAGAAAATATATTCTTCACCCACTAAAAGTATTTTTATGTCAAATTAAACCCCGTTTCCATGTAAAACACAGTTTTTAAGAAGAATAAATGTGATGTGGTGTTTTAGAGAGAGTCCAAAAACTGAACGGTAGATGAGAATTTTGCTCATCCTGCGAGCCCCTGAGGATGTGGACAGTCCAACAAGGTTATGAAACTTTACCACATGCAACATGTATTTCAGATCTAGCAACACACATTTCAGCCTTGCTGCTCATTTCCTTTATGCTTAGCCGTCATCTTGAATTTTTCATAAATTTCACTTGTGAAATGTTTTGAGATTTTTTTTGTTTTTGCACTTTCCGTCTGAAGAGGAATAAAATATGCAGAAATATTTTGTATGAGATCAGAATACAGTCTCAAACTGGTATCAGAGGAGTAATAAACAAAAACAAATGTTTTAAGTTTGCTTTTATAACAATTAGAAAAGTGACATTTGTCACACATCTGTAATAGATTTTATCATCAAATAGTACATCTACAATATAAGTTCTATAACTTATATTTATAATTTCAGGTGCTGTATTTATATAATAATCATTCATATAAGGATTTTATATGATAGGGATTATATACATCTTCTTTTCATAAGCTTTGATGAAATATTATGGAACTTCATTATAATATTTGCAGCAATCTACCAGTAAACTGTTTCTGCAGAGAGAGTTCAGTTCATGCAGATATGTTTCAGTTTTACTGAAAATGTGGCAAACGTCCCATTATTTGTCGGAAGTCTTTTTGGGAGAGTGTGTAGTTATGTGCACTTAAGCTTATGAAAAGAAGTTGCCCCATACAGTGATTATTAGGGGAGTTACAAGCTTTCAAAAATGCCCAAAATGGTAAATTGCAAGTCGCGGGCCGACAAAAGGGTACTAGCCTACTGTCTGTAATTCCGGCGATGTGGTCAGAACTCGGGAGGTGAAGTCTGTAATTCTGGAGAGAACTCTAGTTCCAGGTACAGAGTCTGTAGTTCCAAAGAGAGTCCGTAAGTCCTGAGTTGAAGGCTGTGATTTCTGAGTTTGAGTCTATATTTCCAGAGATACACTAATCATCTTTAAGGTAAAAACCCCACGTCTGATATTGTGTAGGTTCCTGTGTTCCTCGAAACAACTCTAAGGTACCAAGGTATGGACTCCGGCCACATTCCACGGTAACTGATGGGACATTTAGACACTACTTCTCCATTAAAACAAGACAAATGTTAATAGCGTAACCATGAAAAGCCATCAAAAATGAATTGTAAACAACCATTTCAACAAAAAAATGTGTCTAGATCATGGTCTTAAGTGAAGAACCAAAACTTCCCCAGGTTCTCACCTATGATTAGAAATAATGTGATTTCTCTGAAGTAAGAAATCAGTTTAAATAAACAAGGCCACATGACATTGCAAAAATAGTTTCTAATAGTAAATCATAAGTATCAGTACACTGCATCAACTACAATTTATTTTAAACCCATCTTTGTGGGTAACTGATGGGACACGATGGGAACAGGAAAGTGAAAATGTGAAAAAACTGGAGATGAGTCCAACTTCAATCAATAAGAACTTCAGAACTAATGTTTTTCTACCAAAATAGTTCCTTATCTGTACTTTTATCTTGGGAAAGATATTTTTTACATGGAAACACTGTAAAGTGCTGATTCTGCACAATAGTAACAATAGGAGAAACTAATGTACGTATACAGTAAGTAATTGGTTTAAATAATCATTTGAATTATTTATTCGTGTGCACGCGGTACATGAAGGTGTGTGTATGTGGTATCTGATGGTGAATATGTGTAGTAGCAGAAGGTGTGTGAGTGTGTGTGTGTGTGCGGTGTCTGAAGGCGTGTGCGTGGTTTCTGAAGGTTTGTGTATGAGGTATCTAAAGGTGTGTGTGGGGGGTACATGTACACATATTTGAGACGGGTCAATTAAAGGAAAAGATTAAGGTGGGCAACAGAACACTGTTGAGGATCGGAGAAAACTTCCATAGATAGATGAATCTAAGTTTGAGGTGTTTGGGTCAAAAAGAACATGTATAATTTATAAAAAGATGCTGGGGAAGTGCTTGCCGCCATTTGAAAGACATGGTGGGGGAATTGTGATGGTCTGGGGGTGCTTTAGTGGCGGTAGTGTTAGATTTGTACAGAGTTAAAGGATTTTAAAGAAGGAAGGCTATTATTGCATTTTTGCAAACGCCATGCCGTTCCTGGTGGGCAGGTCTTGATTGGAGCCACTTTTGTCTTATAACAGAACAATGACCCGAAACACTTCAAACTGTGCAAGAACTGTTTAAAGAAGAAACAGTCAGCTGGTATTCAGTCAGTAATGAAGTGGCCAGTGCAGTTACTGGATCTCAATCCTATTGAGCTGCTGTGGGAGCAGCTTGACTGTATGGTATGTAGGAAGTGCCCATCAAGCCTGTCTTGTCCCCAAACTTTAAAGTGGTAGTGTACATTACGGAGATGGGCAGTCATTGGCTCTCAGTATCACTCTAAACTTGTACCTGTGCTCGGCTTTGATCTTCGCTCGCTTTCACCTGTCAAAACTGGGACCGGTATAGCGATAATGTTCTGTTCCAGTGCAGAATGAAATGCGACCCTGTCTTTATAGACTGGGAAGAGCTGAATCTGAATGATATTTTGGGTGAGTACACAGACATTGCTAGCGAGCTCGATGATCGAGATACAGACACCACGCCGGTCACGGACGGTGAGCTTTTGGAGTTTTTTTTTTACTGCTGACAGCCCTCGCACTTCGGCCGTCAAACTCAAATTCAAATTTATTTGTCACGTACAAAATCATACACAGTACAATATGTAGTGAAATGCTTATTATGACTGTCTTAAATTTGAAGAGAATGGAAAAAAAAATTATAAAAATTAATATCAAGAAGAAAAAAAGAAAAATAGCAATAACTATTTGAAGGACAAACCAATAGTTAAAGGTCGAATATAAAATATAAGTGACGATAAATAATGTGTAAAGTGTCGGTGCAGTATGTACACAAGCTGTCCGGTGAGTGTGGTTGTTGTGTGCAGAGTATTGCAGGGTGTTCCGAGAGTGCAAATTGTAAATTGCATCAAATACCAGAACCAGTTCCCTGAATGCTATTGTTTACATTTTGGGCTTTTAATCTGTTTAACGCTTCCTAGCCCTTTAGCACTTGTACACAGCTTCCAGTACGAGGCTTCTGCCGTAGACCTAGAGTTTGCCGGAATAAAGGAGTATGAATATGGAATATTACAGTGTATGGACATTGATTTAATGGAGGTAGATATCTATTAACACTTGTTCTTAAAACTGACTGAGTTTCATTACATTCTGATGATGAGAAGAACGTTTTAAAAGTCAGGAAATTACTGTCAGCTCTCACATTTGCTAGCAGCTGCAGATCACAGAACCTACATAGCACACGGACACGGCGCAAAATAGCCACAGATCAGTTATTCATTTTTTTTTATACTTTCTCGAGAGACACTAGGGACAAAAACTTTAAGGTTACACATAGCAACAAAGACAGAAAAGTTTTATCATTACTCTACCGCTAACCCTGGGTTTACACTGGGGCACGATGTCCGCGATCTTCACGATTTGAGAGAATAATCAGCAGCGTGCGGAGGGTTGTGGGATCGAATCGTGATGATCTTAAGTGAACATGGATTCGTGATGGTTGCACTGATCGTGGCAAAATTTTTGTCTGTCGATTATTACGATGTATTACGATTTGATGCCAGTCGTGATGGAAAGTGGGAGTCATAGTAGAGCGCAGTAGACCTTCACAGAGCGTAACAGACCTCGATGCGCCATCGTCGGGGATCTTGATGAACTTGGAAACACGATTCCTTCAAGTTTCATCTCTTGGATGCGCCCCGCCTCCTTCTTATACCCCAATCATTCACCAAGCGTGGTCGTAAATCGTGGAGCTCCACGCTGTTTTGGATCGCGGAGATCGCGGGCATCGTGCCCCAGTGTGACAGCTCACGAGTCAGAACGCCGACCAGCACTTTATCCAACTCAGAAACCTAATCGATAAATCAGAGTTACTCCTTTTAGGTGTATTTCACACTTCAGACCTTCTCGCTAGGAAGCACAAAATCACAACACGCCGCCGTGTTGGCTTCTGAACCTGGAACACGTCTTCACGTTTTTAGCATAACGCAATCATTCCTGTCCTACAACATACTACATCTCACCTCTAATGGCGTTCCGCTGTGGTTACTGGAGGGAAAAAGAAAGAAAAGTACTCCTGGAATCCCAGCATGAATTCAGCGAACGATCCACGCAGCCTCTCATCATTGTACGTGAATTTGACACGTGAGTGAGATTTTATTGAGGTTACCAATCCCTCTCCATCTCGGGCAGAACCTTGTCCAGGTCATCACACCGCTCTCGGTGGCTTTCCTTCTTCACAGCGTCCATGCTGTTCCGTCTGTTCCTCAGGAAAGTGAAGCACATGCACCCCGCTGTCCGTGTCTTAAAAGAACATGTGATTGATCAGAGCAGTCCACCTTCTTCCAGTGCTCCATGGTCCAGTTCTGATGCTCGCATGTCTGTTGGAGACACTTACGGTGATGGACAGGGGACGAGCAGTTGCACTCTGACCGCTGTGCAGCTACGCAACCTCATACGCAGCGATCTGTAATACACTGTGTTCTGATTCCTTTCTATCAGAGCCAGCGTTCACCTTTTCACCGATTTGTGTTCTGTGGGATCACAACACATGGGCTAGCGTTCTCTCCCCGTACGCATCAGCGATCCTGCGGTACTGTCAATCTGTTCCTTGTTCACCGTTTATCCTTCCTTGTACACCTTTAGTAGATATTTACCCTGCATACCAAGGCACACCACACAAGACCCGCTGTTTATGAGATGAATAGACCCCGTCGTCTAGACGTGTTGACATGGATCTTTTCAATGTCACTCAGAAATGCTCAGGGTTCTTTGTTTAACGGAAGTATTATTCTGGAGCTGCAGTCCTTACTTCCATAATCTGGACTTTTGGGGTTACGGTTTGCAGGTGGATCCTGTTTTAAGGTGGAGTCCATAACTAGAGAGAGAGAGCGAGAGAGAGGGGCTGTAGTTTCAGGATGAGAGACAATGTAATTCCATCGAGAGCGGCTATAATTCCTGGGAGACAAAGTCTGAAATTCTGGAAACAGAAAGAGAAGAAGAGGCTGGCCTTCTGGAGAGAGAGGTTGCACTTCCAGGAAAAGAGAAGCTGTCTTTCTTGGAGGGAGGTTGTAATTCCAGAGAGAAAGGCTGTAATTCCCAGGAGATCAAATGTGTAATTCCCAGGGGATAAATTCTGTAATTCCTGGGAGAAAGAGTCTAAAAATAAATTCAGAGAAATAAAATCTGTAAACCTAGATAGAGAGATAGAGAGAGAGGGAGAGAGACTGTAATTCCAGGGAGATCAAAGCTGTAATTCCACTCAGGGAGGCTATAATTCCAGAGGACGCCGTTCCTGTGCCACTTTGGAAAACCTGCGTGTCCTATAAAGTGCTACAGTAAGTAGCGTCACTGCCTTCCAGCTCCAGGGTCCCTGATTTGATCCTGAGCTCGCGTTACTGTCTGTGTGGAGTTTCACATATTCTCCCTGTGTCTGTTTGGAGCTTTTCCATTTTTCCTGGTTCTTCCTACTTCCCAAAAACATACCTGTAGTTTGATTGGCAGCTGTAATGGATATCTGAATGGATATTTGTCGTGTTCTGTGATAAACCGAGTCTCAGTCTGAATCTTCCTCAGACCCTGCAACCCATCAACCTACATGGGATTGCATCCTACACCAGAGTGATAGCTGATGATGGATGAACAGATAGATGGATGATGGAGTCGGTCTTCTTCATGAGATTCTGTCTCTTTCCAGGAATTTTGCCATGATGATGATAATAATAATAATAATAATAATAATAAATGTGTAAAGCAGGGAATCATAAGTCTGAGAAATATGTTAAAATGCAACAAATATAAGAAAATTACAGTAGATTCTGATTGGATGGTGAAGATGGTTAGGACTTTACTATGGACTCTGATTGGTTGGTGGAGATGCATACGACATCACGGTGGATTCTGATTGCTTGGTAGAGATGGTTAAGACCTTACGGCGGATTCTGATTGGTTGGTAGAGATGGTTAAGATGTTACAGTGGTTTTTGATTGGTTGGTAGAGATGGGTAAGTCATTATGGCGTATTTTGATTGGTTGGTGTAGTGGGTAAGACATTACAGCGGATTCTGATTGGTTGGTGTAGATAAGACATTACAATGGTTCAAAATGATTAATGATTAAAATCGTTATTCTGATTGGTTGGTAGAGATGGTTAAGACGTTACGGTGGATTCTTTTTTTTATTTATTTTTTAACTTTTTTTGGGGGGGGGATTTTTTCCCCATTTTTCTCCCTAATTTAGTCGTATCCAATTCCCACCCATCAAGTATTGCCTTCCATATCACATGACCACCACCAACCAGGGAGGGGCGTAATCATGCACATGCCCCCTCCGTGACATGCAATACTGCCACACGCCTTTTTTTGAACTGCTGCCCATGCGTATTTGAGGGCGGTCTAACACACTCGGATGGAAAGCGCTATCCGCCCCCTTGTACGAATGAGCTCACAGATGCCCATGATTGGCTGGTGATCGCTGTGAGTGACAGGGAAGTGAGCGTATGCCATCCCTCTCTCCCGTGAGAGCTCGGCCAATTAGCTCCCATGGACTCCTGGTCACGGATGGCTGTGGCATCAATCCGGATTCGAACTTGTGATCTCCAGGTTGATTGGTTGGTGATTGGTTGATTGGTTGCTGGAGATGGTTAAGACATTATGGAGGATTCTGATTGGTTGGTGGAGATGGTTAAGACATTACGGTGGATTATGATTGGTTGGTAGAGATGGTTAAGACATTACGGTGGATTCTGATTGGTTGGTGGAGATGGTTAAGACGTTACGGTGGATTCTGATTGGTTGGTAGAGATGGTTAAGACGTTACGGTGGATTCTGATTGGTTGGTGGAGATGGTTAAGACGTTACGCTGGATTCTGATTGGTTGGTAGCGATGGTTAAGACGTTACGATTGGTTGGTGGAGATGGTTAAGACGTTACGGTGGATTCTGTTTGGTTGGTGGAGATGGTTAAGACGTTACGGTGGATTCTGATTGGTTGGTAGAGATGGTTAAGACGTTACGGTGGATTCTGATTGGTTGGTGGAGGTGGTTAAAACGTTACGGTGGATTACGATTGGTTGGTGGAGATGGTTAACATGTTACGGTGGATTACGATTGGTTGGTGGAGATGGTTAACATGTTACGGTGGATTCTGATTGGTTGGTGGAGATGGTTAAGACGTTACGGTGGATTCTGATTGGTTGGTGGAGATGGTTAAGACGTTACGGTGGATTCTGATTGGTTGGTAGAGATGGTTAAGACGTTACGGTGGATTCTGATTGGTTGGTGGAGATGGTTAAGACGTTACGGGGGATTCTGATTGGTTGGTGGAGATGGTTAAGACGTTACGGGGGATTCTGATTGGTTGGTAGAGATGGTTAAGACGTTACGGTGGATTCTGATTGGTTGGTGGAGATGGTTAAGACATTACGGTGGATTCTGATTGGTTGGTAGAGATGGTTAAGACGTTACGATGGATTCTGATTGGTTGGTGGAGATGGTTAAGACGTTACGGTGGATTCTGATTGGTTGGTAGAGATGGTTAAGACGTTACGCTGGATTCTGATTGGTTGGTGGAGATGGTTAAGACGTTACGCTGGATTCTGATTGGTTGGTAGAGATGGTTAAGACGTTACGATGGATTCTGATTGGTTGGTGGAGATGGTTAAGACGTTACGGTGGATTCTGATTGGTTGGTAGAGATGGTTAAGACGTTACGCTGGATTCTGATTGGTTGGTAGAGATGGTTAAGACGTTACGATTGGTTGGTGGAGATGGTTAAGACGTTACGGTGGATTCTGATTGGTTGGTGGAGATGGTTAAGACATTACGGTGGATTCTGATTGGTTGGTAGAGATGGTTAAGACGTTACGGGGGATTCTGATTGGATGGTGGAGATGGTTGACATTACTGTGGATTCTGATTGGTTGGTGGAGATGGTTAAGACATTACGGTGGATTCTGATTGGTTGGTGGAGGTGGTTAAGACGTTACGGTGGATTCTGATTGGTTGGTGGAGATGGTTAAGACGTTACGGTGGATTCTGATTGGTTGGTAGAGATGGTTAAGACGTTACGGTGGATTCTGATTGGTTGGTAGAGATGGTTAAGACGTTACGGTTTATTCTGATTGGTTGGTGGAGATGGTTAAGACGTTACGATGGATTCTGATTGGTTGGTGGAGATGGGTAAGACATTACGGTGGATTCTGATTGGTTGGTGGAGATGGTCAAAACGATTCTGATTGGTTGGTGGAGATGGTTAAAACGATTCTGATTGGTTGGTGGAGATGGGTAAGACATTACAGTGAGTTCTGATTGGTTGGTAGCGAAGGTTAGGACATAACAGTGGATTCTGATTGGTTGGTGAAGATGGTTAAGACGTTACGCTGGATTCTGATTGGTTGGGGGAGATGGTTGGAATATTGTGGAGGTTTTTGATTGGTTGGAGTGGATTGATGTATATGATTGAGACACTGTTGGACGTGATATGAGACGGTGTGTTTGTGTATCTGACGTGTTTATTAGGTTTGTTCTGAGAGCGACTCTGTGTAAAACTCTAAATAAATAAACCACTGAGATGATTATTTAATAAAACGTCAAGTATGGAATGTTCCTGGGAAACAAAGCTTTAATAAAATGCAGATTTTAGACTGTGTGTGTGTGTGTGTGTGTGTGTGTGTGTGTGTGTGTGTGTGTGTGTGTTGCAGATGCAGGTACGTTGCTACAGCATGTGTTTGAGGGTGATTACGAGGCGGTGTTGTTCAGCGTGCCCGTGTTGGAGATGTTCTCTGGAGATCCGGAGCAGGACGAGAACATTGAGTCATACCTGCAGAGACGCATCATCACCTACCTGAGCACCACCGAAGACGAAACCAAGAGAGACAGGTAACACACAAGGACATGGAGACAAATTAGGATTGTTTAGAAGTGTGTTGAAATTTTATTAGTTTAGTATCAACACATAAAAGGTTTCAGTTCGACTTTCACTGGACCTTTCTTTAAAACAAAACTATTACTTTTAACTTATTAATTTATGAGAAAACTAAAGATATTGTGTGATTTTATTATTCTCTAGTACAGACACCTCACTGTCCTCACTGTCTACAGGACCATGGCTTCGTTTTCCTCAATTATTTTGAACAGAAAATGCTTAAAATTAAAAAATGTAGGTACTTTTAGGTTTAAAATGCAGCTCAAAGTGCATTACACTGTGAACCACAAACAGAAGTGAGTACACTGCTGTTAAAAAAATACAATGTGAGTAAATGTATAAATATGAAAATAATTTAAAACGAACGTGCCTCCCGAGTGACGCATTGATAGGGTTTGTGGCTGTCGTCCTGGAGATCACAAATTCGAATCCAGATTGATGTCGCAGCCATCAGCGGTCAGGAGTCCATGGTAGCTGCTAGGCTGAACCCTCAATGAACCCTCAGTGAAGGGAAGGATGGCATGTGTTTACTTTCCTGTCACTCAAAGCAGTCACCAGCCAATCATGGGCGTCTGTGAGCTCGTGTGTACAAGGAGGGGTGAATATCGATGTCCTCTGAGTGTTTTAAGTTCAAAAAGATGTGGCAGCATGACGTGTCAGGGAGGGGGAATGTACTGTCCCCTCCCTAGTTAATGGTGGTCACGTGATAGGGAGGCGATATATGATGGGTGGGAATCGGCTACGACTAAAGCCAATACGATGTCTGAGGGGAACAAACCATTGAGGAATTAAATCAACTACATGAAAAATTAATAAAATAAGGCGGCCCTTTTTTTTCTTCCTTGTTCCTCGGATCCACCAATGATAATATTCGTGATTTTAAATTTTTTTTATGCCCACCGGTCTTAACGTGCCGAGTGTGCAATGAATTTTAAAACCGAAACATTTTCCTTGAGCCAAGCCGGTCCTGCGCATGCGTACTTGCTCGTCAAAAGTGTCGCCGCGCCCAGCCGCTGTTTCGTATACAGCGATCTGCACAGTGTGCGTGCGTACCAATGTCTGGCGCCCGAGACTATCGGAAGTGATACTAACGACGTGTGTGACCGAACCGGTCAACACAGGTTTTTGTTTTCATTTTGAAAGTCGAGACTTCAGATTTGATTCTACATGCAGACATTCTCCATCCTGAGCTGATGGCAGCAGCATCAAAAGCTACCTGGGGGTCCAGTCACTTTTAATCCTCCCCCCCTCAGAGGCGAGGTGAAAGGGGAGGGGTGTGAAAGTATTTTTAGGGAACCTCCTTTTTGAATGTTATGGAAAACGTTGTGTCAGTATGTGTCGCTGGTGTGTTTAAAGCAGGAGTTTCAACAGAATATACCGAGTATGAAAAGTACTGTATGTACCCCATCAGCTCAGGACAGACGCCTGTACCCAAATTATTACATCTTTAAATAAACCACTGGTTCAGGCTTCTGTAAGAATAAAAGAAAGGGCAAAATAGAGATATTTATATTTTACTCTTTGTATTCTTGTTCTGTTGTGTTGTTAAAGAAAAAATAAAATACCTGCACTTAAAATGAATTTTTCCTGTTATGGTCTGATGAGTGTTCAGGGTGTACCCCGCCCTCATCCACAGTCGGCTGAGATGGGCGCCAGCCTCTCCGCGACCCTGATTAGGATTAAGCAGCTTAGAAAATTGGGTTTACATAACGGAAATCTGCCAAACAAGGAAAAAAATAAAAATAAAAAAGACAGCAGTCCAGGTTTCATAATATGCCAATATAGAACAAGCGTAGTAAGTTTGAAAGCCCCAGCTTCAGCGCGCGGCAAGCAAATGCCTGGAAACCTAATACGCAGTTTTGCCTCTGTGACCTTGAAAAGTAGGTTAAGGTCACTCACACACAAACTCATCCTAGCACTCATAGTAGTGAGCCAGCATACCAATTTGAAAGCCCCAGTTTTAGCACGCGGCAAGTAAATGTTTGAAAAATAAAGTGTGACGGACAGATGGACGGACGGATCCCGTTCCTATAGCTCGCGATGGGCGGGAGCTAAAAAAATAACCCTATAAAATTCAGTATCACGTGCACTTTGGATAAAAACACGTGTTTGGATTTAAACCCTCATTTTTTACTGTATAAAGTAGTGAAGCCGTAAACGGCGTGTTGTGGTGAAGTTTGCGAGTCAGTGTGTCTTCTCTGTTCTTTTTTTTTCACATTAAATCGCTTGTCCTGGTTTATTCCTTCTTTATCAGGAAGATAAAGAGAGAGCAGCCATTAATCACACACTCGTTGGACTGAATGAAACATGCTCGTGATTAAGTGCTGGGAAACCGATTTGTTGTCTGTTCAGTGGTTTATTTTAATTAGCAAACAAAAAAAAATAAGAAAATACGGGAGTGAAAAAATAACGATCAGCGGTGATTACTGAATTAATCTTTGTGTGTTTAGAGGACACACACACACACACACACTGACAGGTGTGTACTTTTAGCGTCGTGTGTTACTGTGTGTATTTAGATTAGTGAAATGTTAAGGGGGGAAAGCAGCGAGGAAGAGAATCCAGGGTTGATGAATGCGTTTATGAACCTGCTCCTGATTAAACATTGCAGAATAGCCAGTGTAATTTTCTTTAACGGGTTCTGTAATGGGTTTTACGCTTCGGTTTCGCAGCTCGGAGTTGTTTCTTTATGTGACTCTGGTTGAATATCAGCAGCACGGCGGCTTCTCGCTTCTTCTCCCTTTTCTGTCGTCTCGCCATGAATTATTAATTTTTAATAAGCTCACATTAACATCTCCCATGTGAATAAAGTGATGAAAGACTGTGTAGTGTGTCTACACACACACACACACACACACACACACGAGCCTTCAGCCGTCCCTCCTTTTATATACGCATTCAATATTTTCCACCGCAGCACTGCTGAATCCTGGACTGTGACTGGTCAGCGCTGAAGGTGTTGATGTATTTTCCAGAACTGCAGCTCTGACATCACAGGTTTCTTTATCTTTAATGTTCTCGTTATAGCACTTTAAACTTTCTCTGACGAGTAAAACAATGTGTGTGTTTATTGACACTGATGTAGAAATGTGTTTATGTAAGAAAATGTGAAGGAAGGAGTCTCCAGTGCCAGGGCTCGGTAACAGTCGAGTTAAAGCTGTAACTTTTTCCAAAAGCGTTCCGACATTTTCACGGCAGATGAGTTTACGCTAATTCTTCGCGGTTTCTTGCTAACATGACGTAACAAGCTGCTAACGGGAAGAGAACGAGTGTTTATCGCTGCCGTAATGTCAGACAGAAACAGGAACTCGTTATGAATGTAGCCAGAAATGGATAAAAAGTAAGACACGCTGCTGTTCAGTAGAAATAAAAGACGCAGGGACGTGCTGTTGGAGACAAATGATCAACTTCAGGCCGAGGAAAAGTCACCACACACACACACACACACTGCTCAGTAATTTCTCAGTAATATTCCTGTAAAGAAGATAAATAATGTTCAGTGTAAAAGAAATTCATCTCATGACTTTATTTATTTCGACGTTTTGTGTCTGTGTCCGTGTGAGTGTAGAATAAAGAATGCTAACGCGGTGAGGGCGGATCAAAACTGAGAATACTGATGGAACTCGCTAGCGCTGTCGCGAGCACAAATCTTTTATATCAGATATATTTTAAATCAGAACGTTTATAAAAACATCGTGATCGAGGAAACATGACAGAAAAGTCTGGAACGACAACATTTACCTCAGAAGTGTCTGTAAATACGAAAACAAGAAGTGACTCGGAAAAGCTAAAATAATTTTGCTATTACAGTCAGCATTAACCGCTAATCAAACTTCCGCGAGTCTCATTGTGTCTGTGTCTCTCTCTCGCTCTCTCTCTCGCTCTCTCTCTCGCTCTCTCTGTCTGTCTCTCCCTCTCTCACTCTTTGCCTCTCGCTCTTGCTCTCTCTTTGTCTGTTTCTCTCGCTCGCTCTCTTTCTCTCTCTATATATATGTGTGTGTGTGTGTATAGGTATGTAAGTATGTATGTGTGTGTGTATATGTGTGTATATATATATATATATATGCCTTCAGTTTAGTGCCAAATAATAACAGCTTTATCACTCGTGGCTCTGAACGTCAGCTGTGTTTGATTCGGCTCTTATTAAACTCTAGCCATGATGTAAATGTAAAAAAAAATAAACCCGACAGCTTATTGGATCAGACTGTAAGCATCATTTTATGAACATACCTGGATGTAAGTCCTTTACAGTGAGGGATCTCCTGAAGTCTGAACCGGGTCTTTACTGTACTTCCTTCAGGTGCTGTGTTGGTCTTTATTTGGTCTTCCTTCGGCTTTATCTTCAGGAAGTGAAAAGCTGCTCAGATGAGGTGACCGACTCGGACGTTTAAGAACATTTCATTTCTTTACCTTAAGAAGCTCTTGGGTTGCTTTCACTGTATGTTTTGGGCTCGGGGTCCGTCTGTACTGTGAAGTGCCTTCCTATCAGTCCTGCAGTGTTTAGGGATGATGATTTCTATGTATGGATGATACCGTTTTAAAGCTCTGAAATCCATAGAAACAAAAATTAAGGAGTAGCGTTATTGGTCATCCTTACAGCATAATTTGTGTGTAATGTAATACGTTTAATCGATAAAGAGCTTATTTTAACATAAATGACCATGAAAAGCACAAAACTGGTCATTTTATCCCATGGATTACAAGCGGGGGCTGAACCAATGTAGAACTACTACCATTTTTCTCCCGGAAGTGATGTGAACTCGATGGGCCGGGTCGTCCAGCTCATGGAAACAAGCAGCGAGCGACATTTTAGGTGATAAAACTCCCCTCATACTAAAGGCTCTTACCTTTTACTGGTTCCTTTTGGCGAGGCGCTGCTCCCATTTTCATCCTTTGACTTCTTAATGAAGGAATTCCGTAGGAACAGCGTCCGGTTTTAGACGGAAAAGCTTGGGCTTCGTGCCAAGTAGTTCTGCCTGGAGGTCACACCGCTAGCAGGTCGGGTTGAAGTGGTCTTCTCAGACAGCTGAATTGTGTCTGAAAGCAAACGTTTTCAGAGTACGGCCCGTGCCAGTGTTATGTTTTCCGTGATTTCTGCGCTTGTTGTTTGTGCAGCCGTATGCTTTGCACTCCGCCATTTTTCTGAGGGCACAGCGCAGCACTGGCCAGTAATGTGCTGCACGCAGTGTGGTAGTGGTAGTAGTGGTGGTAGTAGCAGTAGTGGTGATGGTAGTGGTAGTAGTAGTAGTGGTGGTGGTGGTGGTAGTAGTAGTAGTGGTGGTGGTGGTGGTAGTAGTAGTAGCAGTAGTGGTAGTAGTGGTAGTGGTGATGGTAGTGGTAGTAGTGGTGGTGGTGGTGGTGGTGGTGGTAGTAGTAGTAGTGGTGGTAGTAGTGGTGATGGTGGTAGTGGTTGTGGTAGTAGTGTGGCAGCACCCGAATGGACTTTACAAGAAGCAAGGACTGACGTTATCTGATGGAACCGCTGAATCCTGCGTGATTGTTTTAAGAGCAAGTAATACAAATTCACCCCAGGTCCCCTTTAGGCCATAATTTTTTTATTCAATTACCACATAATGACAGTTTAATACAGTATTATCATGTTCAAATTGGGAGAGTGA
>JBCNYH010000023.1:48860706-48868348 GCA_039654325.1 Tandanus tandanus
AACAAATTTAACTTTTTTTCTTATTTTTTCGGTATCTAAGACTTAAGACAGATTTCTCGTACGTCTCACACTCCTTACTCACATAAACACATAACAGGGACACACACACACACACACACACACACACACACACACTCGGGTAGCTGTCACAGCACAAATATGGACTTGTGAGCCTGGGGAAATTAAAAACAACACACACAAAATCTGTCACAGTTCCCTTAATACACACAGAAATATAACTCTGACGTGAACACACACAAACACACACACACACACACACACACACACACACCGAGCACGGATTCTGAGGTGGTGTTGATGACCAGCAGCTCGGACAGAAGTGCGGCTTCACATCACGGGTTTATTTATAATTAATGCACATGTTTTTATTCATACCTACATCGTTTCCATGGCAACAGCTCATTCTTGTCCGGCACATTCCTTTTGTAAGGGGTGTTTATCTATGGAATGTTCCTGGAAGTGTCTCCAGTGTCAAAGGACAAAAAAAAACAAACCCTGTAACCCTTCCAAAAGTATTCGGACTCCATCAGGACGGAGGAGTTTACACTGCCATTCTTTTTTTATTCCGTTTCGCCTAACCGCCGATGTTAATATTCATGCTTTCTAAAAAAAAATTTATAAATTGGGGGAAAAAAACATCCTTTTTTTATTCCCGCCGGTCTTAACTGGCTGACTGCGCAATGAATTTTAAAACCCCGAACATTTTTCCGGTCCCTTTGTCTCTCATGGCAGCTATTGTAACTACGGCGTGTGTTTGGCCGTATTAACATTAACGAGAGAAGAAAGGGCGGTAATGATGAGCTGAGAGTTTATCGGCGCTGTAATGTCAGTAAGAAACAGGAAGTGACTGAGTTTACAGTAGGGGAAGAAGGCCGTGTCATGTGTGATGTTATTGAGTGTACGGGCGCAAGTCAAAAAGTTCTAAGACAGATGTTCTAATTTTAATAGGTTCTCGATTGTAAAAACTAAAACATGTTCGCGTCACTGAGACGTCTTGTACAGCTGTGACGGTTTGGTTAGTTAGTTCATTAGTTGAGCCTCTTCACTTCCTGCGGCGCACAGGCGGCAGAAATGCTCCCTCCATCCTTTGCGGTCCCTTGCATACTGACCCATGGAATGCTGGTCCAGTCCTACTTGCCGCACTTCAGTTTTCCAAGAGCGTCACCAAGTGTTCCCCGGTCTGCCTTGTCGCCTCTTTCCAGATGGACTCCAGTGGCGGCCTTGCCTGATGTTGGACTTGTTTGTTTTCAGAGTGTGACCTCTCCAACCCTCGACAGGAAGGACGAGCTGTTTGCTTCACAAGTCCTCACTGGATTGGACATTCTTTCTTGCCGTCTTGTTCTCGGTGCACGTTGAAGGCATCCGTTGAGCTGCTGCGCTTTATTTGATCAGCGTTTTCAACCCTCAGAAATAAACAATTTTGTAATCAGAGCAAACATCAAACGGGACTCTTCACCATCTAGAGCCGTTGTTTAAGGTTTAAGGAGGGTTGAGAGGAGCTCCACGATGACCCAACACAAGAGAGACCTTCCACTGCAAAAAAAAAAAAAAAAAAAAGAGCTAATCATCATTCTCGTGTAGAATCTGGTGGAAGACGACCGCGGCATCACAGTAGATGCAGTCGCCGATCTACAAATCTCGCATGGCTCAGCTTTTTCAATTCTGACAGATCTTGGTCTGAGGAAGCTTTCAGCTCATTGAGTCCCGAAAGCGTCGCGCAAGGACCAAACGGCTCAAAGGGACGAGCTTTCTTTAGCGCTTTTAACCAAAATCGAAGCCCATGAAACCGAATTTTTCGAACGGTGTGTCACTGGAGATGAAACCTGCATTTACCAGTGAGACTCCGAAGGTAAAATTCAGTCAACACGCAGGCTACCAAGAGGAAAAGCTGGGCCTGTGCGTTTCAAAGCAGAGAGGTCAGTTGAAAAGCTTATGGCGACGGTTTTCTGGGATTCAGAAGGGATAATCCTAATTGATTTTCTAGAAGGACACAGAACACTTCTCGCTAGCTATTATGAAGGAGTTTTGAGAAAGTTGAAAACTGCCCTGGCAGAGCGAAGCTGCACCGCCAATCACGATAACGCAGCGGCACACTTAGCACAGACTGTTCGGGCTATCTTACACGAACTTCGCTGGGAGCCTCTTCCACCCGCTCGGTACAGCCCTGATCTCGCGCCGTCTGATTCTCTCCTGATCCCAAAACTGAAAGAACGTTTGAAATGAACTCGATTTCAGTCCTTAGAAAAGGCGAAACAGCAGGTGGAACCGATGGGAAGGGCGCATGCAGGAGTGTTTAGACGTGAATGGAAGATGTGTAGAGAAATAGCTTTGTTATTTTCATTAATGAAGATTTTTTCGATTTGTGTTAGAACTTTTTGACTTCCCCTCGTTTACACATCGGTACGGAAGGGTCACGTTTACTCCACATCTGGTTTGAGACTGTAATCTTTACTTACTTTTGTATCTCATTTAAATCACAATGTTAAGAAGTTTAACGATTCCCTCTGTAAATGTTTTTATCATCCCACGCAAACACAGAGCGTCGAGAGGTGGATTGCTTGTGGAATGCTTGAGTCCGTCTGTCATGCACCTCCGCCGCACGATTACTGATCAGATTGGTTGCAGGACCTTAATGTTATTAGCATGAGTCAACCCCCATCGCATGAGTTCTGATGACCTTGACCTACTTTTTCAAGGTCAAATTGAGATCACCTTGTTCAAATTAATCTAAAAAAAAAAAGTTTACTTATCACCAAGTTAACTTCACACCTTTATTTTTAATACCCAACTCCATCTCAACATTCTCTCACATGACTAGAGTGGACCATGACCTTGACCTGCTTTTTTTAAGGTCAAATCGAGGTCACCTGGTTCAAAATTAATCCAAATTGGCCTCCGCTGTGTGATTACTCATCCCCAATTTGACAGCAGACCTTCGTATTTGTATCCCAACTACATCTTATCACCCTCACACATGACTTCAGAGGTCCATGACCTTGACCTACTTTTTCAAGGTCAAATTGAGGTGACCTTTTCAAAACCTCGTAATTTCTAATGAAGGGTTTGCCACTGCGTTGGCGGGGGATATGAATCCGTTGGAACTACTTTTTTTCTCTGCAGTGACCTGATTAGCCCTGGAGCTGTTATTATCCTCCTGAAGTGAAGTTCATTATCCCGCCATGTCGGGTGTCGTTTTTCATCCTGCGCCATATCGGACTTTAAACACTTTATAGTGAAAGTAAATAATAAAGGTGAATGATTGTTTAATCAGGCCTTACACACTCGGAGTTGATACGGCCGAGCGCGTTCAGCGCTTCGCTCCTTCATCACTTCTGCTTAGTAAATGTCGAGATGCCTTCAGGGCTTCAACGGAACGCCACCTGCTGAGGTTTAAATAACCTTCACGCTGGGAATTGTGGGAATTTTATACCAAACCTGTGAATAAATATTGACTTCTGCGTAAAGATAATTTTGTTTTATATTTCGTCAGTTAGTTACCGTTTTTAATGAAATTTGCACTTTTCATCTCGATGTATATGGCTATATTCTCATTAAAAATAATACAAATATTAGAAGTTTAAAGTCAGAAAAACCCCAAAATATAAAATCTTACACTCTATACAGCACCTGACTCCGCCCTCTTTTAATACAGCGCCGGTCGTAAGAAACACCCGATCTTATTTTAATGTTTGGTGAAACAATGTGTGTGCGTGTACTCTCCCTCGCTCTCTCTCTCTCCCTTCTTTCCCTCTCCCTCTCTCACCCTCTGTTTCCCTCCCTCTCTCTCCCCCGCTCTCTCTCTCCCTCTCCTCCTCTCTCTCCCTTCTCTCTCTCTCCTCCTCTCTCTCCCTCTCTGTTTCCCTCCCTCTCTCTCCCTCGCTCTCTCTCTCCCTCTCTTCCCCTCTCTCCCCCCCTCTCTCTTTCTCTCTCCCCCTCTCTCTTTCTCTCTCCCCTTTCTCTCCCACACTCTCTTTCTCCCCCCCCCTTTTCTGTGTGTCCTTTGATATTTCGGGTGTTGTGATTTTCTTTAATGAAGTATTAATGGTAGGAAAGTTTAGTTGAAATCGAAATGATAAACTTTTGTGAATGAACGCAGCGCATGTTTGAGACACTCGGCCTTTAAATGATGACAAAACGATCATTCACATTATTTTACCTTTTAGTTTGGTGTAATTCTTTGTAATATTGTCTCAGTAATGAACCCCTGTAATTAGGATGACTAATAATTTCCAGTTTAATTTGTGGAAATAGTTTTGAGGTGAGTCTCTGGTGAAACTGTTGCAGAATGTTTATTTCTGGAGTTTTCTTAATATTTATCTCTTATTCTGATGGAAATGTATTTATTTGAATGTAACGTAAGATGAAGTTTGATGTTTGTTTGTTGATTTGTTTTCCTCTCTCTGCAGTGTGTAAACATGATGTTCTCAGTGGTGAAACTCGCGGAACCCTGGCCATGCTGTTCCACCTGGAGTGCAGTTACACGTGCCTGAGTTACTACGAGTACCGCAAGGCCAAAGAACATCTGCAGAAAGCTCGCCATCTCTCAGGACTCGACATCAACATGACCGGTACCTGGGAAACAAATCGAAATGAAAAAATCCTGCTGATTCGGGTTATAGACACTTTAAAAATGTCACTTTATATAAAACTTATAGCAGAATTATATTTGTTAAAGTTGTACAGCATATTTGTCTTTTTAAAAATCATTCATATTTCTCATTTTTATTCAGGTTTTATGTTTATTTTTGATTTGGTTACAATAACAGTAATTTATAAAGAAATAATTTATAAAATTTGATTACATTATAAATTCTTTTAAAAGAATACATTCAAAATAAATGTATTTTTATTTTTTTTTGTTTAAAATATGAAGTTAAACTGGTGTTAAAATTTAAATATAAAAATAAATTTTATTTAAATTATTTACTTTTACATTTTGGATTTTTTTTAATAAACTCGGACATGTGTAATTGCATAACAATTATAGGGGAAAATAATACTTTATTTAAACAGTGTTATGAGTTATACAAGTTTAAAATTGTGACAATTGTAATATTCCAGGGTTTAATCCGGCATTTAATCTGGGGTTTAATTTGCCGTTTGATCTGCTGTTTATCCTGGGGTTTAATTCTGGGTTTAATCTGGTGTTTAATACAGTGTTTAATCTGGCTTTTAATTTTTCGTTGGGTCTGGCGTTTAATCTGGGGTTTAATTCTGGGTTTAGTCTGGTGTTTAATCCGGCATTTGATCTGGCTTTTAATTTGTGTTTGATCTGCTGTTTAATCTGGGATTTATTTCTGGATTTAATCAAGTGTTTAATCCGGTGTTTAATCCGACATTTAATCCAGCATTTAATCTGGGGTTTAATCCAGCGTTTAATCTGGGGTTTAATCCAGCATTTAATCTGGGGTTTAATCCGGTGTTTCATCTAGTGTTTAATCCGACGTTTAATACAGCATTTATTTCGGTTTAATCTGGCATTTAATCCTGGGTTTAATCCAGCATTTAATCTGGGGTTTAATCCAGCGTTTAATCTGGCCTTTAATACGGTGTTTAATCTGCCTTTTGATCCGATGTTTAATCCAGGGTTTATTCTGGGGTTTAATCTGTGGTTTAGTGCAGCGTTTAAATAGGGTTTAATCCAGCGTTTGATCTGGTATTAAAAAGTATGTGCAAATCAGTTTAAAGCAGCTGTTTTATAGATGAAGGTTGCTATGGTTACATCTCTGGATGCATTATCTCACTGTATGTTCTGTTGTCGGCTGTTCCTTATTATATTTTATAAAAGCAGTTTATTTATGCTCTAACCCCACCACCCCCCCAAAAAATAATTTTTTTTTGCCTTTTATGTTATGTAGTATGAGACCAACATTTATTTATTTATTTGTTTGTTTGTTATTGCTTTTATCAAAGATTATTATTGTTGTACTCTGGGGTTGTTTCAGGTGCGCTGGGGAAGCGAACTCAATTTCAGCAGAATTTCCTCGCTCAGCTCATCCTGGAGGTTCAAAGGAAGGACGAGTCCCTCGTTCCTGACACCACGCTTTCACCGACACCCACACCTGCTAACCTCCTGCCCAAAGTAATGGCACTCTTACACACCTTCACGTCCTCAAACACAGTGTAGTTCTCACCACCACCACTAGGGGGAACACTCTGCTCTCAGGCTTATTGCATGAATGACAGTGAGGGGGACGTGATCTCCCTGCTCTTAATTCTGTCCGAACTGAAATTCTCATCGTCATTTCATTTAGAACAGAGCAGAACCTCTCGTACACTGATACGGAACCGGTTCTGGTTCTTCCTCTGAGGTTCTGTTACCGAAATGGCCCAGGATAAGATCACAAAAGATAGAAATAATTTGATGAGATGTTTCTTCTGGATTATTTGGAGTTGTTTTAATAAAAATCCCAAAAAAGTAGTTGATCGATTCTCACTGCTTTTGCTTAGCAACAATCTTAACATTTATGAGAGGATTTTTGAGGCTTTAAGGGGAAATTTGGAACCGGGTTGCATTCAAGTCCACTCTAAACCCTTCTTTTGTGTGTGTGTGTGTGTGTGTGTGTGTGTGTGTGTGTGTGTGTGTGTGTGTGTGTGTAGGACCATCTGCTGAATGACGATACCGTACTGAATCAGATTAATTTGGCCGAGCCGTCTGAACACCAGCTCCCTGACCTGAGTGCTGAGGAGCAGGCGCTCATCCTGGGAGTGTGGTGAGAATCTCACTCTTCTGATCTCATACAGCAGGGGTATTTAATCTGATCCACAAAGGGCTGGGGTGGGTGCAAGCTTTCGTTCCAACCAAGCAGCATTAACACCTGAGAGTTTACTGAAAGTGAAGGTTCCTGATTGGTTGGAATGAAAACCTCCACCCACACCGGCCCTTTGTGGATAAGGTTGAATACCCCTGTTCTACATCATCTGTATTCATCTCTTGTTTATAAATAAAGATTCCATAGTGATCACATGACCTTCACACACATCACAAATCCAGATATTTATACACATCCCCCAGCACTGCCACGCCCCTTTTTGTACCAATGAGAAAAAGTGTTAGCTCTGGACTGGTGCTAGTGCAGGTTCAACTTGTGAACTTTGTAAGAATCAGGATAGAGAGCCGCTGTACGGCTACAGGATAGAGAGCCGCTGTACGGCTACAGGATAGAGAGCCGCTGTACGGCTACAGGATAGAGAGCCGCTGTACGTCTACAGGATAGAGAGCAACTGTACGACTACAGGATACAGAGCCGCGGTACGACTACAGGATAGAGAGCAACTATACGACTACAGGATAGAGAGCAACTATACGACTACAGGATAGAGAGCCGCGGTACGACTACAGGATAGAGAGCCGCTGTACGACTACAGGATAGAGAGCCGCTGTACGACTACAGGATAGAGAGCCGCTGTACGACTACAGGATAGAGAGCAACTATACGACTACAGGATACAGAGCCGCTGTACGGCTACGGGATAGAGAGCCGCTGTACGTCTACGGGATAGAGAGCAACTATACGACTACGGGATAGAGAGCCGCTGTACGGCTACGGGATAGAGAGCCGCTGTACGGCTACGGGATAGAGAGCCGCTGTACGGCTACGGGATAGAGAGCCGCTGTACG
>JBCNYH010000023.1:48892848-48907717 GCA_039654325.1 Tandanus tandanus
CATCAACACCATCAGCATTATGATCACCATCATGATCATAGATACCATCATCGACACCATCATGATCATTATCAACATCATTATCAACACCATCATCATCAACACCATCAACACCATGATCACCATCATGATCATAGATACCATCATCGACACCATCATGATCATTATCAACATCATTATCAACATCAACACCATCATCATCATCAACACCACCATCATCAACACCACCATCATCAACACCACCATCATCAACACCACCATCATCAACACCACCATTATCAACACCACCATCATCATCAACACCATCATCACCATCATTATCAACACCATCATCATCAACACCATCATCAACACCATCATCATTATAAACACCATCATCATCATCAACACCATCATTAACACCATCACCATCATCAACACCACCATCATCATCAACACCACCATCAACACCATCATTATCAACACCATCATCATTATCAACACCATCATCATTATCAACACCATCATCATCATCAACACCATCATTAACATCAACACCATCATCAACACCATCATTATCAACACCATCATCATCAACACCATCAGCATTATGATCACCATCATGATCATAGATACCATCATCGACACCATCATGATCATTATCAACACCATCATTATAAACACCATCATCAACACCACCACCACCATCATTACCATCAACACCATCAACACACCATTAACACCACCATCAACACCACCATCATCACTATCAACACCATCACCATCAACACCACTATCAACACCAACAACACCACCATCATTATCAACACCATCATTATCAACACCATCAACACCACCATCATCAACACCACCATCATCAACACCACCATCATCAACACCTCCATCAACACCATCATTATCAACACCACCATCATTATCAACACCACCATCATCATCAACACCAACACCATCATCATCAACACCATCATCAACACCATCATCATCATCAACACCATCATCATCATCAACACCATCATCATCATCAACACCATCATCAACACCATCATCATCAACAACATCAACAACACCATCAACACCACCATCATCATCAACACCATCATTAACATCATTAACACCATCACCATCATCAACACCACCATTATCAAACACCATCAGCATTATGATCATCATCATCATCATCAACACCACCACCATCATTATCAACACCATCATTATAAACACCACCATCATCAACACCACCATCATCAACACCACCATCATCATCAACACCATCATCAACACCACCATCAACACCATCATCATCAACACCACCATCATCACCATCAACACCATCATCAACACCACCATCAACACCATCATCATTATAAACACCAACACCATCATCATCAACACCACCATCATTATCAACACCGCCATCATCAACACCGCCATCATCAACACCGCCATCATCAACACCGCCATCATCAACACCGCCATCATTATCAACACCGCCATCATTATCAACACCGCCATCATTATCAACACCGCCATTATCAACACCACCATTATAAACACCATCATCAACACCACCATCATTATCAACATCATCATCAACACCATCATCAACACCATCATTAACATCATAATTAACACCATCACCATCATTAACACCATCATTATCAACCACCATCAGCATTATGATCACCATCATCATCATCATCATCATCAACACCACCACCACCATCATCATCATTGTAATTTATTTGATTTATTATCTCAGTTATTGAATACCTTTGAAGGTCGACTTGTCCCTCAGTCTGTGGGGTTTTGGCGCGGTGTAGTCGCCGTCTTTTCCTTTAGGAAGTTCTTCTTGGAGTTCTGTCATGTCAGCACTTCCTCTCGCGATGAAAAGTGGATCTCGTGTTTCCTAGAGAGAGAGAGAGAGAGAGTGTGTGTGTGTGTGTGTGTGTGTGTTTGTGAGTGAATGAATAAGGTGAGATGAATAACCAGGACTGACTTCCTGTTAGTTGATTTCCTGTTTCTGGGTTAAAAATAGTTTACAGAGGAAACGAACAGAACGACATCATGCTATAAAATCACTGAGTACAAAATGATCTCCTTTATTTAGACTTTATTACAGATGTTAGTTCGTTACTGTGGTGTAAAAGGAATAAAACACCTAGGGACGTGCTGTTAGAGCCTCACACACAGACACACACACACACAGGTTTATTAACTTCACATGAAATATTAAAGTTGTTTGTTTACACATTAAATATTAGTTAGATTGAACAGACAGTTTTCTTTTATTGTTTTTTATTTATTTATTTATTTAAACTGTGTGTGTGTGTGTGTGTGTGTGTGTGTGTGTGTGTGTGTGTGATACAAATCAAAAGCACAGCCTTGAGTCATCGAGATGAAGTTTGAGTTTGGTTTAATGTCAAATCGATGAGTTATGGACTCGCGGGATCTCTGGATGGAAACTCAGCCGAGCGGTGCGTGGCACAGCGATTGGTGGTGTTTGTTTGTTTGTTTGTTTATTTATTTATTTGTTTGTTACGAGTGATGAAGACATTTTCTTCTCTAAAAAAAAAAAGGTTCCCGTTACAAAGCGACTTTGACAGATCACTCGGGGCGCTGCGGGCTGTGTGTTATAGAGACGACAGAACGCTTTAATAGCTCGGCTCTCACTCACGCTAACAATCGGAAGAAATCCCTCGAACCCAGCAGACAGGAGTGGAGTCTCAAATCTGACAGGCTGCGATTCTGTACAGATGATTTCATTTT
The DNA here is from genome assembly GCA_039654325.1 of Tandanus tandanus. Classification (NCBI taxonomy): domain Eukaryota; kingdom Metazoa; phylum Chordata; class Actinopteri; order Siluriformes; family Plotosidae; genus Tandanus; species Tandanus tandanus. The sequence continues at coordinate 48,895,615 of JBCNYH010000023.1, forward strand.
TATGGAGTTAAAAGATGTGGGCGGAGGATTTCCCACAGGGGGGTGAAGCAGAGTGTGTGATGGGTTCCTGTCTGGAGATGAAACGGTTTAACTTTAGAGAGAAGACAAAGACATGTGAGAGGACAGGAAAGATCAAACGCATGCAGTTATCTCACGTATCAAGCCAATTCATTCCTCCATCCCTTCATCTCTCTATTCCTTCATCCCTCCGTCTGTCCATCCCTTCATCTCTCTATTCCTTCATTCTGTCATCTCTCCATCCCTTCATCCCTCTATCCCTTTATCTCTCTATTCCTTAATCTCTCCATTCCTTCATCCCTGCATCCCTTCATCTCTCTATTCCTTCATCCCTCCATCTGTCCATTCCTTCATCCCTCTATCTCTTCATCCCTGCATCTCTCTATTCCTTCATCCCTCAATCCCTTCATCCCTCTCTCCCTCCATTCCTTCATCCCTGCATTTCTCCATCCCTTCATCCCTCCACCCCTTTATCCCGGCATCTCTCTATTCCTTCATCCTTCCATCTCTCTATTCCTTCATTACTCTATTCCTTCATCCCTCCATCTCTCTATTCCTCCATCCCTTCACCCCTGCATCTCTCCATCCCTTCATTCCTTCATCCCTCCATCTCTCCAGTCACTCATCCCTCTATCCCTCCATCTCTCCTTTCCTTCATCCCTCCGTCTCTCCATTCCTCCATCCCTCCATTTCTTCATCCCTCTATCCTATAAAACGATAAAGATGTCTTCTTTCTCTTCACGGATAAAAAACTAAATTCAAATAAAATCAAATGGTATTTAATACTTGACCACAAAATGCATAAACATTAATGTTATTAATACTTTTTAGTGCATAAATAAAAATAAAATGATTATCACACACTTGCATATACAGGTCCATGTGATGTGCAGGGGATTATGGGTAATATAGTCCTGAAATAACAAGATGTCAGAAATTGTTGAGGTAATTTACTAAATTATAATTATTATACTGTAATACTATATTAAAGGTACCTGTGGTGCATGAATGTTACTAGCTTTTTAATGGTCCCCGTCTCTTTACGAACTGCTGCGCATGCGTATTTGGGGGCGGCCTAACACACTCGGAGGGAAAGAGCTATCCACCCCCTCATACGAATGAGCTCACAAACGCCCATGATTGGCTGGTGATTGCTGTGAGTGACAGGGAAGTAAGTGTATGCCATCCCTCCCTCCCTCCCGTGAGAGCTCGGCCAATTATCTCCCATGGACTCCCGGTCACGGATGGCTGTGGCATCAACCCGGATTCGAACTTGCGATCTTCGGGTTGATAGACGCGCACCTTGTCGATGCGTCACTCGGGAGCCCATAGTTGCTTCTTGAACATGTTTTTTTTTTTTTTTAATCACCTAAAGTGTCACTCGCTGAATAGATCTTCTTGTTTACTTGCAATGGACAACCCCGCCCGACGTGTTCATGTCACTTCCGGAGAAAAACGACTGCTAACCATTGGTTCAGCCTCACTAGTAATAAAAGGATGATTTTTAATTCCGCGAGATCCACCGAGCCTGAGGTGCATCATTGTTGTAGTATATACTACACAGTAAATTAAGTAAAATGAACTTCTCTCTAATCTTCTCCTCTTTTCTCTCTTCTTTCCTCTTCAGACGCGTTTTACACTTTCGTACGTTTGAACGCCGTGTTGATGATAAAGCGTTCTGTAATAGTAATAAACTCAGCGTGTGTTTCTGTTATAGTAAAATAATCACCATGGTTTGGAGCTGCTGACATCACGCTGAGGTTTCCTCTGATAATGAGGGTTTTATTCCTTTTACACTTCAGAACTTTGACTTTTTGCTAATTACAAAAACACATTTTAGTTTTTATCCATTTAGAGTTACGTTTACTGTTCAGTGAAGTGATTTCCTGTTATTACTGACGTTTTATATAAACACTGGTTCCCTATCCTCCTCTCTTTATTCTCTCTCTCTCAGTTCATCAAAAAAAAACTAAACAGCAACAGCTTGTTCGATGATATTCATGAGAAACCACAAACAGTCGTAAACGCCTCCTTTTAATCAAAGGGATCTTTCAAGCAAACTGACAAAAACTCGCACATCAGAGACAAAGTGTTACATTTTTTCAGTTTTTTCTTTTTTAACCTGTCCAGTTTGAGTCGTTTTTATTTCCCCGGATAAAAGAACTGAGCGGAAACGCTCTTCCATGTTCTCACGTCTCGTCTCGTCTCGTCTCGTCACGTCTTCATGTTTTCTCTTTAAATAATCTAACTCTTTAATGATGAAAGCAGCGGCTAATTAATTGTCAGCGGGAACAAGCTGCAAGCTAAAAGAAAAACCTCCGCGACACCCAATGAGGCGTCGAGATGCAGACACCGTCTCCTGTGAGAGCGAGAAATGTGACGTCCATCAGTATTAATTCATCAAACGCTACTTTAATGGCAGGACTTTTTTTAGTTTAAAGGTATTTGATGTAAATTTTGTAGAGAGAAAGAAAACAGAGGTGTTTAAATCCAGGCGTTTTATTTTCACTTTCATGAACAGCGGTATTATTTCTATTTGTAATTTTTTTTAACTTTATGTTGCTTTGAAGATAAAGTGCAGAAAATAAAACCGTTAAACTCGATCACACTACGGAAGTCACTGCTTTGTTTCAGCAGGTTTTTGCGGAATGTTGAATCAAAACTTTCTGGAAAATTTTGGTGGGATGGTTACGAACCGTGAACGTGGCCGTGTCTGATTCTGAGTAAAGTTAAACATCCGGTCGGTTTGCTCCTGTTTTCATTCGAATCAGTCCTAAAGTCGGATGGACGGCGTTTGACATCGCTGGACGATTGGAAATGGAAATTATGCGAAAATGTATTCTGAATAATAATATTTTTAATTAATTGTATTTTCAGCACTAAAATCACTAAAAGAAACTTTTTCCTTTGTTATACTTTAATGAAATGACACTAAGTAGAGAGATCACATTTTCTTTATTAGACAGAATTCTTGCACACTGTGACACCGTTCCACACTGGAGGGGGCGGGGCTTATCAATCCACCGGGAAAAGTATAGTGCTGAAAATTCTTACTCAAGTTTTTTTTTCTTTTCAGTTTAAAATAAATAAATGAAATATTATAAAATCTTACACTTGGTCCCAAAGTATTAAAATGAATCTATGAGAGAGTCTCAAAAGAAAACAGTGTCTCAGATATACAGATTTTATTTCATGTTAATAAATTGGTGCTGAGGAATGAAAAATGTTAATGTATTTAGCAAAGGCTGGCTAACAGCAGACAAATATTAGCGAAGATAAATATTAACAAAGGCTGACTAATAACAGAACAATATTAGCGAAAATAAATATTAGCAAAGGCTAGTTAATAACAAAACAATATTAGTGAAGATAAATTTAGCAAAGGCTAGTTAATAACAAAACAATATTAGCGAAGACAAATATTAGCAAAGGCTAGCTAATAACAACAATTTTAGCTAGCGTGCTACAGCTATTACCTGAATGCTAATAGCTAGTTTTCGGGATCAATACGATGTGTGCATGTTGCATCAAACTTAAAACGGAACCTCAAGACTCACCTACATACATGAACTCAGGAATGACCTGCACTCGTGTTTGTTTCGTGCTTTTCATCCATCAGTTTTTTCCCATTAGCGTATTTTTTTAACAGATTAAAGTACTTAAAGTTGTCCTTCATCATCAGAGAGATGCTAAACTTCATTCTGTAGCTCTGAACAGCCCACCCGACATAAACGTCCGTCCATCATGAGCCGCACACGTCTTTTCTTTCTTCCAGAAATTCCTCTGGAGTTATGTTTGTTATTTTACGTGAAACATGAACAGAGTTAGTTGTGCCAGAAACTTCACCTGTGTTTTATTTTGAGTACAGATTAGTAAATCGTTACATCATGCATGATTCCCTGATCTCATCAAAAAGTATCAAAGTTTAATTCAGTCTTCTGAGAGCAGGATTCAACAGAAACTCGCCAACAAACTGGTGTGGAAATGAAATTTATAATTAACTCGATGTAATCAGTTTCTCTTCAGGAAAGCAGAGCTCATTTACGAACTTCCCCAAGACACTGAAGTACTAATTTAGGCTCGTCGAGACGGTAATAGACGCGTTCAAATGGGAAGCTAATCTACCTGGAGGCGTCGCTTCAATAAAATCAACATTAAACGTGTACACACGAGAGTCGATAACACATCAGCACCGCCCAACACGCCTGTATAAGACAATAAGAGTTAATGTGAGAAGAAAAAAAACATCCGACACTCCTTATTTCAGAGAACGCTAACTGGGGAGCCGAGAGAATTGAGAAACGTCTCAAAGCAATAAAAAATTTCAACATTTTACAGTTTTTTTTTTAAATCGCTGCACAAATAAACTGCAGAGCTGAAAAATGATCAAATAATCGAGAGAGGTGTTCAACCATGTCTCAGTCGTCAAACCTCGTCTGATATCGGTCGTAAAATTAATTTCTGAATCAAAAGTTTAAAATCAGCACTTTAATGACTCGAATATAATTGTTTATTTCATTGCTGTCATTTAAACCTTTTAAAGAACAATAATGTATAGATTTCGGCACTGCCTGAAAGTGGAGCTCCCATATGATTTCTCTTAATTGACAAGTTTTTTTGGTGGGAACTCTCAAACCCCGACCACGTACCCTACGTATACCAGGATTACTTCATTTTATAATAACTTCTTTATAGAAGGGAATAAAAATGAGGGAACCGAAGTCTCGACATGTAAAGTACCCCATTCAGAACCAGCTTTAGAGAACATTTCATTAACAAGAAGAATATCATTAGTCCTTTATTTATTTCACCTCATTAACGATGACATCACATAATGTGAACCGAGTATTATACGCCTCTTTCTATATTACTACATTACTCTCTCCCAGAAAAATTTCTTACGTTTTTCCTTTTTTGAGATATAACATTTTCAAAGAATTGCACAGGGTTCCCGTGAGAACAAGTACGCCGGCGGGAAGAAGGGATGTACAGACATACATAGTGTGCAGTGAAGATTATACACCACCACTTTTGTCTAAAAGTGCCCCTAATAAAAAGAAGTAAAAAATTACCTCTCTATCATTTTTGGGTGAAAATGTATTAAACAATGCTATTGTAGGCAATGAGAACCAAAAAAATCATTCCGACAAGTATACTGAGATAAAAGTTTGGCTAAAAAACAAAATTCTGAAAATACCAATTTTTCAGAAAAATTGAAAGGAGTCGCAAATTTTTTTTTTTTTTTTTTTTTGACTTTTGCATAGCATGAATGAACTTCAACCCATATGGAATGGTTTTTACTCCTTTTAAGAACCACCTATTGCAACCAAACTTGGGCACGTTTATCTATGCGGAGATAATAGTTCAAAGCCATATTCGTTTGGCTTGGCAAGTACAATTACATAAGAAAAATTAACAAAAATATCTTGACGTTCCAAAAGCAAACACCCACCCCGGCAAAAAAAAAAATAAAAAAAATAGTTTTTCCTAAATTTGTACCGGATTCCATTTAACTCTGACATCAGTAGATGTTTCCGGGTCCAAAAACTGCTTCATGTTTGTAACTTACAGACTTTGTCGCCATTCTGGACTCACTTCTTTTTTCTGATGGTCCACAACTCGAATCGTTTCGAAGGGTTTTGGCGTAGCGCTGTTGTCTCCACCACCGAAGGCATGTTGTAACAGAAATCATGGAGGTTTCCTGAAGGTTAGGTTGTTAAATCTGCTGAATTTTTAGACTCGTATTGCGACTTTAATTAAATGTTTTATTTATTTATTTAATTTCTATAAGTGTTTGTTGAGAACTGGATGCGCCTCTTCAGTCACATCACAGCTGGCGTTATTTTAGAAAGCAGGTTTATTCGACTCACAGTGCAACACCTGTAACGCCTGTAACATCTGTAACACTGACCTCTCTGTAATAATATTATTAAATGTTCTCTTGCATTAACTGTAATAAGTGGTGTTAAATTCGGGAGATAATCCGCGTCACAGTGGAAGCAGTAGCTCCACCCACTGATTATTTTAGCGTAAATGCTCCACATGCGGTGGATTCCCTCTCGAATTGCTCTGGTGTTGGCGTTAACGTCAGTGATGTGTGAATGAATCGTTTCAGACGCTGGTGGATTTCTTTAATGAGAAGACGTGTCCGGTGTCGGAGCGACTGAAAATCTTCTACAGCTGTCGAGCTCCTCCACACTGGGACCTGCAGGTACTCGTCTTTCCATTTCTATTCACATTTCTGTCTCCTTATTAATAAAATCTCTACAGTCAGGCAGAAATAAAATCACAGAGGGAAAATAATACGACCAAGATTTCCACATATCACAAGTTTAACTCATGTTTACACCAAGTATTATTTCATATAGAACAACACCACATGAAATTAAGGTTTAGGCGCACACGCGCGCGCACACACACACACACACACACACACACACACACACACACTTAAAACACTTATCAGAAATACTGAGATTATAATTAATAAAAATATTTAGTGGTATTATATTTAATATTTACAGATGTATGTAAGTGTAATAAAAATAAATATGTACATGACGAGACAAATGAATTACAGAATGTGTAAAATATTATTTTTATCTGAAGAAATAATAATAATAATAATAAAATGACTGCTGGAGTGAACACATACGTTGACTGACCTTTCGCGTGTTGCCAACCGGCATATATAATGTCGGATCCTTGTTGTTGTATAATAGGGCCTAAAGTTAGGTTACGTTACGCTACCTGAATGATGTGTTTACGCTAGTACTACTAATAACATTACACCACCATGACATTAGTAACCCTGAGGTTACACTTGGGCACGATATCCGCGTTAAAAAAAAAAAAAGTGTTGAGTACGCCAGTCCATCATAACACGCACACAACCATTCACACTCACACCTACAAACTATTTGCCAATTAGCCTAATGTGCATGTCTTTGGACTGTGGGAGGAAACCAGAGTACACGGAGGAAACCCACTCAAGCACATGGAGAACATACAAACTCCACACAGAAACGCCGTCGCCAAGGGCTCAAACCCAGGACCTTCTTGCAGTGTTGCAGACGTTCTGACCACTGCGCCACCGTACCTCGCCATGATAATAATAATAATAATAATAATAATAATTGTTATAATAATAATTGTTATAATCATTTATTATTTTAATTATTTATTTCTGTCTTTTTTTTTATTCCAGTGTGAATAGGATAATTTAATCCTGAACACAGGAATAAAAACTTGACCGATGTTACTGACATTTCAAAACGACATGAATTTTTTGAGATCGGTTTCATCAGATCAGTAATTATTATTAAAAAAATTCAGTAAGTAATTAAGTATTAAGATCAAAAGTTTTTTTTTTTTTTTTTTTAAAAGAGAGAACCCTCCTGTACAAAGTGCACCTGATAGGTGTGAGAGTTCATCACTAATCCGACACACACACACACACACACACACACACACACAAATAAACATGACGCGTACTTTAAGTTTGGCCGTAAACATAAAGTTTTAATAAATATTTTTATAAATTTACTGATGGTTGACAGGTACACACACACACACACACACACACACACCTCCTTTGAAACTCTATTAAACTCACACACATGCAAATGACCAGCTAGCGCACAGTCTCCTCCAGAAGCCTTGGAATTCAAGTCCAGTGAAAGGAACAGATACGCAACCAGAGATTACGCTGTATTTACTTTAACACTGGCTGGAAATGAAAACTGCAAACCTGATCCATCGTCTCATCTTTTGAATCTTCAAATCTTCAGGGTAGAGAAGAAAAATACAAAAGTCTTGTGTTCCAATACTTTTGGAGGAGTGTGTGTGTGGCAAGAACATAAGATGGGATAACAAGAAAGAAAGAGAGGCAGAGAGTGGTGGATGGATGGATGGATGGAGTGAAGGAGCAGATGACATCGGTGGCTTGGTGTAATAACCGAGAACAGCAATAAAGCTGGAATTGGAGGCGCTGAGATCACTGCCTGGGGAATCAGGAACTGAGCAGCCGCGAGCGCGGGGGAGACGAGGCCTGCATGTAACGAGAGAGAGAGAGAGAGAATAAATACTGATAGGGTGTACAAATGGACCAGTAGGGACTCCATCTCTCCCTCTCTCTCTCTCTCTCTTTCTCTCTCTCTCTCTCTCTCTCCCTCTCTCTCTCCCCCTACTCTTTCTGTTTCTCTATTCCTTCTTTATATCACTTCCCCTCTAACTTTCTTCTTCTTCTCCCTTTCCCCACTACCTTTCACTCTTCTTTCTTTTGACTTCCTCATTCTTCATGTCTTCCCTCTTTTCTCTCTCCTACAATTTAATATTAGAAGCATGTCCTTCTCTCTCTCTCTCTCTCTCTCTTTCTCCGTCCTTTATCCGTGTGTTTATCAGTAGCGTCACGTCTCTGTGTCTCTGCACTCCGGTTCTCTCCAGCCGATGACGCCAGTGAAGGCGCTTGTGATTTATGGATTTACCCATAATGCACTTGGGATGTGATACTCTACTCAAGGTGAGGAACAGATCGAGGTCACGTCGTGCACAGATTAAAGAAGCATCTCGAATCCATTTAAGAGAAACACCGCGGTAATATTGTTAGGAACATTGCCGTGTTCCTGTGGGGAATATTCTAGTCTTCCTTTGAGCAACGTAATGGTGTTCCTGTTAGGAATGTCCGAGTATTACTGGGAGTAATCATTCTATATCTCGGAGAGGAACGTCAGTGTTCCGCTTAGTAATGTTGCCGTATACCAGGAAAACGCTGATAATGAAAATGCTCACAGGAAAACGCTGAAATTCCACACAAAAGAACTGCAGTGATTCCAGGGATGTCATGGTGTTCTTTCAAAAAGAGTCCGTGTTCTGTATAGCGGAACGCCACAGTGTATATGTGAGGAATGTTGGAGTGTTCCTGGGCGTAACTTCATAGTGTTCCTGTGAGGAACGCCACAGGGTTTCTTTGAGGAGTGTTCCTGTGGCTAACGTTCTAGATTGTAGGAGAGGTTTGCTCTGGTTGTGCGTGTGTGCGTGCGTGTGTGCGTGCGTGTGTGCGTGCGTGTGTGCGTGCGTGTTAGTGAAGCCTCTGAAGTAGAGAAATTTTCCCAATAAATCTTCACTAAACATATCGACACTCTTCTGACCTGCCTTTTATTGAGTACTTTGACAGTGTGTGTGTGTGTGTGTGTGTGTGTGTGTGTGTGTGTGTGTGTGTGTGTGTGTGTGTGCGCGTGTGTTTTTTTGCAGAGACAGTTAGCAAGTTTGCTAACAGACCTTGGGCTAACTAGCTCGGCTCTGCTCATTTATGAGAAACTGGAACTTTGGGAAGATGCTGTCATCTGCCTGGAGCGAATTGGCCAGCATGGCAAGGTATATGCGCGCACACACACACACACACACACACACACACACACACACACACACACACACACACACACACACACCTGCAGCCTTCTGTCATGTAAATTACAAAGATATTTTACATATTTTTTTTTGTAAGTCAGGTACTTTAATATGATGTCATTGAGCAGGTAGTGACATCATCACTGTGCTTCCTTTTTTTCTTTTATATATTCTCCTTTTCTGGTTTTCTTTATTCACGCTATTTGACGTTTTTTACTCCATTTTTCTTCATGCTCATTTCATGTGTGTGTGTGTGTGTGTGTGTGTGTGTGTGCACTGAGAAAAACATTTATATGGATTGATGATGTACATTGATCCACTTATCTATAAACTTGTAGGTAGATACACACACACACACACACTGCTCAGTACAGTCTTGAGTTATTTTGCTGCCTTATTGCATTACAGAAGCACTCTGTGTCCCAATCTGATTACTGAAGTGCACTCAGGTCAATAGACAAACGCTCGCTCTGAGCTAAAAGCTCCGACGTCGATATGAAGTGAGCTTCAAAGTCTCTGGTACAAAATCAACTGCAGACTTGACAACAAAGTCTGGTGTTGAGTACGAGGTCGAGTGTGAATTCATGACATGGAGGTGAATTCATTCAAACATGAGCTGAACTATAAATCTAAACTATAAAGTCAAGTAAGAATGGATTTTTCACCAGGAAGTTTGGGGGAGTGAAGACATGAAGTCTAGACTGGAGGGTGACGTGGAGTAAATAGGGGAAGCTGAAGGGTTTGAGGGCGGGATGAAGTGAAGTATAACCTGGGAATGTGAGGCTGTAAATGATTTAACCCAGTATGGACTGGGTGGGCATCGAGTATGGATTGGGGGGTCGGGGTGGTTTTGAGTATGGATGAGGGGGGAGTGGTGTCGAGTATGGACTGTGGCCAAGGTGGCGTCGAGTATGGATTGGGGGGCGGGGTGGTGTCAAGGATAGATTGGGAGGGCAGGGTGATGTCGAGTATGGCTTGGGGGGCGTGGAAGAGATCTGAGGGTGAGGTGATGTATAGACTTTGTGGTAAATGAAGTACAGGCTGAGGAGTGAAGTGGAGTTTGGAAGCTGGAGTGTGAAGTCGTGTATGAGCTCAGAAATTGATGTGCACTTCACTGCCTGGGATAAAACCGAATAACTGCCTTCTTGTTTCTTTATCCTCTCAATTTTTCTTACTTTTTTCTGCCGTTCCTGACTCTAAAGATGAATGAGCTCATCCAGTGAAACGCAGCGCAGTCTGAAGGAGAATAAAGAGCGAAGGAGGAAAAGGTTGGATCAAATAAAAGGGTGAAGTTAAAGAGATGAGCGGCTTCGGGTTCGGTTCTCCAGAGCCCTCTCTTTAGTTATATGTCAGAGTTGAACTTTTCATTCCATTTGCTACTGAATGACCCTTTAAATTATGCATGAGACCGGTGCATTGTGGGTCAACGGGCCGCATGTAAATATGTCAACTGCACGCGGGAGGGAAAACGGATGGGTGTGCGTGGAGAAAAGGCAGAGGGGAAAAGTGAACAGGGCTGAGAGGATGAAGACTAAAAGATTGACAGGGAAAAAAGATTTGAGAGCACGCTAAAATGAGCTAATTATCGGGGAATGCGGCGGAGCTCATGGCGTACGCTGAGCTCAGCTGAGAAGTGGCGTCGTGCTGTTTGGGTTTGTGACAGAACGAAGCAGATGGGGTTTTACTGGATTTTGTGGAGCTGTTTGTGTGCATCATGAGACCGGTGGTGTTGCTGCAGAACACTGAGAGCGGGTTGAGTTTAGAACCTTACAGATCGGTACTAAATTACATGGGACGAGAGCCCGGAGCGGCTCGATTTTCTCCGCCAGGAAAACAGAAATCAATTCCCTTCTCAGCGACGTTAGAAACAAGTGGATCGAACCAATCTGGCAGCGTTAAAAAGGGGGAAACCCGGTTTCTGTTACGATGGTGACAAAATCTGGAGTTGTGGTTTCAGGAGGTTTTCCAGCGTGTCGAGAGAATCAGAACCAAACGTTCCTCGTTGCACTGCACACTGTACTCATGGTGAAAGGGGTTCAGGGGTGTTTTCGGTGCTTGTTAGGGGGTAATTATGTGTGATTGAGGGGTATTTAGGTTTATGGGAAGATGGTGTGTGGTGATCTGTGGGTGGGGAATAAATTTGGAGTATTGAGGTGTTCCGGGTGTCTCAATAGATAACGTGGATGTTGGGGTCTTTCAAAGGTGATTTGGGGGTGTTTGCTGAAGATGATGGATATTTTGGGTGATTAAGAGGGTACACTCTGATTATTTAGGAATTTTGGGGTGTGTAGGGGTGTTGCTGTGCTTGTTAAAGAGTACTTGTAGGGTGTAATTGAGGGGAATTTCAGTTTAGGGGGAAGATTATAGTGTGCTTTTCTATGGGTGGGGGTTTAAGTTGAGTATTTGGGTACTTGAAGGTGCTAAGGGGAGGTTGGAAGTATTTGGGGGGTATTTTTGGGAGTGGTTGCCACCCACCTCTTTACGAACTGCTGCGCATGCGTATTTGGAGGCGACCTAACACACTCGGAGGGAAAGCGCTAGCCACCCCTTCATATGAATGAACTCACAGACAACCATGATTGGCTGGTGATCACTGTGATTGGGCCTGATCTCTAACAACGACGAGACAGCCTACCTAGAGGAGGTTAGAAACCTGGAATTATGGTGCCAGGACAAC
>JBCNYH010000023.1:48908751-48919212 GCA_039654325.1 Tandanus tandanus
CTCTCTGTTGCGGTCGGGGAAACGTTTCCGTTCCTTGAAAGCAAACACTGAGCGAATGAGGAGGAGCTTCTTCCCGCGGACTGTTCGGGCCCTCAACCAGAACACTAGTACCTCTGGGTATTCTTAGTGTTGATTGATTGCATTGTTGATTGTTGGTGGTGTTGATTGTTTTTCGGGCTGATTGTAAGTATTTTAAGGTTTTTAGGATTTTTCCACAAACTGGTGGTATTTATGAGTGACGGGGTATTTAGGGGTATATACGAAATCTCTGGTGGGGAGATGAGCATATTATTATATTGGTGTATATTTTAGGAGGATATGAGAGCGTTATAGAGTTGTTATGGGATATTTGGGGAGGGGGGTGTTGGAGGGATGTTAGAAATGGCTGATAGACATTAAATAAAGTTGGTGCATTAATGGCTTCGTACGACTGGATTGTGTGTGTGTTTGTCAGGCGGAGGAAATATTGAGGCGAGAGCTGGAGAAGAAGGAAACGCCGTCTCTTTATTGTCTCCTGGGCGACGTGTTGAAGGATCCGCAGTATTACGATCGCGCCTGGGATCTCTCCAGACACCGCAGCGCCCGGGCACAGAGATCCCGAGCCCTCTATCACCTCCGAAATAAAGAGTTCCAGGAGTGTGTGGAGTGTTTCGAACGCTCGCTAAGCATCAATCCCATGCAGGTACACACACACACACACACACACACACACACACACACACACACTCAGAGTATGATGGTATAGAAAGAGATTGGCAGCAGTAAAGTGGAGTGATGGTGAAGATGGAGGTGGAGAAGAGGAGGGAGATGAACGGAGGATAAATGATGTCGGCTTTCCTCGAGTGATGAAAGTAATTTTTCGTTTTTCTTTTTCTTTTTTCTTTCATCCGTAACGCAGCGCGAGTCTCGGGCTGCAAGCCGCAATAATACGGTGTAATTTAGCGGTGTTGGGTTGTAACGACCCCAGAGTGATCCCTCACTCCCCCTCACTAACCTCCACCAACGAGAGGGGGATTGAGAACGAGGGGGAGGAAGAGAGGAATAATGGGATAGAGAGTAAGATGCAGAGAGGAGGTGGGAGAGAGAGAGAAGGAAAAGGAGGGGGAGAGAAAGAGAGGAATGCTTGGACGTGGACACATTAGAGAAATGGAGAGATGGTGAAAGAAAGGGAATGAGGGAAAAGGAAGGACAGGAAAATGAAAAAGAGGAGACTGATGTTCGACCCGTCGTAAGAACATAAAAAAAATCTGTGTGCAACATCACGTTAAATCGAAAGGTGGAAGAGATTCATAACGTGGAGTTTAATCAATAATTTATAATGCATCTCTCTCTCTCTCTCTCTCTCTCTCTCCCTCTTTCCACCTTTGTCTCTTTCTCTCTGTTTTTCTCTCTCACCCTGTTTCTCTCTCTTTCTTTGTTTTTCTCTCTCCCTCTCTCCACCTCTCTCCTTCCTCTCTCTTGCCCTCTCTCTCGCACCTCCTTTCTCTCTCCATCTCCCTATGTTCCCCCCTCTGTCTCTTCCTCCCTCTCTCTCTCTCTCTTTCTCTGTCATCCATCCATCTCTCTCTCCCCCCATTTTTCCCTCTACTGCTCTCTTTCCTTCTGCCACTCTCTCTCTCCCCCCCTTTTCCCTCTCCTGCTCTCTTTCCCTCTGCCACCCTCTCTCTCTTATTCTCTCTCTCTCTCTCTGTCTCTCTCTCTTGCTTTCTCTCTCTCTCTCTGTCACCCATCCATCTCTCTCTCTCTCTCTCCCGCTCTCTTTCCCTCTGCCACCCTCTCTCTCTCATTCTCTCTCTCCCTCCCTCAGTTGGGGGTGTGGTTCTCTTTAGGCTGTGCGTATTTTGCGTTGGAGGGTTTTGAAGGAGCTGCTAAAGCCTTCCAGAGATGTGTTGGGCTGGAGCCAGATGTAAGTCACATGACCTTCCTTTCCTTATTTTTAAATGGTAAAACAGAGACAGTAAAAGTTTACTTTCATCTTATTTTATATCCAGAACTCCGAGGCCTGGAACAATCTGTCAACAGCCTACATCAAACTGCGGAAAAAGTAAGTGAGGGAGTGAAGAACTACAAACGGATGGATGGATGGATGTTTGGAGGAGTTGTTGGCTGGATGGAAGAGCTGATAGATGGATGGAAGGATGGGTAGATTAAGGGGTTGTTGGATGGATGGATGAATGGAGGAGTTGTTGGAGGGATGGATAGATGGGGTTGTTGTTGGATGGATTAATACATGGATGTAGTTGTTGGGTGGATAGATGAATGGATGTAATTTAATGAATGGATAGACGGAGGAGTTGTATGGATGGATGGTTGGATAGATGGATGAAGTTGCTGGATACATGGATAGATAGATGGAGTTGTTGGATGAAGGGATAGATGATTGGATGGATGAATAGATGAAGTTGATGGATAAATAAAATTGTTTGATAGATGTTGGGTGGATGGATGGATGGACAGATAGATGGAGGAGTTGTTGACGGATGGATGGATGGAATTGTTGGATGGAATAGTTGTTGGATAAATGGATGGATGAAAAGATGGAGTTGTTGGATGTATAGAGGAATGGATGGGTGGATGGATGGAGAAGTTGTTGGATTGTTGGATAGATGGAGTTGTTGATGAATGGTTGTATGGATGGATGGATAGATAGATGAAGTTGTTGATGAATGGAAGGGTAGAAGGATGGATGGATGTGATGTCTCGACATGTGATTGACAGAGAGAAGGCTTTCCGCACGCTGCAGGAGGCTCTGAAGTGTAACTTTGAGCGCTGGCAGGTCTGGGAAAACTTCATCGCCGTGTGTATCGATATCGGCGAGTTTGCTGAGGCCATTCGAGCATATCATCGTCTCCTGGACCTGAAGGACAAGTACAAGGACGTGGAGGTGAGATGGGACCGACAGCTTTAAGGTTTAGTTTGGTTTCAGCGTAACTTTGTCTTTAAAAAAATACAATTTTAACTTCTTTTTATTGACCTTTTTTACTGAAAGTTCTACATTTATTTTAATAACTGCAGTCGAATCTTAGATTTAGATGATTATTTTATTTGCTAATAATAATTTAATGTAAAATTTAATTGGTTATTTCTTTTTATATCTCTGCTGAATTTTGTTTTTGTATTTTAATTTCATAACATTTATAAATTAATTTTTACTACGTCTTTGTTCAGAACTCTGAGTATTATTACTAATAAAAGACATGTCTGTAGGAGCCAAGTTGAATTTAAAATAGCTTTGATTTAAAGACTCTTATCTTTACTTTAGATTCGCTGTCTCTTGGTTTGGAACTTTTATTTTGACACTGTATAAGCCTTGTCCCAATATCCACACAAAGCCATGATGAGGGGGTTCCTAGATGTGTGCACTCCTTATAAGTGAATAAAGTGCTTGAGGGACCGAAGCTGTTAAAAGCAGAACTGGGACAACAATGTCACTTCCTCTTGTATTACATCATGCATCGGCGGGCCACAGCTTCCCATCAGGTCATGTGATGTATCAATATCAACTTCTAATTAAATAATATTTTCACTTAGACTTCAGAGGAAACCTCTTCACTGTTTGTTGCCAAAATACAACAACCATTTTGCTTTGGTTAGCTGTTAGAAACTTCACCACACTACAGGGATTCTGGGTAATAGTCTTCAGTGAAGTGAAGTGTGATGTGTGCTTGCTGCAGGAGTGCATTATGGGTACAAGAGGTGCTCAAGCAGACCAACAGTAGAGAAACCCTTTAGCGTGACTGTGCAACAGAAGGACGTGAGGGGGCCAGTGTAGATACTGGGACAAGGAGGTAGTTTATATTAGACAATGGAAGATGCTGATTTTAGTTTAATTTAAACACTTTAGAATCTTATATATTGAATTGAAAATAAGGCCATCAGTCACTAGGACGGCTTGTATTACTCGGAGCAATACACCTTTGGCCAACCAAGGGAATTAATCAGGTGTTATCTCCACATGGATGAATATGAAGGATATGAAAAAGAAAAAAAGGTTGTCGGAATGTTAGTTTGATAATAAAATAATGCTAATAAGTGTGTACATGCCTCAAATTGGAGCAACATTAAACCCGAATGTGGAAAGCTATTATCCAGAAATTTCGTCAAAGATGCTGAAGGTCTATCACAGAACCTGGAGGACATGGAAGAGCTCAAACTACTGCCTCACCTACAGCTTCTTGTTTCAAAGCTTCGTTACAAGTTAAGGGAGAAATGCAGGTCTGTAGCCTGTGATGTCCTGGAGAGGGTGAATCAAGTTCTAGTCTTTTCTTTAAAATGAAAAGTAAAGGCAGTAGCTTTGTCACAACAGTTGCAGATGCACCTAACAGGGCTGAGATTCCCAAACTAAATTCCCAAATGAAAGAAACTCTGAAGGAGTCAATTACAACAAGTGCCTGTCTGTTTTACAATGGAACATGTGTCTAGGAATTCACATGATGAAATGTTATCCAGGTCCCATAATGAGTGGAATTACTGAAGACGAGGGTATTTGGATAAATGGCCACATTTGAAAGAAGTGTGATTTCCAAGTATTGATGCTGACATTGACCTGCTGATTGGAATAAATGTGCCATGCTTATAAAACCTTTGAGGATAATAAATAGCAAGGGTAGTCGGCCTTTTGCAATTAGAACCCTGCTGAGCTGGGTAGTGAATGGTCTCCTTCATGGTGAGCACTTTTGTCTCAATAAGCGAGGCAAGCCATATGTTTGCACCCACTGGATATCAAAAAGCTCCTCATCCGACAAATCCACCGTGACCTTCCTGAGAACGCCTACGAGAAGATTGAGATGTCTCAAGAAGACCCATGGTTTATGCAGAGAATGGACTCCTCTGCAAAGCTGAAGGATGGACATTATCAGATGCCACTGATGGGCCACTGTTGTTCAAAAGGGCTTCTGAAATGTCAAACAACCGACAAAGCAGAGCAAAGAGCAGTGTCTCTAAAAGGGACGTTACGCAAGAACAAGACCTTCAAAGTGAGGACATGCTAAGTCTGTACCCAAAAAGGAACTTGGATTAGAGATTGGAAAGGATTGGTAGATATGTCACCATGGGATCCTTCATCCCAACAAAGGACATCTCTTAACAGTGAGCTTATACAGGGCCCAAACTATACAAACACCTTGTTTGGAGTCCTGTTACAATTCTGCTTTGATCTTAGCAGACACAGAGGTGTTGCTTCACCAGGTCAAGGTCCCACCAAGGTATGTTGACTTCATTGGGAAGTTTTGCCAAAATCACGGATTCCCACAGGAAAAGGCAATCCTATGCATTGGAAAGAACATGCCAGAGTAACAAAAACATCTCATCTTGCCCAAGGACCATCATGTTTCAAAGCTTCTACTTCGACTTATTCCCGAGCAAGATGGGCATAGTGGAACAAATAACATGGTGTTGACCGTAAGGAAATTCCCTGGCAAGTAACATCATGAATGAGTGCGTGGCCTGCAGGCAGCAACATGCACATGCAGGTGAACAAAAGATGGCTGACCAGCCTGTTTACTGTTTGACCCCTGACCTTCCTCCTTTCTCACATGCCAGAGTAGATTGTTTTGGACCGACAGAGATGAATAGAGGTGTGGCCTGGCAAAGAAGAATCGTATGATTTCCATTTGTCTTAACAGTAGGGCAGTTCATCTGGAAGTGGTGCACTCCTTGGATACAGTCTTCTGCATCAGTGCATTCAGGGCCTTCATTTCCAGAAGAGCTCGTGTAAGACCAGGGTCAGGTATTGGAACCAAATTGATCGCTGCCGAAAAAAGAGTTGGGGGAAGAGCGGAAGTCTTGAAATGTGGAGCAGATTGAATGCCGTCTCTTGCAGAGGCATGTCAAGTGGATGTTCTACCCTCTTGCTGGTGCCCACCACCGAGGCATTTGGAATCAACTAATTCAGATGGTTAAAAGAATTTCCATCTCTCTCACAAACCAGCGACCTTTGGATGATGAGGGCCTTGTCACAGTAATGTGTGAGGTAAAATATCTCATAAACAGCAGCCCTTTGACAATTGTTTCAGACAACCCTAATGACTTGGATGCACTGACGCGTAATCACCTACTCCTGCTCATAGGTCACCCTGTATTACCACCAGGTTTACATGAAGGAGGGAGTGGTGAGAAATTCAACACATTGCTGAACATTTTTGGACATGCTACGTAGGGATGTTTCTTCGCTCGTGCAGGAACGATACAAAGTGGTCCAGTGTCTCAAGCGTAGATTTTTTTTTGGGAGACATTTGTTTTGGTAGCTGGTGTTAAGGCACCATGAGGCTCTTGGATAGTGGCAAGTGTCGATAAGGCTATAAAGGATTCCAAATGCCTGGTCCCTAGTGCACGGCGTCAGACAAAAGCTGCTTTTACATGGACAACGGGAATAAGTTGCCTCGGAGCAAGTGGCTTCCATTTTCCTACGTGTTTACATGGTCACTCGAATTGGCTGGAAGCTAGAGGGACCACTGGAGAAGAACCACTCATCTGCCATGAAAGCTCTCGAAAACGACCTAAAAACCCTGATGGATGCTTCTGTGTATGTGTAAACACACCTACTTGACACCAATTGTGTTCAGACAGCAAGTTGCGCCTGGAACAAGATACTATGGAACAACTTGCGCCACCTTGGAAAGTGGAGCAAGTTGTGCCCACCAGTGTCCAGTTGTTAGGGAACAAATAAGTTTGACACAGGCAGGTGTACTGGGGCAACTTGTTCTGGGTGCAAGTTGTTCTGGTTCAAGAGCCTGTGTAAGCTTCTGCAGCTTAAAACAAACTGTCTCCAAAGCCCCATTAACAAGATTAGTATGAGCTGGAAGCGAAGGGCAGAAATAACGATCTTAAAATGTGCATCCTTTAGTATCGCTTTCACATGAACTAAGTAAGTATACTATTTCTGGAATAAGAATTTATATTTTTATTTTGCAATAGAATAAAGAATTTGGCTCCTGTTGTTGGATATTTTTTGTTCGAGCATGCTACACACAGTTGCTATAAGGGGCTGGAGATGTGGGAGCCAAATTGTCCTCTCCCTCCCTGCCAGCTTGCTGTCTCCCTGCCATCACTGTACACATGTTTGAGTCACAGCCGGAAACAGTGTTTAGGAAAAGTGCAACTAAAACAGCATCTTATATATGATATACAGGATGATATAGCAGCCACACACACCTGAGAGTCATCGTGAATAGAAAACATTGATGCAGTGGGATATGAAAAAGTCACAGCACTCGTTAGTGTGTGTCTCAGCTGCAATTAACACAAGATAACGAACAAAAACACATAACACTAGCGCTAACAATTTCTTGGACCAGTTATCACACCAGCTGCTGTCGGCTATGAGCCGCTTGTTTTATCATTTCTCATTTTTACGTCTTTCCGAACATCAACCGCGCTTTATTGCCCATTTCTCATTTTCCGCCCTGTGTGTGATGAATGAAAGAATGGATGTAAACAAGTGGGGGAAAAAAACAACAGATTAATCTTTTCAGGGAAGCGTAGGATCTTAATTCGACATAATTAAATGAAAAGGAGCCGTACTTGATGCTCTAAAGAGCAGGAAGCGATTGAGATGTTTGGGGTTAGTGGGTATCAAGGGGAAAGGGACACGGCGACACGTTGTTGTTGTTTTTTTGTATTTGTGCTTCGTTGCATTCTCTAATTAAAATGTAATTTTACAGTCATCACTGCTAAGAGGATAGGAATAAAAACAAAGCAATATTTATACATACTGGAAATGAGACATGCAGAGACCACGCCTCCTTGACTGGGAATGGTTACACAAAGCCTATAGATACTGAGACCACACCTCCTATACTGAGACAGATACTGAGACCACATCTTCACTGAGACAGCCTCCTTTACTGAGACCACACCGTCTTTTTCTGAGGCCACACCTCCTTCACTGAGACAGATAGAGAGACCACACCTCCTTCAGTGGATAAAAGGCCATACCACCCTTACTGAGGCAGACACTTTCGTCTCTTGCAGGTTCTGGAGATTCTTGTCAGGTCGGTGGTCGAAGATCTTTCTGATCACCGTGGCGACCAGGCGTCCAATCACAAAGCCAAGCTGCAGGAGCTGTTTGGCCGAGTCTCGGCCAGCTGCAGTACAGACGCCCAAATATGGAAGCAATACGCCCGTCTCTATGGCGATGGCCATAGTGACAACCAAGAGGACAACGAGAAGGTGGAGCTTAAAGAATTCTCTTGTCCCATCCGTTCTGTCTTTAATAAAGTGTTGTTCATTTATCATTAGGTTGTTTTTAAAAAGTGTGTGTGTGTGTGTGTGTGTGTGTGTGTGTGTGTGTGTGTGTGTGTATATATACCCTGCCCTTCCTATCCAAAGCACACCGGTGTGAGTCGCAGACATCAGGCTGAGAAAAAAACACAAGCAGCTTTAAAGATGTGATAAAGGGAGCCATAGACATGGCCACTGGTGAGGTCATACACATATTTACATATTCATTTAATTTATAACGCTTTGAATATTATTAAGTGTATTCACCCATCATCTGTAAATCATTTTTATCATCAAATTTACTGTTTCTGCTTAATTTTACTTAATGTTTCTTGTCTTTGATTTCAGCATTAATTTAGAAAACAAAAAAACAGCCTCGGTAAAAGTAATGGCACCCCCCATGCACAAACTTCTGTGATAATAGTTTATGAGGGGAATAAACCAGTGTGTGGTGCCGCTGTAGGAAAATAATCACCTACACAGTGGCACGAATAAGTTCTGGAAGCTTTTTTGAGTGTGTGTGTGTGTGTGTCATTGTGTCATTTGATCATTTTTCATGTGTTTGTATTCTTTATTATGCATAGTATATATTGTACTAAATACATGTGTGACCCGCTTCAGCATAATACGGATTACGGAAATTTGACAATTACTGAGATATTGATAGATTTGTAAAGAGAATTGAATCTGCTTTAAAATGAGGTAAACACATGATTATAGCATGAAAATTGCTAATTAGGAAATGTTACTATGGAGAAAATAGCAATTACACTTACATTATGTCCGCATCTGAAACTCGCTAACATCCATAAACTAAATGAATCCGTGTTTTGACCAATCAGCGCCATCTTCCTAGCAGCAGATGAGTTTTATTAACAGCGAGTCATGTCTGTTTTGAGGCTTCTCATTGGTTTAGCGTTAAATGTTTGGGGGAATCCCATTCTGGGGTTCTGTAAGTAGGGAGAGTATTCTGGTGGTGAATATGGATAATAAGGAAATACCCTGAGCAACCACAAAATCCGTTTGAAAATCGGCAAAATACGTGGATATTTCTAATGTTTTACAACAACGTGGACATGGAACCCTTTCTTAAACGAGTATTTTGTCATGGATAGATTGTGTTTATGGATATTTGCGCTTGGTCATGTGGAAGATGATGATTTTAAGGATGTATTTTTGGCGATATCACCTTTTCATCCAGGTACGCCATTTTCAACTTACTCAAAACACCACCTTGTGACTTAATCCGTATTATTATGCTGGAGCGGGTCACGTAACGAATATATATTTATATATATGTGTGTGTGTGTGTCTGGTGTACCTATGAATCACATCATATTGACCTTTGCTGGTCACAGCTTGAGAAGGTAGCATGTTTGTGAGACACTGATGATGGGTTTATGTACACATGGCATATGCATTCTTGGACATTTGTAGCTCCATCAAATGAAAAACACATGTGGACGCAAGCACACACAGAAACAAACACATACACACACAGCTAGTTTTTCTGTATCCCCCATGCAGTTACTCAAGTTGTGTTCCGTGTGTGTAGTTGCCCCATCTGTGTGCTCCATGTAGTTACTCAAGTTATACTGTGTCATTGCCCAATCTGTATATTCAGTGTAGTTTCCCTACTGTGTAGTAGGGCAGTGGTGGCTCGGTGGTTAAGGCTCTGGATTACTAATCCGAAGGTTGGCGGTTCAAGCCCCAGTACCACCATGGTGCCACTGTTGGGTCCTTGAGCAAGGCCCTTAACCCTCAATTGCTCCGTTGTATAATAAAAAATGATGAATGTTAGTCACTCTGGATAAGGGTGTCTGCCAAATGCCGTAACTGTAAATGCACCCGATCTGTATCTCTTATGTGGTTTCCCAGTCTGTATTCCCTGTGTAGTTATACCCTCTGTGACTCCTTTGTGGTCACCTGATGTGTCTACTGTATAGATACCCAGTCTGTGCACCTGTGTGGTTACCTGACCTGCGTCCCTTGTGTACGTGTGTCTCCTGAGTACTTACCCACCCCATGCCCCTCTGCACTGTGACCCTCTGTGTTAGCGATTCGAGTCGCTTCCTGCCGCGCCTCTTTTTGAGCACCATGAGACAACTGTGGATATTTCCAGACAAATTGTCCTAGCTTCTCCTAGTAACGTTATTGTGACAGTTTGCCCAGTCCGTCCCCTCATGGTACACATGGTGTACACACACACACACACACACACACACACACACACACACACAC
>JBCNYH010000023.1:48949155-48959891 GCA_039654325.1 Tandanus tandanus
ACATAGGAACCTGGGAAGATAGGGCCCTGGTAACATAGGAACCTGAGAAGATACGGCCCTGGTAACATAGGAACCTGAGAAGATAGGACCTGGTAACATAGGAACCTGGGAAATTAGGACTCTAGAAGCATAGGAACTTGGAAACACAGGAGCCTGAGAACATTGGACCCTGGGAACATTGGATCCTGGAAGCCTGAGAACATTGGACCCTGGGAATATAGGACCCTGAGAACATTGGACCCTGAGAACATAGGAGCCTGAGAACATAGGACACTGAGAAGACAGAACCCAAAAGAACATAGGAGCCCTTGAAATTAGGACCCTGGAAACATAGGACCCTGAAAACATAGGACTCTGGGAACAGAGAAACCTGAGAACGTGTAGGAACCTGAGAACATAGGATCCTGGGATATAGAACCATGAGAACATAGGACCCTAGGAACAGAGAAACCTGAGAATGTGTAGGAACCGGAGAACATAGGATCCTGGGATATAGAACCATGAGAACATAGAAGCATGAGAACATAAGACCCTGGGACATAGCAACCTGGGAACACAGGACCCAGGGAATGTAGAACCCTGGGATATAGAACCATGAGAACATAGAAGCATGAGAACATGGGACCCTAGGAACAGAGAAACCTGAGAACGTAGGACCCTGAGAACATAGGATCCTGGGATATAGAACACAGGATCCTGGGATATAGAAGCATGAGAACATAGGACCCTAAAAACATAGGAACCCATGGACATAGGACCCTGGGAACATACGGCTCTGGGACCATGGGACTTTCGGGAGATCTTGGAACGATAAGGCAAATGTTTTTGTGCCACCCAAACAGCCCTTTGAAGATGTTTGTAGTAATTTAAATCATGACTCAACCAATCAGATTTCTGGACTGAGGCCCTTCATTTTAAAAATATAGATTTTAAAAACTGAATTAAAAAACTTACACTGGAGCAAATGTACTAATGCCAAACAGAAATGTTCCCATCAGTGACTTAAATTAAAGCAAACACACACACCACACACACACACACACACACACACACACACACACACACACACACACACACACACACTCTCTCTCTCTCTCTCTCTCTCTCCCTCCCTCTCTCCCTCTCTCCCTCTCTCTCACTCTCTCTCTCTCTCACTCTCTCTCTCCCTCTCTCTCTCTCTCTCTCTCTCTCTCTCTCTCTCTGGGAAGAGTTTTTCTACAATACGTTTTTTTTCTGTACACTTCTCACTTCCCTGAACAATCTCATTCGTGAAATAAGCCATGACTCTTGCCATATTTTCTGCCATGAGTGTATGTGTGTGAGTGTGTGTGTGTGTGAGTGTGTGTGTGGGAGTGTGAGAGAGAGAGCAGAACAGTGCTCCTGTGTTATACCTGTCTCACACAGCTCTATTTATAGTGAAAAAGAAAGCACAGCTCTGAACACTTCACTACACACTGCTTCAGGAGAACAGGAAATGAGGTCAGTCATGATGTCACTGCTGCTTTCAGGGCCAGGAGTGTGACACCATGTCTGAGTGTGTACTTGTTTGTTTGTGTGTGTGTTTCTATGTATATGCTGGTTCATTATACCGTAATTTCAGCATTTGTTAAGTCCAACACCAGCATATGTCGCTCTAAAATCCTGATCTATGCCTCCATATTGGTGATACTTTGACACACATTCAACTCACCCATGCCGTGGGCACTGATGCACCCCCAATACCATCACAGATGGTTTCCTTGTTTTTACACCTTTCCCTGATAACAATTAGATTGGGTATTTTTGGGGCCAGTGATGTACTGGATAGGGTGCTGGGCTCATGATCAAGAGGTCATTGAACTGTTCACTGTCTTTCAGTTGATGTGAGATGATCTCGGACCCATGTAACAGTAACACGACAATTTCTCAAGTAGGGCCGCCTGAGTGGTCGATGGTCACACACATCCAACAGTGTTTTTCACCCTTGCCCTTTACACACAGAGATGTGTCCAAATTCCCTGAATCTTTTCACAATATTATGTTTTGTAGATGTTGAAAGATGTAAATTCTCTGTAGTCTTACATTAAGAAATGTTCCTTTTGATCTAAATAACTGTTCTCCTAAAGTTTGGCACAAAGCTGCGAGCCACACACCATCCTCACTTACAAACACTGAGCCTTTGGTGGATGTTAATGTTATACCCAATCATGATCCCTTAACTTTAATCAGGCGTCACAGGTGACGTTGTCTTGACACCATAAATTGCAAGATTTTCAAAATGTAAAAAATGTTTACGGCAGCTCCCAAAACTGTGTATCAGCGTCTGGCTGCCTTGTAGCTGGTGTGTTGTCACCTTTCAGAACCTTTATGAACCGCATTACCTCACTACAACCCCTCTACAACTCCGCTACAACCTATTGCTCACTACTGATTTGCCACAACGCCGTCATTTGAAACCACACTGAACCATTTTCGAAAGCACCCTATGCTCACCTTGACTTGAAGGTCACACGGTCACTTTTTCCCAAGGAAGATTAGTGCGATAACTTTGAAAGGAAATGAGATATGATCACCAAATTTGGTGGATTTTTTTAACTTTATGAAATGGACTATATTATGGAATGGTCCTTTTGGACCCCTGTGGTCCATTTTTTAATTTATTTCACACGTCAAAATTTACAGCAGGCTATTTATTTTACACACACATGACCTAAAACTGCAAATATTCTAAATTATCTCTGATGTAACAATTCTGATTTTATCATAGTATTGTTTTTATCGTAACAGCTCATTTTATCGTCTCAGCAACTTACAGCAAACACACAAATCACTCATTAACCGAGTCACTCAGTCCTATTGGGTCACGGGGAGGCTGGTGCCTATCTCAGCCAACACTGGTCAAACGCGTGCTGCACCCTGAACAGCTTGCCAGACTATTGCAGGGCAACACGCACAACCATTCACACTCACAGTCTTACCCTAGGGGCAATTTGGAACAGCCAGTTAGCCTAATATACCTGGAGTACCTGGAGGAAACCCACGCAAACAAAGGGAGAACATTCAAACTCCACACAAAAATGCCTGAGCCCGGGAATCGAACCCAGGACTTTCTAGCTGTGAGGCAGATATGCTAACCACTACACCACCATGCCAACTAGCAATGAACAGATTTTTAAGAATGAAATTATTAATTAATAAAACTGGTTTTCTCCAGAGGGAGGAGAAATGTGTTTATGTTAGAGTGATGGAAGGAGTCTCCAGTGTCAGTGTTTCGGGTAACACTGGAAGTTTTCTGGAAGTTTTTTGACATCTTCAGGACAGAGAAATTTACGCCAGTTCTTTGTGGTTTCTATGGTAACACGATGCAACGAGCTACATTTTAAAAATCTTATATATAAAAGAGAGAATAAAGAGAAGTGGAGAGGGAACGAGTGTTCATCCCCCACCCCATCACGGTGTATTTTACGGAAACAGTGACACACACACACAGTGTTTATTATTTACATGCTGTGAATATCTTTGTTCCAGATGTTGTTTTAGGTGGAACAGGTTCGGGTGTAGTCGGAGTGTTCAGGGTGGTACAGTCTCTCGGGGTCTGCACGCTCACCACCAGACCGTGAAGTAGTTCCTGAGAGGCACAGTACGGGTTTAATCTGTGTGTGTGTGTGTGTGTGGGTGGGTGTGTGTGGGTGAGATGGAGTGTGAGGGATATCAGGTTTCGGGATGGAAGCCTGTAATTATGGTGGTGAAGAACATGACTGGTGCTGTCACGTTTCATCTACAAAGCGGACACACACACACACACACACACACACAAACCTTTATTCTCATTTCTGGCGGAGATGTGTATTTTCTTCTCCAACACTCTCAGCTCAGATCATTTTTGAGGTCCACAACTTAACTACATGCTATATACTATATATATATATATATACACACACACACACACACACACACACACGCACAGCATGTATGGTGTATAATGAAAGCCTGAGGAACAGCTGAAGCCACATGGATATCTGTGATAGCAGTCCACCGACTAAACGGACCAGAACGGGCGGCGAAAAGCAGATTATTTGACCTCCGTGTAGCAGCAACCTGATTATACAGTTCTACAAGAGTTCCGCTGCTTGTGGTAGCTCTGAACGTGTGAAATTCAACCCTACTTCAGGGCCCTAAAGTCAGCATTCATTCATTCATTCATTTATTTGCTGAACCGCGTAATCCTGCTAGGACAGCAGGGAGACAGAACAGCTCGCCAGTTCATCGCACACACACACACACACCCATAACCATTCACTCTTTTATGTTTTTGGACTGTGGGAGGAAACCAGACTACCCGGAAGAAACCCATGCAAGCACTACATAATTCAAACCCCACACAGAAATGTCCTTCATGAGCCCGGGACTCGATCCCATGACCTTCTTGCAGTGAGGCAGACGTGCTAACCACTACGCCACCGTGCCACCCGGGCTCTAAAGTCCTGAAGTCAAAGAGCAGAAGTCTCTGAAATTAGAAATCACAGTGTGGTAGAAGGACGTGGACGCTCTACAGCTGAACAACAACATTTCTGTGTGGATAAAACGACTCGACCCTGTATTTCAGAACGAGGCGTTCTGTAGAGTAGTGAAGTGTCGTGTTTCCATGGTAGCGGTTTTTTTTCTGAATCTGAAGCGTCGGGTTCAGGACGTCATCGATGGCATAACGCGACTATACCGATCGTCAGAGAAATGCTTTTATCAAAATTCTACCACTTTCCTAAACATATAGTTCAAAAGATTAGGTAACATTAGGAAGGTATCGTGACACGTGTTGACGCGTGAAGTTTATAGTTAGCATACGGTAGAGCTCGGATTAGCTTTGACCTAAAGATAAAAGGTTTTGTCAAACTAATTTCAGGAACCAGCTTAACAATACATTGCCATCATGTACTTCCTTATCACACAACAAGCACCAACCAGCGAGGGCGATGTCGGGAGCGTCGTAACACACTCGGAGGAAAGTATTATTCACCTCTTCATATTCACGAGCTCAAAAATGCTCATATGCAATCATTCGCTAGAAATCATATGCCATCCTTTTCTCCCTGAGAGCTCGTCCGATTAGCTCTCATGGGCTTCCTGTCGCGGGTGGCTGCATGCATCACCGAGGGCTCGAACTTGCGAACTCTCGAGTGATCGTGGCATTCTGGTCCGAGCCACTCGGAGCCAGTTTAACAGTTCTTAATCAATGTGTGGTACTAAAGTCTAACCAGGAAAAACAGACCAAATGCTTCCTGTCTAATCCTGAAGTTTCTTTTTCTGTTTTCCAGCCAACTGTCTTCCAAAATGCCAAAACGGGGGCATGTGCCTCAGGCCTCAGATGTGTGTGTGTAAACCCGGATCGAAAGGGAAACTCTGTGAGCAAACCACCCTTCCCACTTCCTCTCATCCCTCCAATCACCCGGTGAACGGACACGGTAACGGACACGCCCACGTGCCTCAGCGTCCGATTCCTCAGCAGGTTTTCCCACAAGGCCCTGCTTCATATCCTCTACCCAACAGTAACATGGCACACATGACCCTGACCATGAAGGCGGCACCCAACAGCCAACAGCCAATCCCCTTTCAGCAACAGTAAGTACTACAAGTTTTTAAATAATTATACTGGAAACAAACAGTAATCTAATAAAACCGGGTTCAGGACGAGATAGCTGTTCGCGTGCAACTCCTAATAATCCGAGTTTAGTTGATAATATTTATTTTGATTTCATTAGTTTTGATTTCATTAGTTTTTGTTAGCTTTCACTCTTTGTGTTAGCTTTCACTCACAATGTTAGCTTTCACTCTCTGTGCTTGTTTTCATTCGCTATGTTAGCCTTCACTCTCTGTGCTTGTTTTCATTCTCTGTGTTAGCTTTCACTCGCTATGTTAGCTTTCACTCTCTGTGTTAGCTTTCGCTCGCTATGTTAGCTTTCACTCCCTGTGTTAGCTTTCACTTGCTATGATAGCCTTCACTCTCTGTGTTAGCTTTCACTCGCTATGTTAGCTTTCACTCCCTGTGTTAGCTTTCACTTGCTATGATAGCCTTCACTCTCTGTGTTAGCTTTCACTCGCTATGTTAGCTTTCACTCTCTGTGTTAGCTTTCACTCGATATGATAGCCTTCACTCTCTGTGTTAGCTTTCACTCGATATGATAGCCTTCACTCTCTGTGTTAGCTTTCACTCGCTATGTTAGCTTTCACTCTCTGTGTTAGCTTTCACTCGCTATGTTAGCTTTCACTCTGTGTTCGCTTTTACTCTTTATTTTAGGTTTCACTCACAATGTTAGCTTTCACTCTGTGTTAGATTTCACTCGCAATGTTAGCTTTAACTCTCTGTGACAGCTTTCACTCTCTGTGTTAGCTTTAACTCTCTGTGACAGCTTTCACTCTCTGTGTTAGCTTTAACTCTCTGTGACAGCTTTCACTTTCAATGTTAGCTTTCACTCTCTGTGTTAGCTTTCACTCGCTATGTTAGCTTTCACTCTATGTTAGCTTTCACTCGCTATTTTAGCCTTCACTCTCTGTGTTAGCTTTAACTCTCTGTGTTAGCTTTAACTCTCTGTGACAGCTTTCACTCGCAATGTTAGCTTTCACTCTCTGTGTTAGCTTTAACTCTCTGTGTTAGCTTTAACTCTCTGTGACAGCTTTCACTCGCAATGTTAGCTTTCACTCTCTGTGTTAGCTTTAACTCTCTGTGTTAGCTTTAACTCTCTTTGTTAGCTTTAACTCTCTGTGACAGCTTTCACTCGCTATGTTAGCTTTCACTCTCTGTGACAGCTTTTACTTGCCATGTTAGCTTTCACTCGCAATGTCAGCATTCACTCTCTGTGTTAGTGTTTACTGTGTTAGCATTTACTGTGTTATCATTTACTGTGTTAGCACTGGATCTCTTTACATTAGCCTTTTCTTTTTTTTTGTCTGTATGTATAAATATGTTTGTTTAAAAGAAATGAAAGAAAATTCCAGATTAAAAGCTCTGTATCTCTTCACCACGAGTAAATTCTCCTTTTCCTCGATGGTGTGTTAGTTCAAGCCTTGTGTTAGAGCAGATGTAATGATATAAGAATGATGAAGTCAGTATCAGTGTTTACTGAATGATGAAATTAAACCCGTTGTTGGACGCTGCTGAGGTTCGGTATTAAATCCTGGCAGCTGATTGCATGACGTTTCAGTGGTTCATCTCCGGGGACTTGCGTCGTGTTCAGGGCAGCTGTTTGTCTTGAGTATGTATTGCACTGGCGTGGTGAACTGAGTCAGTGTTTCAGACGGCGTGGTGTTCTGATTAGAAACGAGGTTTTCGATCTGCGTTACGTGGTGATGACTCACTGGGGTGAAGTGAGTGCGTCCAGATTTCACTTTTCACCTGAATGTAATCCCAAAGCGCTGGCCATGAGGCAGTGACTCACACGTTCCAGGAGCGTTTCTCAGCCCGGTGATTATTGATGAACGCTTTATTAAACGGACGTTAATGACGTGCGTGCTCTCAAAGGACCGGGCGGTGTCTAATTGTTACCAGATCTGTGTCCTCGAAAGCTGATTTCACTTTCTTTTCTTCCATTTTTCTGTTCTTTCAGACTTATAGCAGCACTGAATCATTCTCAGATGCTGAAAAAGAAAAAAAAGAACCTTTTTGTTTGTAGTTTGTAGTGATGTTAAAGCGGCAGTATGGAACATTCTGGGGATTTACTGACCTCTCTGGTAGAAATGTGTTATTGCAGCTTGTGTAAAGTTACTAATTTTATATTTAATAATTGTCAATAAGAACCAATTAAAGGCGTGTTTATGTTGTGTACGACAATTTCTAGAGCAACTCACATTTCTGATTTCCAAAAGTATTTGTTTCTGTCAAGTTAACTTTTTATGTTTTTAATTTTTGGAAAAATTACATAATAATAATAATAATAATAATAATAATAATAAGCACCTTAAGCCCAGGAATCAAACCCGGGACCTTCTTGCGGTGAGGCAAATGGGCAAACCACTGCACCACGGTGCCACCCTATTATTATTATTATTATTATTATTATTATTATTATTATTATTATTATTATTAGTAGTAGTAGTAGTAGTAGTAGTAGTAGTAGTAGTAGTAATAATAGTAGTAGTGGTTATGTTGCTGCCCCCGTTCATACATTTTATAGTGTATATAAAAATAAAAAGGACGGCATGGTGGTGTCGTGGTTAGCACGGTTATGGGTTCGAGTCCCAGGCTCGGCGAGGGGGTTTTTGCATGTTCTCTTCATGCTTGCATGGGTTTCCTCCGGGTACTCTGGTTTCCTGCCACAGTTTAAAGACATGCACATGAGGCTAATTGGCTGTTCTAAATTGCCCCTAGATGTGAATGTGAGTGTGAATGGAGGGGTGTGTGTGTGTGTGTGTGTGTGTGTGTTGGCCCTGTGATGGTTTGCTGAGCTGTTCAGGGCATACCCTGCCTTTGCCCAGTGTCGGCTGAGATAGGCTTCAGCTTCCCCGCGACCCTAGTAGGATTAAGCGGTTCGGCAGATGAGTGAGTGATTTATAAAGTAAGGCAGATATAAACTAGTTATTAAATGCTAAAATGCTCTTCATGTTTTCATTTGTGTTATAGTTTCTCCCACTGCATCCGTTTCTCTCTGTACAGAGCGGTTTATTTATTTATTTATCTGTTTATCTGTTGTTTATCTTACATAAATAAAATTTTTCATTATCACAAACAAAATCACAAAAAGAACAAATGAGAAACGACTGAGGAAGAAGATTTCAGTAATAATCGCAGTACTGATAAATCCCAAAGATAAATACTGTATGAGAACATTGCACCCGAATAAAGGCCGTGGAACGCGCGATCGCCCTTCGTTCTCACCGGAGTGCATTCAGTGTTGTAGGACATGCAGTACGTTGACCTTTGACCTCAGCCCAGGCAAAGAGGACCTGTGGGAATGTCGAAGGTGGTGTAATGAAGCATTAATCCTCCGTCTGTGAGTGGTGTATTTAACCTTTAACCCGTGACCTGTGAACCTGAGAGGACTGAAATACCGTGGCGGTGTTAGAGTTTAAACTCCCGGCTGACTGATGCTGGTGTTTTGGTCAGAAGGTAATCGATGTCCTATAACAGTAGTGCAGGTTTATATTAATGCACTCGTTCGGTTACATCATTGGTTCTATAGCAACAGATCTTTTAAAACTGAGGGATTAAAATCATCATTAATAAAGTGGGGTTTTCTCCAGAATGAGGAGAAGTGTGTTTATGTAACACTGAGGGAAGGAGTCTCCAGCGTCAGTGCTCTGGAACACTCGGAGGTAATGCTGTAACGCTACGGATATAATTTACGCTTCTTCGGGGGTTCTGTGTGACTCTCTGTGTGTTTTTATCATATGGCGGCACGGTGGTGTAGTGGTTAGCACGTCTGCCTCACAGTAAGAAGGTCCGGGGTTCGAGTCCTGGGTCAGCGAGGGTGTTTCTGTGTGGAGTTTGCAGGCTCTCCCTGTGCTTGTGTGTGTTTCCTCAGGGTCCTCTGGTTTCTTCTCACAGTCCGAAGACATGCACATCATTCTAATTGGCTGTTTGAAATTGCCCCTAGGTGTGAGTGTGGATGTTTGGCGAATGAACAGGCGAGCTGTTCAGGGAGTACCCCGCCTTCGCCTGTGTCGGCTGGGATAGGCTCCAGCCTCCCTGTGACCCTAGTAGGATTAAGTGATTTGGATGTAAAGAATATTGACGCCGGGTCGCATCACATGACATCAGCGTTGATAATATTCCTCTAACATCACGTCCTCGAGGGGTTTAAATTCTTTACTGGATCATACAGAAACATACTCGTAAGGATCATGTGCTGCATGGTATCCTCCTGATCCGGGGTTGAGATCGGCAAGAGTGACAGTCTCATTGTGTGTGTGTGTGTGTGTGTGTGTGTCTCATGTTCTCTCCTTACACACCTGCATTCCTTATCCAATTAGACTGGAGTTCACGTCCTCACTGTACTTGGTTTTTACTTTGAAGCGTCACTCGGATCCTCGTCTCACCCTCGTGATTATTCGCCCTCGTTATCTAACCGCTCGTTTATCTCATTTATCTCATTTATTATCCCTGCTGAAGATAAAAATCACTCTGGAACAGATGACACCTGTGTTATTACACACCTCTTTAGGGATATATACACATATATAAATATATATATATACAGTATGCTTATAACCATTTATGTTTTTATGAATAAATGAGTAATAAATGATGTAAGTAAGAAATAAAACACTTAGTAGGGGCGATTTGGAACAGCCATTTAGCCTAATGTGCATGTCTTTTGACTGTGGGAGGAAACCAGAGTACCCGGAGGAAACCCATGCATAAGTGGGAAGAACCCAGGGCCCGGGACTTTAACATAGGACCTTCTTGCTTTGATGCGGATGTGCTAACCACTACACTGCGTGTCACTTACGTCATCATCACATTTTAAAATGGAAATGAAACGATAAGAATCTTGTTTTACTTTGTTGCGTTTCTGTGTGGTTGGTACTAAAATACGTTTAGGGCGCACGATTTACTTTTGTTTTGGTGTGGTATCTAATAAACCCTGAACGAGTGTTCAGGGTATACCCCACCCTCGCCTAAGATGGGCGGCAGCCTCCCCGCGACCCTAATTAGGATCAAGCAGTTCAGAAAATGAATGAATGGACTCTCAACAATGGACTCTTCTCTCTGTTGCGGTCAGGGAAACGTTTCCGTTCCTTGAAAGCAAACACTGAGCGAATGAGGA
>JBCNYH010000023.1:49194816-49205823 GCA_039654325.1 Tandanus tandanus
AAATTTTTCTACAACCCCCTACACGTCCCTAATGAGCAAGCCCGCGGCGACAGTGGCAAGGAAAAACTCCCTCAGTTAAAACAAGGAAGAAACCTTGAGAGGAACCAGGCTCAAGAGGGAAACCCATCCTCATTTGGGTGAAATATGCACCGGGTTGCGTGTATTTTTTTTGAGTGGTTGATGCTAGGAAGGGGTGTGTCATGTTCCATTTTAAATAATTTTTTTTTCCTCTAAATTTGGTTGGCAAATATATATTGTGAAATTTCCATTGCAAAGGCATAATTGTCATTGAAAAAACTGTGTACAGTGTGTTTTGTACACACTGTGTACTCCTTTTGTGTTGCTTATGTACACTATGTACTCCCTATATACACTCTGCGTACTCCTCTGTGTACTCCATACATATATACACACTCTCACTTCTGTGTACTCCCTATATACACTCTGCGTACTCCCTGTATACACTGTGTACTCCTTTGTGTATTCCCTATATACACTCTGTGTACTCCCTATATATACTCTTATATACTCTCCTCTCTGTACTCCCTATATACACTCGATAATCAGAAGGTTGGTTATTTAAAGTGAAAATGTAATTATTCAGTATAAGTTTGTAGTGGAGCCCCATAGGCATGAGGTTGATGGCTGTTCTGTATTCATCTGTACATATCCCATCCATCGCTTGAAGCTGATTGGTGCCACTATAAATACGGTGGTTCCTCACAATGTTTCCCGTCCATGGATAGTGCAAAAAACGCACCAAATTCCTTTAGATGACTCAAAGAACTGAGCTGAATTCACACTTTATGTAGTGTAGAGATGTCATATTTTACTACATTAACTATTAAACAGTTACACAGTTGCGGAGGCGGGGTCTCAGACTGCACAGGTGCACGTTGGGAGTATGGACATTTGAGACCTAATGGTGTTCTGATTGGTTCACTGTGTGGTGATGTAATTAGTCCTTTGTGCTTGTCATCAGACACACACGCACCCAATCTTTGCAGTATCATGGAACATGAACTTGTTCAATGGATAATTAAATGAACAAGACAGGTGGCATAAATGATGGCGGAAATCAGCAAGTGAAAGGCTGTGAACAGAAAACTAAGTGTTAAATTTTCCTTCTTTTGCTCCAGTATGAAATCAGGACACACAGGGAAGATTTATTCATTTCCTCGATAAAGGAGCCACGCTGTTCTTCCAACAAAAACACCTTGCTCACCTATCCATAGAGATCTATCAGGAGCTCCGCCTTTAGGCAGTGCACACAGCTCTATATTCTATTCTTTCTGTTGCATCTTTTGCTGTTTGTTTTAACTCTGTCTTTCTCTCTCAGTGAGCGTATGAGTAAAGAGCGAGAGCTGGTGGAGGGTCGGTGTGAGCGCCGGCTTGAGATCTTCAAACAGTTAGTGGAGAAAACCACTGGTGGAGAAACTCACTGCGATGAGAGAGATCCTGTTAAAGCACAGGTGATGATCACGGAACTGCATTTTATCAGAATCATTATCATTATTACAGTAACGTTTCTATAGTAACAGCACATTCACATGGAGTGTGTACTGTGGAGTCACGGAATGGGTTTTTCATCTTTCATCTTTTCATACATTTTCATCTTTATTTAACATGAAAAAACTGTGTGTGTTTTACAGGATCCATCTCTAGACAGGATGTTCGACTCCATGTCATCTGATCTGGCCGAGATCCGGGAGGTCACTGAGGCAGCGCAGATGTGTCTGGTGACCTGCGACAGCCAACCTTCGGTGATGCTCCGTGACCTTGAGAAAAAAGTCACGGAACTGACAAAGAATCTCCGTGAGACCCAGGAACAGCTCGAGAGCAGAACTCGGGGTTAGTGCACTCGACTGATCCAACTCTTCTTCATTTTCTCAATCGTTGCTTTAATTTTATCTGCAATAATCTTCTAAAGCCATAAATATGACTTCAGTGATCGATTGTACATCGCTAGTGCAGTTGGCTCGCTTTGCTAATCTAAGCAAAATTACACTTGAATACATTTTAGATCAAACAGTGTTGCTCTATGTATAAATCATATGGATATTTTTATTATTACTGTTTTTCTTCGACAGGCTACACCCACACGGGCATGAGCAAATTATCATCTAGCTAGCGTAAAGTAACCTGTGTGGGGGCGTGGTAATATAATAAAATAACCTGTGTGCTGGCGTGGTAATATAATAAAATGACCTGTGTGGGGGCATGGCAATGTAGTAAAGTATCCTGTGTGAGGGTGTGGTAATATAATAAAATGACCTGTGGGGGGGCGTGGCAATGTAGTAAAGTAACCTGTGTGAGGGCGTGGTAATATAATAAAAATAACCTGTGTGGGAGGGTATGGTAATATAATAAAATAACCTGTGTGGGGGCGTGGCAATGTAGTAAAGTAACCTGTGTGAGGGTATGGTAATATAATAAAATAACCTGTGGGGGGGCGTGGCAATGTAGTAAAGTAACCTGTGTGAGGGCGTGGTAATATAATAAAAATAACCTGTGGGGGGGCGTGGCAATGTAGTAAAGTAACCTGTGGGTGGTGGTAATGTAGCAAAATAGTGTGTGTGTGGGGGGCGTGGCAATGTAGCAAAATAACGTGTGTGGGGGGCGTGGTAATATAGCAAAATAACGTGTGTTGGGGCGTGACAGTGTAGCAAAGTAACGTGTGGAGGCGGAGGCAATATAGTAAAGGCGTGGCAAAACAGCAGGGTTAGATCTAGGAATTTTTCAGGGTGGGTCAAAAGGCTACTAGATCCTGTTGAAGGTGGGCCTTTCAATAATTTTATGGCCTCTCTTTTTCAGAGTGACAAAAGGTTTGAACAGGTTTCAAAGATTGAGTTGCAGTAGTCTAGTCTTGAAATGTAAAGGGACTGAACATGTCTGAGTGGCTTTAGAGGAAAGAAATGGACGAATCCTTTGGATGTTAAAAAGGAGAAATGGACATGGTCAAGAAAGATTAGAAAGGACAGGTGATTGTCCGTGGTTACCCCAAGGCTACGTGCAGTGACCGAAGAAGAGATCAAAGAGTTGTCCAGGGAGATTACAAGATCTTGATGTGGGGATGAATCAGCTGGGGTTAAGTTTCTGCTGATGATCCGCCATCCATGGTAAAATATTTGCCAGACATGCAGA
This sequence comes from Tandanus tandanus, assembly GCA_039654325.1. Lineage (NCBI taxonomy): Eukaryota > Metazoa > Chordata > Actinopteri > Siluriformes > Plotosidae > Tandanus > Tandanus tandanus. The sequence goes on from JBCNYH010000023.1 coordinate 49,197,961, forward strand.
GATCCGAGGGACCTAGTATCAAGGAACAACAGAAGTGGACCAAGTATAAAAGTAGAAGAGTATTGTGATAAGTAGTATAATTTTTGGTCCTTTTGTACTACAATGTTTATACCCTGTAATTTACTACATGAATAAATGTTTGTTTATTATTTATTTTCTCTTGATGTAAGAGTTGCAAGCTCAGAGCAGCCTGGTGGAGGAGCTGGAGCACATGAAGGTAAGTCATTGATATTCTTTATCATCAGTGCAGTCAAGACAAATTTTTTTTTTTTGTGTCCCATCATAAGAAATGTTTGTCCTAAAGGGAAATTAAACTCAAACTTAATAAAAGCTTGCCTATATCGTATACGTCATTGCACATCAAAATGAATTGTTTTTATTCAAGCTTCGGGAAGGGAAAAAAAGTCAAAAATCCAGACATGGGGGTGACATTATCCTACGAAAGGTCACATGTGATTCACGTGTATGCAACAGTAAATAAGGAAGTAATGTGCATATGAATACATGGCGGGACATTCCCTTCGTTCCTATAAACGAGCCGACCGTTTTTTTTGATGTATGTAAACGGAATTGCTTAAGAAATCTATGAATAAATTGAAAGAAAAAGATAAAGCTTCAGACTCAAGTTGGCATCGAAGTGAAAAAATTGTATAATAACTATATGAATAAAAGTTTTTTTTGTTTTAGGTTGAATGGCTTTGTGACGGAGTATTTTTATGTTTGGAAGCGGTGTGAAGGAAATAATTACCCTATTTTATTTTTTTATTATTATTATTTTTTTAAACAATTTTTCTCCCCTGTTTAAGGAACTCAAATGCCGCTGCACATGCACAGGACGAACGCAGGCCCAAACCAGGAAGCGCAGACAGGAAGGGGCGGGACATGACGTTACCCACGGACAGCCCCCTTCAAAGAAAGGTACGAGCTCTGCTGAAACGATCGTACCGGCTTTCGTCTCAACCAGAGGGGCGGGGAAAGAGACGAATCGGGTCAAAGGTCGACGCTTCCTGCAAGGCAGAAAACGACTTTCATCTGTAAAAAAGTAGTGACAAGCCTAGTGAAGCAACGCCTTCCCGACTTCCACACAGCACGTTTGCTTTTTATTTATGCTTTTGTTTTATGATTTTGTGTCTTGATGGGTGTGTGAATAAAGAAATATTTATGTCACTAGAACTTTTCACTAAATAATGTTTTATAACATTTTTAAAATCATTAAAGCTGAATTTTGGAGTTTATGTGAGACTGGCATCCCATAATGCCATATTTTTTATTATTATTATTTTTATTATTATTATTATTTTTACTAGTAGTGTTCATAGTTTTAATAGAAATAATCTGAGATTTCGGTGAGTGTTTTTGTTTTTCCTTTTCCGCTATAAACTTTCAGTACTTTTATATACAAATCATGTTTTTAGGATATGATTATAAACTTTCTATCTATTATGTAACTTTCATTTTTTTTTTTTTTTGGTAATAGTGTTATTATAAAAATTATTATGAAGTGATTTATTTATTTTTTATTAAAATGAGCTTCCCCTAATTCGGGAAGAGTTTAAACCTTTTCACCAATAAATTACCTCAAATATATAAACTTTCATCATCAGGATTGAATAAAAGATCATAATAATAATAATAAATGTGTGTATGCATAATGTACAAGCTAGGTCAAAGGTCATCCAAATCAATGTCTATGTACATGAGTATTGTCTACATACATGAAGTATAGCTGACCGGATACCATTTTCACTCTAGGGTCTTCTAAAGACATGACTACCTCTAATGATCCTATGGGTGAAGATACTGATGACCCACCATTAGCTGAGGCCAAAGGTCAGATCATGAACATGCTCTATCTGTAATGCTTGGCTTTATTCTTCTATTGATTTCGAAAATAAAATGCTGATAATTTAAAGCATTGCACACGTTGAGCATCTCCGATCTTCCATCTCTAGGGTCTTCAGGCATCTTCAGCGTCTGCGATAATGACTCATCGATGACCGAGCTTAAAGGTCGAGTCGATCATCTTCAAACCGAATTGCAACAGAAAGATGAGCAGATCGCAGATCTGGAATGGAAACACCAGACTCTGGAGTTCTGCATCCAGGAGTTGAAATCAGCATTGGAAGAAGAGAAGGGATTCCGTGTCGGAATTTTACAAGAAACGGAGCAGAAGATCGTGGAGGAGCAGCAGCTAAAGTTTCACTCCTTCATCACGAGGATAAACGAGATGGGAGATAAACTCAGCACCGCAGAGAAAAACTTCGCTGTCTTAAGAACATCTAAGATGAAGGAGCAGGGAGCTGGGTTCAACCACAAAAACACAGTCTATAAAAATTTAGAACAGGAAGTGACTCGGCTGAAACAGGAAGCGGAGAATATTGGCGATGTGAAAGCAACGCGAGACGAAGTTTCCAGGTTACAGAAGGAGAACGAGAGTAAAAGTGAGAGATTGAAAAACCTGGAACAACAGCTGCTAGAAAACAAAAATACTCAGGACAACCTCCAGAGAGTGAACTTTGACCTACAGGCTGAGGTCACAAACCTGAAAGGTGTCATCATGGAGATAGAGGGGAAGGCAGGACTTCTAGTAAAGGAGAGCACACTAAAGTCAAACGAGAAAACAGATACTGAGCTCTCTGATAAAGAGACCCGGCTAGCCAAGAGGGAGGCAGAGCTTGCTGCAAAGGAGGCCGAGCTTGCTGCGGTACAACAGGAATCACAGGAGGCACGAAAAAGAGAGGTTGAAAGGAGGAGAGAACTGCTGGCTGTAGCTGAGGAGGCCATTGCTCAAAAAGATGCAGAACTTCAAAAGCGAGAGGCGGAGATAACCAGGTAAGTTTAATCTGGGATAATCTCTTAGCTGGTGGCTTAAGTAACTGATTACTGAAGTACCTGACAATATAGATACTAGAGAGTAAACATTACTGTGGGATGATGTACATGAGAGTAAAGGTACCTGTGATGAGATGTACCTGAGTGTAGAAAATACCAGGAGTAAAACAAAGTAAACAAAAGTTTCTGAGATCTTATGGCTGCAAAAATAAAGGGTAAATATATCCGGGTCAGGTCTAGCCTGAGGGTGAGTGTTCCCTGAATAGGTCTTGCCTGAGGGTGAGCTTTTCCAGAACAGGTCTTTCCTTAGAGTGAATGTTACTGAGTCAGGTCCTGCCTGAGGGTGATTATTCCCTGGAGAGGTCTTGCCTGAGGGTGAGTGTACCCGGGTCAGGTCTTACCTAAGGGTGAGTGTTATGGGACAGGTCTTGCCTGAGGGTGAGTGTACCCGGGTCAGGTCTTACCTGAGGGTGAGTGTTATGGGACAGGTCTTGCCTGAGGGTGAGTGTACCTGGGTCAGTTCTTGCCTGAGGGTAAGTGTTACGGGACAGGTCTTGACAGAGGGTAAGTGTTACGGGACAGGTCTTGCCTGAGGATGAGTATACTCGGGACAGGTCTTGCCTGAGGATGAGTATACTCGGGACAGGTCTTGCCTGAGGGTGAGTATACTCGGGACAGGTCTTGCCTGAGGGTGAGTGTACCCGGGTCAGGTCTTGCCTGAGGGTGAGTGTTCCTGGGTCATGTCTTGCCTGAGGGTGAGTGTTCCTGGGTCAGGTCTTGCCTGAAGGTGAGTGTTACGGGACAGGTCTTGCCTGAGGGTGAGTGTTACGGGACAGGTCTTGCCTGAGGGTGAGTGTTACGGGACAGGTCTTGCCTGAGGATGAGTGTACCGGGGTCAGGTCTTGCCTGAGGATGAGTGTACCGGGGTCAGGTCTTGCCTGAGGGTGAATGTTACCGGGACAGGTCTTGACTGAGGGTGAGTGTTACCGGGACAGGTCTTGACTGAGGGTGAGTGTCCCTGGGTCAGGTCTTGCCAGAGGGTAAGTGCTATGGGACAGGTCTTGCCTGAGGGTGAACATTTTCAGAACAGGTCTTGCCTGAAAGTAAGTGTTACGGGACAGGTCTTGCCTGAGGGTGAGTGTACTCCGGTAAGGTCTTGCCTGAGGGTGAGTGTACTCGGTTAAGGTCTTGCTTGAGGGTAAGTGTACCTGGGTCAGGTCTTGCCTGAAGGTAAGTGTACCTGGGTCAGGTCTTGCCTGAGGGTGATGGTACCAGGGTCAGGTCTTGCCTGAGGGTGTTTGTACCTGGGTCAGGTCTTGCCTGAGGGTGAGTGTACCCGGGTCAGGTCTTGCCTGAGGGTGAATGTTACCGGGATAGGTCTTGCCTGAGGGTGAATGTTACCGGGACAGGTCTTGCCTGAAGGTGAGTGTCCCTGGGTCAGGTCTTCCCTGAGGGTGAGTGCTATGGGACATGTCTTGCCTGAGGGTGAGCATTTTCAGAACAGGTCTTGCCTTAGGGTGAGTGTTATGGGACAGGTCTTGCCTGAGGTCGAGCATTTTCAGAACACGTCTTGCCTGAGGGTGAGTGTTACAGGGACAGGTCTTGCCTGAGGGTGAGTGTACCTGGGTCAGGTCTTGCTCGAGGGTGAGTGTTATGGGACAGGTCTTGCCTGAGGGGAGCATTTTCAGAACAGGTCTTGCCTAGGAGTGAGTGTTACAGGGACAGGTCTTGCCTGAGGGTGAGTGTTACCGGCTCAGGCCTTGCTTGAGGGTGAGTGTTTTCTGGAGTGGTCTTGCCCGAAGGTGAGTGTACCTTGGGCAGGTCATGCTTGTGGACGAGCGTACCCGGAGCAGGTCATGCCTGAGAGGATGAGTGTTCCATGGAGGGGTCTTTCCTGAGAGTGACTGTACCCGGGGCACGTCATGCTTGAGGACGATTGTACCCGGGGCAGGTCATGTCTGAGGATGATTGTTTTGTAATTTTAATTGTAATTCTGATTTGTAATTTTCTTTCTGTGTAATATAAGCCTGAAGGAAGAAATGAAGTGCAGTAGTGGAAAGTTGTCGGGTCTGATCTTAGACCTGGAGAGGAGAGAAGACGAGACGTCTGATCTAAGGGAGAAACTCGCCGACTCGAAGAAACAGATTCAGCAGGTGCAGAGGGAGGTGAGTCGTTTACAGAGTCGTTTTTACAGGTTTAAGAGAAGCCTTGAAGTGTTTGTGTCATGTCTGTGTGTGTTTAGATTTGCTCCATGCGGGATGTAGAGAAGTCTCTGAAACAGAAACTGAGTGATGTGGAGAAGATGAAATCTCAGCTACAGAACGAACTCTCGAACCGAGATCGCACCATCCAGCAGCTCCGGAGTGTAAATACGGATCAGAGATTTTTCTTCTTTACATGAACATGAATATGAACAAAAGGATACAGTCTTGTTTACTGAAGTATTAAGACACTACTATACACGTTACAACCCTGTTAATAAATGGTCTTAATGTGTATGTGGTGTTTTTTCGGACAGTCTCGTTCATCGGATACTAAGACCGAGGATCACGTCCATCTGTACGAAAAAGCCCTGAAAGGTACAGGACATTATTCACACATGACCCATGCACACCTCATAAGGATAATATTAATCAGAGTCAGCAGTTCCTATGGCAACATGTAGTACATTTAGTGCAATGTGTGTGTAGATGTGCAGGAGCGTCAGGCTGTGATAGAGGAGATGCGTTTGGTTCTCAGTGAGCAGGAAGAGACTCAGACTGAGATGGACCTGGAGCTGGAGAACCGAGAAACTCAGATCCATCAGCTCACAGAGGGTAACACACTAAACACTCAATACAATCACACACACACACACACACACACACACACACACACACACACACACACACACACACACAGAGTTTCAGTCCTATAGTTCTGTTAATGCAAAGTGTGTTTGTGTGTTTAGAGCTGGAGAATCTGAAAGAGCTGCTCCTGAAACAAAGGAACAGTAAACACTTACCGCACCATGAACCGGCGCACAGTGATGACATCACACAGGCCAAGGCGGAAGCAGCGCAGGCTCAGGATGACCTGAAGGTGAGATTAGATGATGTGTCCCAAATGGTGTTTATTAGTGCACACTATTTACTATGTACCATCAGTCCACTGAGAGAGTGTCCCAAACCACATACATACACCCTATTCACTATATATTGCACATAAATACCATCGTTAGTCTAATGTGGACGTGTCCCAATCCACTCTTACTGTTCATTATATTGTGCACATAAATACCATCATCAGTCCACTGGTGGTGTGTCCCAATCTACACTCACTATTCACTGTATAGTCCCCTTAAATTCCGTTATCAATACACTGTGGGTGTGTCCCAAACCACACGCTGTTTATTCACAGTTCATTGCACATAAATACCATCATTAGGACTGTGGCAGTGTACTAAACTACACACACCTTATTTACTATATAGTGCACATATGTACCATCATCAGTGCACTGGGGGTATGTCCCAAACCACACACACCCTATCTACTATATAGTGTACATACATGCTATCATCAGTCTAATGTGGCTGTATCCGAAACCACACACACCCTATTCACTGTAGAGTCATCTGTCAATGTGAGTGTGTGCTAATTCAAACTCCCTTATTCACTAGATTGATATTATTGTTTCATGCCCCGCTCTTTATACGGACCACATAAATGTCATCACCACCACAACCATGTGGGCATGTCCCAAACCACACATCCTGTTCACTACGTAGATACCATCATGAGTGTATAGTGTGTCCTAAATATGTGTGTCCATATTCAGTGTATACTATAGTGTACATAAACACTGTTCTCAGTCCCCTGTGGGGTGTGCTCCACATCATGTGCGTAGACGGTCAGTGAGAAGCATCAGGCCGAGCGCAGGAAGTGGACAGAGGAGAAGCTGGCCCTAATTGCTCAGGTGAAGGATGCAGAGGAGAGGAGAAACCAGGACATGAAACGATTCGCTGAGGACAGAGAGAGACACTCCCGCCAACAGACTGAGATGGTACATGCTTGTTACTTCTATTTCCTGTCCGTATGTGTTTGTTTCTTTACCAGTAGACATAGTTTTGTGTGTGTGTGTGTGTGTGTGCTTGCCAGGAGTCGCTGAAGACCCGTCTAGTTGAGTGCGAGCAGGAGATGGACGAGTGGAGGAAGGACAGAGACACACTTGTCTCTGCCCTGGAGGTCCAGCTGAAGAAACTCGTTTCCACCATCGCAGAGAAAGACGAACAGATCAGGGAGCTGAAGCGCACTGACACTCTTCAGCCACCAGAGGTCACTATAGCACAAATAAACATTATAATCCTAATACAATTCCCTTCATGTGTCCTTGTGTATTTCTGCTCTCCATTTCCCTGGGTTGTTATATTACCGGTAATTATGTTGTGAAAAAATTTGTTTTTGTCTTTTACGATGCATTTAAAAAGTTAAATATGAAGACGATATTTAAAGCGATATTTAAATATTTATATAAAGCGATGTTTGGATGTGTTGAAGTGGTTGCACTGTGACTCAGTACGGCGTGTAACACTTGGAAGAGTCTCAGGCCACGCCTCCTTCACTGACTGATGTAAAGTGGCCATGCTTCCTTTACTGACTTGTACCTTGTTTACTAAGCTTGATGGCCACAGAGGCCATGACTCTTTCATAGGCCACATCCCATTCACTGTACTTTTATAACGTTTCAGGTGTGTGACATCGGAGTGATGGAGCAGCTGAAGGAGAAGGAGGCGGAGCTTAAAGCACTGAGAGAGCAACTTAAAGAAAGGACACACCCACATCCCACTACAGAGTCATCTACACAGGTCTCTTTCTCTCACACACACACACTTTTACACTTTCTAAGCACAAAGCGCATCATACACACGGCCTGTTATTGCATTACCTACTGTCACCATGGCAACAACTTCATTCATTCATCATTCATTCATTCATCTTCTTCCGCTTCTTCCGGGGTCGGGTCGCGGGGGCAGCAGCCTAAGCAGTGAGG